>CAUJNA010002002.1:737458-919958 GCA_963377175.1 Effrenium voratum
ACTTGAGGGATTGGTTTCGCTTTGAACCACATGTCAGGTCATTTTGAGGATCGGTTGAAGAATCACCAATCGTGCCATTTTGAGAGTGATACAGTTTTGAGTTTGTTGGTGTGATATCTGGGCTTGTCTCAAAATAGGGGAACCCCCCGTTGGTGTCCAACCCAAAAAAGGGTTCCCTCAACAAAAATCACACCCATCTCTGGCATCGACTCGCGCGCCCCGCTTACAGAAAGACCCCTGAACCGGCGAGGCGTGGACAACCCGGCGGAGGCTGGGAGGAAATGGAAACTTGCGCCCTTGTTGAATGTTCGAGACCCATCTTTCCGTGATATTCTCTGAAGGGAAACACAGAAGTAGCAATCGACCATTGGATGTTCGGCCAAGTTAGTAGGTGGTTTACTGTTTGGGTTATAACATGTTATAACTGTTGGAGGCTACTAATGGCTGGATGAATCCCTCTTAAGGAGGCGTATGAGTGGGTTACAACCTATGTTACCCACAACTTACAAACTTGGCCGAACACCCAAGTGGGGTCCCTTGCTACTTGGAACCTTAAAACAGGTTGTCCGGACACAGAACGAATCACTATTAGGAAATCCTGTTGCCTGCTATTTTTTGCATCCATCGGACAACATTCATAACCAAGATAAATATGGGTTTGGGCGGTCCCCAATCGGTTTGCGGGTTCATGGGTATCGCTTTTGGCCGGTGCTTTCTTGGTTTCTGTTTTTGGTTCTTGATTCTTGATCCACGGGCCGCACACCTCAAGCTGGTAATGTCCTCACATGAGGGTTTGGGTCCTCAGGGATAGGTTCACGTTGGTACCCTAATTCTACCCTCTCTACTGAAGAACCTAGTTGGCAAACAAAGGTGGGCATTTGGCCCATCCGCATCGAAGGAAGCCTACCCCCTACTCCAAATACCTTCTTTTTGTAGGGTATGAAGTTGACCCTCTACTAAGAAAGGATGTATTTACTATTTTACCATGGAAACCCAGGTTTCGCAAAAAATACCCTACAAAAAGGTGGGGTATTTGGAGTCTCCTTCTGACCCTTTACAAATGGGTCAATGACAAACCGTTATTTTGGGCAGTCTGACCAACCATTTTTCAAGGGTCAGAAGGAGACTCCAAATACTCCACCTTTTTGTAGTTGGTATGTTTTTAGAAGAGCCTGGGTTGTCCATGGCAAATCCCGATCCCTTTTTTAGTAGCAGGGCCGACATCATACCCTACAAAAAGGTGGGGGGTATTTGGAGCTTACGGGGGGCGGCCGCAAGGACTCCGAGTTTTCCCCAAGCCAAAGCTATGCGAGTCCAGCCTTCCAGCGGTGAGGCTGCGGCCCTGGTGCGGCACCAGCTTCAGCTGGGCCTCACGTCGGCCCGAAACCCCAGAGGTGTTTGCGTTTGTTTTGAACTGGAATCAGATGCCAAGACCCGAAAGAACTACAAATTAAGCCAAACAACGAGTGGGAGGTTGTGGATTTTCTTTGACCATCGAGATTTGTGTCACTGGCTCAAGTGGATTGGACAGAAAGAGTGGGACAGGTTATTCGCCAAGATTGACCTTCCCTAAGGGTCGCGATGGATTGTGGGCCCCCAAAATGGGTTGCTTTTGGTTTTTCAGGGCCCTCGAGGAATTGGTCGCTTTGGGTTCTCCATTGCAGGGTCCGGGGATCTGCATGAAAGGGTCCTGACCCTTAGGGCGGCTGGAATCAGGTGCCAAGACCCGAAAGAACGACCATCTAAGCAAAAAGAACAAGTGGGAAGTCGCCATAAAAAATGTTGGGTTGCGATCACCAGTTGTTTAGGGTAGTTTGAGCGTCCAGGTGTCCTTTGTGGCCAATTAGTTTGGATATAAATAGATGGTAGGTTCAGGATTTGCTTTCTTTCCCAGTTGCCTGGGCCGTCAAATTTTCCAAACATAGGTGTATGGCTGAAGAGGCTTTTCACTGCCTAAAGATACTCATCATTACATGTCCTGTATATAGATGGGCACAGTTGAGCTCCTTTGTGTCTAAAGAAGTTGGCCTCCAACTCTAAGCAAAACACAAGATATTGGGAACATATAGCTGTCCCTTTAAGGTTAGTTTGGTTAGACATAGATGGGCATGGGAACGCATAGCTGTCACATGTTTGGCTTAGATTGCTTAGACATCGATGGGTTCCACTGGTGCCCAGGGATCCAAGGGCCAATGTAAGATGGGATTCAGTTGGTACCCTCTTTCTACCAATAGTCGCGGTCGCGTCAGCTTCTATGAGTCTTGGGGGGGGCAGGGCATCTTTGGTATTTTGGGGGGTCGCAAGCAACCATCATCGGTTTACAATGTTCACAATAACCTAGGTCTAGTCGGTATATGTCGGTATACGTTTGGATTTGTTTGGCCTGCGGCCCGGGTTCGAAACCAGCAGGGTGATGTCCGACCGGGTTGGACATGTAGCCCCGATTTCAACCCCTGGGCTGATCCAAGTAGGATCTGGTGTCCTTAAAACGTTTCTTGGACTCCTTGGACTGGTGGAACAGTGGCTTTTCCGATTCAACCAAAATTCCATGTCTTTCTGACTCTCCATGAGGGTTGATTCCAATTTCTTTTCACCCTCCTGTTCAGAAACTGAAGAGAAGCACCCTTAGGGCGCCCCCAGAAAAGCGGGTATTTGACATGTTGCTTGTTGGGAGCGAGCCACCCAGTTGCTGAAAGCTATAGGCTCTGGTTGCAGTGGTTCTTTGAGTTGCAGTGTTTTCGGGTTCCGGGTTTCGGGTGAGAGCGTTGCTGTTGGGGATGGTATTTGGCTTACTTGTTGGACGGGGTCCACTTCACATCCACTAAACTAAAGAGTGCCCCCCATTGTTCCCCATGGATCTCGCAACCCTACAGTTGCTGCTCGAGCATCACCTCCGAAGGAAATCTATAGCTGAGGAACGACCCAGGTGACCAATTGTTGAGTAGTATTTGGAGCGGCGAATCATTTACATTGAAGGTCATGACGCTTGAGGTTCGGCTTGCTTTGTGCAGGGTTGCAGGAATGAAGGGTTGGTCCAAGTAGCTTGCGCTAAGGTCCCCCCCCCGAAAGATGGTGGGTCTTCTTGTTCTTTTCCCCTTTGCCCAGCCCCAAAAGGGCACAGGGCATGCCCCCTCCAACGTGGTTTGGACTCTTTTCTTTCAAGTCCACTCCGAAATTACCCCCCCCCCCACCAACAAAAAACAACACAATAACAAAACAACACAACAACAACCAACAGCAAAAGAAAGAGCTCCGCCTTTTCAAGCCTTTTCCGTTCTCACGAAAAGCAAAAACAAAGAACGCAGTGGATCGATCCCGGATCCGTCGAGTGGAGCCGAGTCACGGTGAGTCGCGCTGCGTCGCGGTGCGCGGTCCGTGGCATTGAGGGCGTGGTGCTGGCGGTGCCCGTGCCGCAGCAACTGGCGGCGGAGGGCCAAAAGGTTGAGGAGGCCACGAGGCGCCGGCGTCGGGCTGGGAGGGTTCGGAGTCAGAGCTAGGTCCCAGCAATTGGTGCCCTTCTCTCCCCTTTTTTGGTTGGGAGGGTTCCCCTACTCAAATAGACAGAAAAAAGTGGGTACCCTTATTCTAACCTCTCAAATCTGGAGGACCTAGATGAGGGAGGCGCGGTTCTGATTGTCTTGTAAGGAGGATTGGTACCGCTTTCGTCTCCTTCCAACCCTTTAAACATGGGCCCATGACCCTTTGTTTTTGGGTAATGACCAACCATTTTTTAAGGGTCAGAAGGAGACTCTAGGTACCGCTTTTTCTTGGTGGTTTAAGAGGGAAGCCAACCCCAGTTGCCCCCTACGGGGGTGAATATCCAAATTATTTGAGCAAAACGAGTTGTGGTCCTGGGGGCAGCTGTTGAACAAAAAACACACAGACACACAAAGGCCCGAGGACTCACGTCACAACACGGACAGATGCGTGGCTCCGCATCCAGAACCGACTCGGTATCTTTTTGGTACAACATTCAACATGTTGCAGAAAGTTAGCAATTTACATCTTCAGGGGCGCCTGAGGCGACACCCCAACAACCGACCCCCCAATTCAAGGCAATGTTACATTGACACTCTAAACTACTCTAATTCACTCTAAAGCACTCTAAAGCACTCTAAAACACACTAAAATACTAAAGCACTCTACTCTAAACCACTCTAAACCACTCTAAAACACCTTAAACCACTCTAAAGCACTCCTATTTTGCTGACACATTTCAAAAAGCAAACAAGTAAGACGTTGTCCTTGGGACGACAGGACTGGTCGCAGTAAAGTCAGAAGCAAGAACTGAATGTCGGCCCTGAATTTTCTGTTGGCTTACCAAAACTAGTTTTGCGAAAAGAAGTCGCAAAACGCCATTGGACTGGGAGGTCGATCCCCAGAAGCCCTGTAGATCACGATGCTTTAGAGAACCGACCCCTGAATTGGGGCATTTCAGGGGCATGCAGAAAAACAAAGTAAGGGCTTTTGAATTGGGGGGTCTGTCCATAAAAGCTTTTGGAGAGCAGCCATATTATGAATTTGAGAAATTGCTAGGCATCAGAAAGGACACTCCAGTTGAAGAGGTCGAACCGGATCTTTCTGTTTTGGACAAGAAAGGGCCTGTTGGCCCAAAAAAGTTTGTTGGGTGTGTCTTTTTGTTCGGGGTCCCCCTTTGATCTATTTTGTGGTTTCAAAGGAGGCTCCTTTACGGAAACCCGGCGCAGCGCGTTCCGGGTCCCTTGAAGGAAGACACATCCTGCTGCGCCCCGAGCCCAGTCAGGCTGGCGGTGGATGAGAGCCTGAAGCAGGGCATCAAGGGCAATGAGGCGCACGGGTGGCGCAAACTTGGTGCAGAGATGGTTATGGGTCAAAATTTAACCACTCGATTAACCGCAGGTTTGAGTCCATGTTTCCATTTACCAGGGTTCCATTTTGGGTGCTATCTTTGACCCACAGCCAGATGCGTGACGTGCCCGTCCTTTTTGGGTTCCCAGAGGCTCCCATTCGATTCATTTGGGGCCCCTCAACCAGCCAGGTGTTGAACCCCCCAAACACCACCCCACCCCACCCAATTTCCCACCCCACCCCACCCAATTTCCCACCCACCCCACCCCACCCCACCCAAATTTCCCATTTCCCACCCCACCCCACCCCCACCCCAGTCCAATGGAGGGGTCGGGTCTTCCATTAAACAACCCATAAGCCTCTCCAGGGTTGTTGAAATCAGCCAGCAAAAAGGATGCGCGCCTTCCTTCACCCAAAAGACCTATAATTTTACTAAAGCGTTATTGCACCCAAACGTACAGGGGGATGTCCCGTTTTTTTACGGTAGTTTGATTCTAGGATGTTTTCTTCTCGGGTGAGAGGCGGCATGGTGAACAACAATTCCTTTCAGTCCTGGTTTTGACTGTTCGCCTTGTGGGGAAACCCAATGATTTCACATTTCAAAGCTTGCCAAGCCCTGGGGGTCAAAACCACCATTAAACCAATGGGGTTCATAGAACCACTGTTGTTTACCTAAGGCATCCAAATTGGGTCCCAAGGCCATTCGTTTGATGGGGGCCAGGAACCGCAGGGTAATGTGTTGGGCGGCCAAAGGCTCCTGGGGTAGCCATGACATTATTTCACCACCATATCACCATATCAGAGGGTCCAAGAAGAAGATATTTACGGGTTTTGGGCGCAAACGTTGTGGGATGAGTTCCCATTTTAAGGGTTTTTTTTAGGGTCCGATCGGCACGTACTGTGGATGGACGAAGTCCATTTCGCACCACCCAACAAAGCTTGGGATGTTGATCCCCCTGTAAATACCAACAACTAATTGATTCCCACGGTTTCAAAGTGGTGCGAAATGGATTCCGTCCATCCACAGTATGTTGGGACGCCTGTTGGGCTCTGCTGGAATCACCTCAGTGACTTGTCCTTGGCTTTGTGCCTGGGGCTGCACCCTTCTGGAGGTATGCAGGTGTACCACTTGAGCAGCGTTTTTTTCTCAGATGATGGATTTTAGCTTCGCGGGGAACTCCCAAAAGCTCCGCGAAGGCACTTGTGCGATACATTGTGTACCGCGAAGCCCCGCGAAGCCACTTCGCGTAGCCCGGTAACATTGACACAGGCGAAGCCACTTCGCGAAGCCACTTCGTGGTTTGAGTGTGTTGCGTGCTTTCATGGCAAGTGCGTTGTGCGCTTTCATGGCAATAGTATTCCAAAGGTTGATGTTTAGAGTCAGCAGGCTACGACAAGATTACAGGAAGATTGCGGGAAGACAACCGGAAGAGCACTGTGCGTTTCAGGCCCGGTTTTGCTAGAAACTTAGGCTTCGTTTTCGCGAAGCCTCTGCGAAGCCCCCGCGAAGCCCCCGCGAAGCCTCCGCGAAGCCACCGCGAAGCCACCGCGGTCCAACTTCCATGCTCCGCCCCTTTGAGGCCCAGCCACGTCCCCTAGTCCCGAAGCTCAATGCCTCTCTTGCCGCCTTTCATCGCCCCCTTTCGCACGGACTCAACTTGATTCCACAACATGGGGCACAAACGTGAGAGATGTTTGTGGAACAAACATCCGCGAAGCCCGGCGAAGCCGCTCCGCGAAGCCACAGTCTTGCCGCGAAGCCTCGCGAAGCCAACCCTTCCACAAACTCTGGCCCCGCGAAGCCCCCCCCGTAGCCTCCCCAGCAGTGTATAAGCCCTGAACCTCTAAAAAAAACAATGCTCACTTGAAGGGATATATACCCAGAGTCTCCTTCTGACCCTTAAAAAATGCGTCCATGACCCCATGAATTTCATGGAGACTCCAGGTGCTACCTTGGCACATATGTTTAGTATAACAACAGTCATATAGCTCCAGAACCCATACTTGGATGTTGGTCTCCAAGTTGGTAAGTGGCCAACGCCACCTGGGTTATAACCTACTAGTAGGGTTGGGTTATGACTTAGGTTGCCGCTATAACTTACATGGCGAATCGAACACCCACGTAATGTTGTAGTCAACCCCAGTTCATTTATAGGGGGGTGTTCCCTCCAAAAGTGGTCTAATTCCCCACTAACACGGAAATTCACACCGGGACCCCTATATGGGTACGGGTCAAAATTAAAGCAGCAGGGGACCGCAGGTTTTAGTCCTTGGTTCCATTTACTAGGGTTCCAACACGGATACCCATTTTTGACCCGCCTAGCTGAAGAGGTGACGCCCTTCCTGCTGAAGCGCATCAACGAGCTCACCGGGGGCGAGCCGCTCGCTCCGAGTGCATAGGGCAGACAGCCGATGTGGTCGGTGGTTCTACCTGACCTTATGGTGGTAGTGATACGGCCTATGTGAACCTTAATCCTATGGTTGTCAGGGCTTTTGGGGAAAGAGAAGACCCCCTGCAAATGGTCCTGAAGGAACCCTATTGGCCATTCGCCTCTTTTTTGGCCCCTATTGGGATTGGGGTGTTTCTATTGAGGGGCCATAAGTCAATCTTCGAGACGGATGGCCTTCGGAGACTTGAGCCAATGGCGTCGGTCCTTTCACCCTTTGACCGACCCATTGTTCAATCAATGGACGCGGAGGGTTACCTAGGTCCCCCAGCAATTGGTGCCAACTTTTACCGTTTTTTTTTGGGTTGGGAGGGTTCACCTACTCGAATAGACAGAACAAGTTGGTACTCGTATTCTATCCTCTCAAATCTGGAGGACCTAGTTACAGGCCGATCCAGACTCGTCCCAACTCTGCGGAAAAGTGGTCAGTCGGCACCCCGTTTCAGCCGATCGCTTCTGATTCCCCGTGGCTCAGAGTGGGTCCCCAAAGGCGAACGACCCCTTTGCGGTCCCTCCAATTGAGGAAAACTCCATGCCCAAGGACACAACAAGCAGTCGGGACTTGCAGGTCAACAGTGAGGCCTGAAAATTCCCTCTAAAAGGGTTGCAGCCCCGAAATGATGGGCCGATTTCCCTTTTTTATAGGTACCTGGAGTCTGCATGACCCTTGAAAAATGGGGTCATTACCCAAAATAATGGGGTCATTTACCCATGTTTAAAGGGTCATGGAGACTCTAGGTAGGTTGAGGTATTGGTCACTCAACATCACGTTCGCGGCAATGCCTCCCCTGCAGCTCCGAACCAGTGAAACTGGCGAGGGTTCCTTGCTTTGGGACACCAAACTGGACTGATACTGGACTGTTCATTTCGGCAATCTGCAAGCTGAGCTCCACAAGGGATAAGAAAGATCGAAGTGGAATTCCAACACTCCATTTTGAACAGCCCAAGGAGACAAACCATTTGGGCAGAGACCCAAAATAATGGGGTCATTGACCCATTTTTAAAGGGTCATGGAGACTCTAGGTAGCGCTCGTGAAGCATCGCATCATGCCCACGCCGTCAGAAGGGCATCCGTTCCAAACAAAAACCTTCGAGTGGAGGTCCGTTTCGACCCCTCTGATGCTTAGGGTACGGTAAACAAGTCGGGAGATGCTGTTGTGCCCAGTCCACTCACGGAGTAAGTTTGCTTTGGGCAAAGCTTCGAAGCCGGATCGCTTCAACATGGGCAAATGGCTGGGCGTGTGAAGAGGAGGCCCTCTAAAAGCACATGGCCCCTCAAACTTCCCTCCGGGATTGCACCTACCATGTGTTTGGGGCAACATCCCTTCACGAGGCAATTTTGAGGGTCCAGGTGCACCTGAAGTCTCCTTCTGACACCTTAAAAGAATGGGCCCATGACCATTTGTGTTTGGGTAGTGACCCCACCAGGCGATCTGTTTTGTTCCATCCACTTTACCCCAAAAACCAGCAACAGTGACTGAACAAAAATCAGCAACAGGAGACTCTAGGTAGTTCTTCCGGGGTCCAGGACCTCAATTCAGCAACCCGACGGCCTCGAACAACGCTTTTGGGCCCGAGGTCCCTGCGCGCCAACATTGCCCTCATCAAGCACAACGCCGAGGCGCGCCGCTTGCGCTCCGCTTGCGCTTGTGGCTTCGAGGTCCCGATGCCATCCGGTTCTTCTGGTTTTTAGGCTTTTTGGGGTATAGTGTCAGAGTTTCTTCGATTCTTTGGCCGTCGGGAGCAGAATACAACAGTAGTTCCAGAGGTTCCAACTTGGCGGAAACCCTGGAAGGGTAAGGCAAGTTCCACCTGATTTGTTCTGGATGTTGCTGTTTTTGAATGGGGAAACATGGTTTGCTTATTTTGGTTTCCCAACCCGTTTTGGAGGGTGAGCTCTGGCCTGCAGGTATATTGTTTGTTCCATTGCCGCAAGCCAAATGGGCTTTGCAGCAACCCAGGGGCCATTTGTGGCTTAATGTCCCATCAATGTCCCATCAGGGCTGGAACTGGACCCTTGAAGGGATGAGTGTGTCTGGGGTTGAGGGCCAAAACAAAAAAGCAAGTACCTGGACCCTCAAAATTCCAACTTTAAAATGGTTTATCCCCATGTATTTTGGGTGTGACATCCTTCTTTTTAAGGGTAAACCGTGAACCATGGCGAATCAGCGCGTTTTGTGTTGCTCCTTACTTGCACCATTCGGGAAGAAATCTAGGTTCCCCAGCTAGGTGCCCTTTTACCAGCTTCTTTGTGGGAGGACTCCAAAAGACTACAGGACACTGGGTACCCTTATTCTAACCTGTCCACTGGAGGACCTAGCACCTGTGTTGCTTGCATGCATGTGTTTGGTTTTGTCCCCAGAATATGGAGAACTCCCCAGGAAAATACCCCGGTTGCAACAACCAAGGTCGACTTTGGCAGCACTAAACTGGAGCGGATGTGATACACATTGAACTTGGTTTGAGCTCAGTCAGAAAAGATGCCACAAACCAGACGTGCCATCTTTTTGTGCTTAAGAATGCATTGTTCATTTCCCCTGCTCGTTTTAAAGCGAATCGATCACTACTGGATTTTGTGTTCCAGGGAAAACGGAAGCAACCCATGGGTTGGCAAGGTTCGGACTCCCAACACCCAGCGGGGCTTCTGACATGTTCAAGACCACGGAAGTTGTTTTTTCTTCGGCGACTCCACGAAATGGTGACCTGGACCACTCAAACTACCCATAGGGGATGTACCCCATAAGGGCCCCATAACTTTGAGGCTATGACCAATGTTTAAGGGATTTGTTTGATGGTTCAGGTAGTGTCCTGTTCAGTTCCCTTCAAAACTATCCCAAAAACGAGTCGCGGAAAGGAAAGGAAACAGTGGTCAGAGGTGCTCCTAATCTAGGAAGTCGGCTAGAAAAGGGAAAGGACCCCCACAGTCATGGGGTGCACTCCCTTGATAAAGGGTACCTGGACCCTCAAAACCCCTTAAAATTTGGTAGTTGCTCAAAATTAAGGCATGACTAGGTTTTTCCAGTAGTGCCCTTTTACCGTTTCTTTTTTGGGGGAGGGTTCCCCTACTAACTAGACAGCAAAAAAACGGGTACCCTAGCCTTAAAATTGGTTGTTGCTCAAAATTAAGGGGTGAGTTCCCCTTTTTTCAAGGGTAGTGCGAGGGTCCAGGCAGTTGCAGGGTGGCCCACGCGGGTCTGCTAGGTGGGCGCGCTCGTAGCGGTGGAGCTGAGCAAGCGAGCACGCCTCTGAGAGGCGCTTGGGGGGCCAACTGTGGCCAACAGGGGTCCTTGGATCTACCCAGAGAAATTGGGTCAATGACCCCAGTATTGTGGGGAATGACTCCATTTTTCAAGGGTCATGGAGACTCCAGGTAGAAAACGGTTTGGAGTTGCGTGTTTTTGGTTGTCGTGGATTTCACTGTTCTTCCCCCCGTTTTTTTTTTTTTTTTTTTTTTTTTTCTCGAGATTAATCACTTAATTAGTTTACAGGGTGGATCCACAAAAGCCACATCCGAAGCCGTTTTCTAGATCGGATTCCCCTTTGCAGTGGCTTCCCTGTCGGAATCATGGATGCGGATTGGCCAACCCTGTGGCCACAAGCCCACCCCCAGTTCCCCCGGTTCGACGGGGGTCCAAAAAGTCATGCCTGGACTCAAACAGGAATTCACCTGCCATAATTTTGGGTTGCAAGAGCCAATTCTTCGGGGAATTGTGTGGGTCCAAATACATGGAAAGCTCTTTTCCCTCCAATTGGAACAGCCCTGAGAATCATAGTTGTAAGCCTAAGCCCACTACCCCCAGTTCCCCTACCATACTGTGGATGGACGGAATCCTGCACCACTTTGATGGGAAACCATTATTTGTTGGTATTTATAGGGAATCATCATCCCAAGCTCTGTTGGGTGGTGCGAAATGGATTTCGCAACCATGCACTGTATTTTTGGGTTGCAACCCATTTTCGAGGGTAGGGTCGGAGCTGCTCCGACCCTTCCGAGATAGCTGCAAGCTCGGAGGTGGAGGCTTTCGGATCAGGGGAAGACCACAGAAATCGAGGGGTACCTTCCGAAATTCCATTCTTTCCAGGGATCCTTCAATCTAGAGAACCTCCGGAAACCAAGGGAAAACGGATCCGGTGTTTGGACAGAACGATGGTTGAAAAAAAAATGGGCAAGGAATCAACCCCTAAAATACACTCCTTCTGACACTTTGAAAACGGGCGTCACGACCCCTTTCTTTTGGATAGCTCCATTTTTAAAGGGTCAGAAGGAGACTTCGGGTAATTACCCAGAAACTCACTTGCAACCAAAGCGAATCCACCGAATCTGACCTTGTGGTTTTCTCATGTTAGTCCGTTTTTAGTTGCCCCAAAAGGAATAACCCGTATATGTCCAGCTGCCCCAAAGGGCAACTGAGGAAAGCCTCATGCTCGGCGGAAGAAACCATTGGATCCCCTGGTGTGAATTAAAGGGATCTCACATGAGGGTTGTCTCAACAAGGGATGCCTTTGGTTGGACCCTCTTGTGACCAAGGAGCAAATTTGGGTCCGAGGAAAACCATCAAGAAGACAACCGCCGGTTTCTTTTGAGCAACCCTCAAACCACCCTCGACGCCGGGCACGAACTCTTGCAAAAGGCCTGTGATGCACGCAATGCTTTCATGGGTCTTCACATGGGTGTGGCTCAAACCGGTACCCAAAATGGGTTACCCTGGTAAGTGGAAACCTGGGTACCAAAACCTGCGGTTTGCCCCGATCGTTTAATTTTGATTGCCACACCCACGTGGCTTCACGTTGGCAGGGGTCCCTCGTTTGTTCCTTTGGACCTCCAGCGGCTTTCTTTGTGCCAACGGAACCCGGGAATTGAGAAAATGCCGAAAACTCATTCCAGCACTCACGGAGTGAAGAGGTTCAGGTCCGCTTTCAGGATGGTTGGAATTATCAAGAATGTTCATGACCCTTTCAAAATGGGGTCATTACCCAAAATTTAGGGGTCGTGACCCCTTTTCTAGGGGTCATGGAGACTTCAGGCAGGGTAAAGAGACAGGATGCTTAGTAGCTGCTGAGATCCACCCTGATTTAGTCCTTGGAGGACTCATGTTGGACTTCAAATCCACTGCGCATCGCCAATGGACACAATCCTATGCAGGATGTTTATAAGTCCGGTCACCCATGGCGGAAGATCTGCATGCCGCCTTTTGGCCACCTTTTCGGATGCAAGCGTCGGCATGAGTCACGCGCAACCCTTGGCCCAAGTGAAACCACCAGGTGGTGCACTTGGACTACTAGGTTTTGCCCGCCAACATTATGCTCGGTGAATTGCCTTTAAAGGGTAGTTTGAGGGTTAAGCCAGAACAAACGGCGTTACCTAGGCCTGAAGTTATTTAGGTCTAGCGTCGAAAGGTCTGGGATTGTACTGCATCAGTGTTGACATTATAACTATCCCATTTGGGCTTGGTTTAAAGGGACACCACATGGAAACCAATCAGTTTGGGGGGTCTGGGATAAGAGAGTTCATGACCCATGTGCTTTCTCGGGTATGTCTTTGCTTCAGGTTTGTGTGCAACATCTTGCAACCCGGCTCTCTGCGCCATGAACATTGATGTTCACTTGCCGAGTGGGAGCAGTTGTTCGATGTTACTCTCACCAGATACGCCCCTGAGCGAGCTCAAGGCTGCGGCGCAGCAGCATTTCCAGCGCGGATTCCTGAGGCTTGCGGCGAAGGGCCGGCAGCTCGATCTGACGGCCTCGCTGAGTCAGGAGGATCTGCGGGATGGCGACTCGGTGGAGGCGGTCGTGCAGCCTGTCAAAGTGGCTGCCGCTCAGGAGGCCTTTGCTTTGCATGTCCAGGGGGGTGACGTCGTGAGCTGGGGTCACGAAGTCTGCGGAGACTGCAGCCACGTGCAAGCGCAGCTGAGAAGGGTTCGGGAAATCCAAGCAACGGCCATTTCTTTTGCTGCCATTTTGGAATCTGGAGATGTTGTGACATGGGGTGATATAGACAATGGCGGAGACCGCAGCGAGGTGCAAGATCTGAGGAATGTGCAGCAAATCCAAGCAACTAAATACGGGGCGTTCGCTGCTATTCTAGAATCAGGGGCTGTTCTGACATGGGGTGATCCAGATAACGGCGGAGACAGCAGCCAGGTGCAAGAGCAGCTGAGGAATGTCAAGCAAATCCAAGCGACCAACTTTGCTTTTGCTGCGATTCTAGAATCCGGGGCTGTTGTGACGTGGGGCGATCCGGACAATGGCGGAGACAGCAATCAGGTGCAAGAGCAGCTGAGGAATGTGCAGCGAATCCAAGCGACCAGCTTTTCTTTTGCTGCAATACTGGAATCTGGGGCTGTTGTGACATGGGGTTGTCAATTTTCTGGAGGCGACAGCAGCCAGGTTCAAGAGCAGCTGAGAAATGTCCAGCACATCCAAGCAGCCTCTCACGGTGGGTTTGCTGCCATTCTTGACTCTGGAGATGTTGTGACATGGGGTGATCCAGATTCTGGAGGTGACAGCAGCCAGGTGCAACATAAGCTGAGAGATGTTCAGCAAATCCAAGCAACTGCCCGTGCGTTTGCTGCCATTCTTGACCCTGGAGATGTTGTGACATGGGGCGATCCAGACTCCGGAGGTGACAGCAGCAAGGTGCAAAAGCGGCTGGTGAATGTTCGGCAAATCCAAGCAACAGGTGGGGCGTTTGCTGCCATTCTGGAATCCGGGGCTGTTGTGACATGGGGTGCTCCAGATAGTGGCGGAGACAGCAGCCAGGTGCAAGAGCAGCTGAGGAATGTCCGGCAAATCCAAGCCGCTAGCGGTGCGTTTGCTGCCATACTGGAATCTGGAGCGGTTGTGACCTGGGGTGATCCAGACTACGGCGGCAACAGCAGCCAGGTGCAAGAGCAGCTGAAGAATGTCCAGCAAATCCAAGCCAATAGCATCAATTTTGCTGCCTTCCTAGAATCTGGGGCTGTTGTGATGTGGGGCGATCCACGTTTTGGCGGAAGCATGAACAAGATCAATAAAATGACCATGATGCAATGAGCTCCAACATGCCTGCAAGGCCAGTCCGGCCCCAACGACATTCTCAACTCGCTGCTCATTTTGCTGTCCTCCCGCAGGACTATATGGCAGTGGCTCAAAAAACCGGTACCAAAATGGAACCCTGCTAAGTGGAAACATGGACCAAAACCTGCGGTTTGCCCCTCCTATTCAATTTTGAGCCACACCCATATGAGTCCCTTCTGGCCCCAAGCAAAAGCACGCCTGGCAGCAAGACAGCTGAGTGGCTGAAATGATTTCCAGCACGCGATGTCCAGGACTTCCGTCGCACGCGTTGCTGCACGCCCTGGAGCAAAGCCGAAGGGCCCTGCCATGAATTTACCGGAAAAAAAGGCACGGCTAGGTTTCCTCTACCTAGGTTTCCTGCTTGTCCTTTCTAAAGCCAATACAATACGGGGTTCCCCAAAATTAACCCCCTAGATAGCCAAGTTGTGTTTTTGTTCAGTCACTGTTGCGATCGGTTTTTGGGGTAAAGTGGATGGAAAAAAAGCCACTGGCGATCCAGGCATGGCGCGCCGCGCCGTTGGGTTTCTGCTTCGGTCCAAATACTGAGAAACCCGGGTTTGGCTTCGGGGATGGGCAATCCCGCGTCCATATGGCTACCCATATTCAGAGCCGCGACGAGTAAGGGTATGGTGTTTTCTGAAGACTCAAGGGCCATTTAGTGCACTCAGTTCAGAGAGGGATGAGTTTGGTTAGCCCACCGGAGTCGAAAGACTTGCAGCCAAGGCTATTTTGATGAGTCCAGGAAGTTCCCCTGGATAAAAAACGCCTACTTGGTAGGCTGGCTATAACCATAGTGATAAGCCGACAAATCCGAGTTGCCCGAGTTACAACCATGGCACCTACTTACTCAAGTTGACCATCCAAGTAAGGACCTTCTCCTCCTTTGTTTTTGTGTTTGTTTATCGCTCTTCTTTTCTTTGGAGGGGGGGAGGGGAAGGAGGTGTTAGAAAGACACACACTTAGTTGGCTTTAGAGGGTCCCTATTTTGACGAGCCACACCCATGATTGTTAAGATCGATCCCCACCAAAAGGAGTCTATGATTACGTGATGCTATGTATGGGGTTCGGCTCACTAATTGTCCAACGTCCTCTTGGTCAAACAAGTAATTTTGACCGTGTCTCACATGATTCATATGGTGCAGACCAGTTGTCTCTGACCAGTGGCAGGTTAATGTCATAGCACTGGTCAACATCAACAACCAACTGTAGGGGTTAGCATGATATATTCAACACGCATCATATCACACAGTCTCAGGGATTATCAACATCCAGTCACCAACTGCAGGCGCTAGATACGCCAAAATATGCGCAATTATGATATCTCAGCAATTGTGATATCTCAGCACCCAGCCATCCCACAGCCCTTTGGGGGTCATGACGGTCATGACCACCACCAGACCTGACCAGATTCTTCACCGGCCATATTCAGCAAGACTCATACCTGGACCCTCAAGCTACCCATAAAGAGGGACTTCACCCATCATTTTGGGGTAATTACCATCTTTACGGGTGTTTTGAGGATCATTTCGGGGCACCAGCCATGTTGAAGTGTGTTTTGAGGTTCCAGGTAGACATCCTCTCTTCGTCCTGGTCACGCCGCTGCAGCCATTTCATGGACACGGTCCTCTTCCCATGGCAAGCCGTTTGCCTTGGCACCCCCATCCAACAGGGCGCTCAGGATGTGAAACCCATGAGTATCAAAGCCCGGATCAGAAAAGAGGGTGGTGGTGGATCACTCGGGGTTTATTGCTGGTCTTAGTTGTTGGTCTTAGAGTCGCGTGTCGGTTGTTGGCCTTAGTCGCCCATGTGAACCGGGGTTGTTTATCCAACCACGTCTGTGATACAAGTTGGAATCCCCCCCTTTTTGGGGGACTAGGCTTTGGGAACCCAATCTGTTGTTGTATCACAGAGTCGTGGAGCCCTGACTAAGAGGGCTGATTGTGCAGTGGATCGATATCCTGTTACACACAGACTCACAGACACGCAGACACACACACACACAGAGACACGCAGACACGCAGACACACAGACACACAGACACACACACACACAGGCACACAGGCACACAGGCACGCACACACACACACACAGCTAAACACACACAGACACAAAACACAGAAAGACATATATATATATATATAGATACACAAGTATATCTATATGTATATCTATGCATATATAGATATTTATTTATCACAAACCCATATACTTCAATACAGCCCATTTCCTCTTGGCTTGGCAGTGGAACCCCATAGACCTTCTGTGCTTTTCGCGCAGGTGACTGCCTGGGCCTCGACGAGCAGAAAAGATGCGCCTGTTCGAAGGGGGGGGGGGGTCTTTTTTGAAGGTGCCCACTTTTGGTTGCCCTGAACAAATACACAGAAAACGGGTGGGGGGGTGCGTAAATCAAAGAATCACCCAAAGTGTTCATTCCCCAAGGGTACTTAGATGTTCGATTCGCCAAGTTAGTAAGTGGCCAGGTAGCCACCTGGGTTCCAACCCCACATTTTTTGGAGGCTGAGATAAGTAGCGTTTAACCAAACGGCCACACACAACTAAGTACCCGCACCCTCAAAATTCCACCCTGAGTTGTAGCCCACTAAGGTGAACTCCTCTTCGCGGGACTTCTGAGTTGATAGCCTCGGTGACAAACAAGCTAAAGTCACTGACTTGGGGAATCGAAGGCCCAAGTGGCTTGAATAGGAAGCCCAAAGAAAGCCAAGCATGTTTGTGGTATTTTGAGGCAAACCCAAGTCCAACCTAAGCTGAGACAGGGATTTGGAGGCGACATGTACCCTGGATTTTTTTGCAAAGAGGGGTGGCTGTGATAGTTGGATACAAATCCATATAACGGGGGGGTTGTTTATAGGCGCCTAAGCCCGCAAACTACCCATACAGAATGTGAGGTTTGGCCCTGGGTCGGGCTTCCGAGACTGAAACCCACGCTCTTTTTTTTTTTTGGGGGGGGGGGGGGTTTGGGTGGGGGGTGTTAAAAGGGAACCAAAAGGAGAACCCACCAATTTGGCGGGGTTTCCCCATAAGCAGACCCACCCATTGGTCTTTGCCCTTGAAGTGGTGAACACCTCAGCCTCGCGCTCCACTCCAAGGGTCCCCTAAACGACGGCTTTCTCAAAAAGACGTTGGTCTCTTTCGAGGCCCAAATCGGAATTGGTCGACGTTTTTTATAGGGCCCCGGGTGCCCCAAAAAAATGATCACCTGTTGGTGTCACGAGAAAAGAAACAAAAAGACGCAACAGGGGCAGAGAAAAAAGACGAGCCCATATATGGAAATCAATGCACTGGGCTGAGTATTTGGAACTTCCCTGATCCACTCAGCTGGATGTACCCAAGCGCCCTTTTCGGCCCGAGGGTCTGAGTTGCTGATTCTCATGTTTTTTCTTGGTACTGAAGGTGGAGGTGGGGTATCCATTTCAGGCACCTGAACCCTCAAAATTCCAACTTAAGCATGGGTTATTCAAAATCACAATGGGCAAATCCCCTTATTTTGAGGGTCCAGACATATGATTGTGCACTTGCAAGCTCACCAACATGGAGGTTTATTCAGAAGCCAATTCCTATGGTTGACACAGTTGAGTTGTCATGGAAGATCAGATTGAACCATCCCCCCGTTTGTGTGTGTGCCTGGACGCTCTTCAAAAATGGGTTTTTGGCCCAAACATATGGGGTGAATTCCCCTTTTTGGGTTGGTCCAGGTGTGTGTGTTTGGTCCTGTTGTTCCGAAGAGATCCTGGGGTGTTTCTGGACACGCAGGGCGCGCCTTGCAACCAAGGCCCAAAGAAGTTCTCATGTTTTGGAATCTGTCACAAATCCATCGATGGGTTGGTGAAACTTGCAACATAAATAAGGTCCGGTTGGAACTCGGATTTGAACCCCTTCTTGTAGAGGGTAGATGGGAAACCCCCTCCAAAGCACCATCAAACTGTTAACTGGGGGGGAACTTGCAACATGAGTTAGAATCAAAACCCGGGTAGATGAAGCTTAGTAAGGGACAATCCCAGCCATAAATCTTTACATGGTTATTGGTAAACCATTTTAATACCGGGTTTTGATTATGACTCACCTGATCTTGGCCCTCGAACTGGGGGCTTGGAACCCGCTTCCAATCGTGCGCCTGGTTTGTCAATTAAAAGAAGGGTGCAAGCATCATTTTGCCTGCGCTGAATTAATGCAATTCACTTCTCCAAGGCCAACCCTCCTTTGTGCATGGTAACCAGGGACGATTGCTTGCAGAGGGTGAGGGGAAGAATAAGCTTTTCATGTTCAGAGCTTGGAGAGAGATGAGCAGTTGCTTCATGGGGATGCGCAGTGAGCGGCTATGCGTTGGCGTTGAGTTCGAACTGGCTCAAGCTCAACATGAAGGCAACTAGATTTCTCCGCAGCCAAAGTAGCACAGCCACCCACTGGCTGTAATTTCTACACACACACACACGCACACCTTTTCCGAGCATTTGGCGGGCGAACTTGAGTTCCATTGGTTTACTCAAGGCTTGTGGGCAACAAGAGGCATGCCAGACCTGGTTCACGACACAATTTCCTGCTACTTTGGTATCATACCAAATGTAAAAGACGAGTCTTGTTTTTATGGAAGCCGCTTGTTCTCACCAGAACTGTGCCGCTTGAAAAGAAAAACCGTGGGAAACGCCATGAAGACACTGCGAGCAGGGGCCCTTGCGCTCTCAGCGCTGTTGCTGGGGTGGAGCAGATCCAGGCCAGAGTCAGTCAAGCGCGTGAGGGTACTCTTTTGTTAAGAAGGGCTGGTTTGAAAGGAATCCCACCACCTTTAGGGTCCCCATGTTTAAACACACGCACACACACACACACATGTATGTGTCTATATACATATATTCTCATAACCAAACAAGCCGCAACAAATTAGACAAACCTCCCCCAATTCAAAGCTGGGTGGGTTTTGTGGTTTCCCTTGAAGCCACAACGAAGGGTGTAGACCTCAACAAAGGACGAGCTACCCATTGGCTTCCTTTCAGCTTTCGTCAGCCGTCCAGCTTTCCTTTCGTGCCGAACCCATGCGATACATTGGAGCCCTGCACCAGAAGTTCTCAGAGCCCTAAGAGCCTCTTCCAACAAGGTCCCAAGAGCCTTTCCAGGCGGGCAAAGTGGGGGGCCTGTAGTTCCTCCCCAATCGGCGGGGTGGGGAACCTTTTGGGGCCCTTAGTTACTCCGGCGTGGCTTCCATGAAGGAATGCAGGTGATGGGTGGAACGGGGTGGACTTTGTGTCAAGATGTGTCTCAGGGGAACCCACATGGCTTGTTTCCTTTTGGTTTCCCGAACAACCCCAAAAGGGTACCCGGTAGAAGACACTACCAAGACACCACCAAGTGTTGACATTTACCAGAGACCACCTAGTCGCTCGCCGCTTTCAGGCAAACTACTTTTTGCAGGGATTGTTCATAGCCATCTACTAGTGGTTTTTAGGCAAACCACCTAGTCACTGAACAAATTCAGTGGCTTCCACTCTTATCTTTTTTTTGGTCAGTTGTGATACCAACCCAGCCGCTTCTTATTATGCCAGTGGGCAACTCAGTAAAAAGCGCCCGCGCCTTTTGACAACTTCCTGGGTTCATGGACTTTATACGTTCATGTTAGTGGCATACAACAAGTTTTGACGTTTTTGTGCTTCACATATCTTGGTGGGATCCGAACAAGATTCGAGTTGTCAACTTTGCAGACTCCCGTCCCAAGAAAAGCACCACGCTCCATGTTGCTTCTGGCACCCGTTTGTTTCCGGCATGTGCCTGCTAACATGGCTCCGGCCCATGTTTTGTAGCTTGTCCGGGGACTGATTTCTCAGCATGTGGAATTGAAGCGACTCTGGGATTGTATTTTGGAGAGGATGATGCGCTGAACGACCTCGAATGAGTGCAAGGTGTCGACTTGGTATGCCGCAAGTCCTAAATGGAAAAAAGAGCTCCGCAAGGATGCCTTGACATGGCGTGAAAGAGAACCCTTTGGTCGCAACCCTAAGTTTGAGGGCACCCCCCTTTCTGTCTTTGTGCTGAAAGTCCACTGGACACCACCCGCTTTGAGGGTCCGCCTCCCAGTGTCTGATTGGCATTCTTCGCTTCTGGAGGCATTGATCCGTCCTTGGCGCTACGCACGCGGATTCTTAGTAAGTTAGCAACTCTGGCTATGACCTGTTTGAGGGGCTTGCTCGTCTTTTGTGGGTTGTACCGATGGAGCCCAATCACTTCCCTTTGCGTGTAAGGGCAATTCAGGTACTGGTATGGGGTTTGGAGGTATATGGACGCTTTCATACCACCAATAAAAGCCCACGAAAGTGTATACACCTATATATATATATAGTGGTGTATAACCTGCCTTCCTCGCACACACCCATGCCCGCAAATGCCCTTGAGCCACGGAGTCGCAGGTCCTTCCTCGCGGACGGCGCCGGCCCCAACCGCCGGCAAGCCGCCGCCGCGTCGCTCGCCGCGTCGCTCGCGCCGCTCGCCGCGCCGGGCGCGGCGCGGGCGGAGTCGATGGAGGAGGCGGCAGCGGCGCAGGCGGCGTCGCGGGTGAGCGTTGGCCTCACAGGCGGGGGGATCGAAAGGTTTCCGATTGGAAAGTGGTCGGTGGACATAGACCTAAATGATGTCCACCGGCCACAGGGTCCCGAATTAAAATTAACGCCCATCTTGCGTCTCATTCGAAGAATACACATTTTCACACCCTCATCTGGTTTACCAAACTTTGGCTCGTGGAAGAGTGCTGCCACTGAATGTTGACCCCATATTAATCAACACCAGTTTTTGTTAATATGGGGGGGGTTTCTGGGTCTAGTGGTTTGAATCAGACCACTTGTTGAGGGGCCCCAACCCACCCTAT
Organism: Effrenium voratum; assembly: GCA_963377175.1. NCBI lineage: Eukaryota > Dinophyceae > Suessiales > Symbiodiniaceae > Effrenium > Effrenium voratum. The sequence continues at coordinate 758,654 of CAUJNA010002002.1, forward strand.
TAACAAACTGGGGTTGATTAATATGGGGTCAACATTGCTTCTGAAGCTCGCCCGAAGCTTGCCCGAAGCGAATGCTGAAACAATTACCAAAGCCTTACCTCTTCTCCCGGAGTTCCTGGACTTCAATTTTATGGGAATGACCACTGCAGTGGTGAATAACAAGTTCAGACTTCTTTTGGCCAGTTCACTCAGGAGCCGAGGAATGCCAGCTCCAATTGAAATGTTTAATAGATAACAACAAACAACGATAAATGACACACAACACGTGTTCGTTTTGACAGGGGCACAGAAGGGCTGACTGGCTCCCAGGCAGGAGTTTCCTGGACCCGAGTGGAGTCTTTTTCCTCCCGTGGCTCCCCCGATTGTTGAATAGAAGCATCGAGCAATTCATGAACCCTTCCGCTTTGGGGAGAGGATGTCCACTGCCCCAAACAACTACCGCTTGAAAAACTAACGGGGTGCACAATTGGTTCTATGCCCGCAGGGCTGGCAGGCTGAATGCATGACCCCCCCGGAGCTGATCAATTCACTGTGAATCCTGGGCGTTCTGGGGAGCCGGAAGGGTGCAACATGGCCCAAGATCAAGATGTGACTACAATAGCTCACCTGGAATTTGAATCTCTACCCGGTTGTGGCCCTTTTTTTTTGCGGCATCCCCTTGGGTTAAGGTAGCTGGAGCGCACGTTTTCCCTTGTTACCTACCAAAAGGGGCCTTGCCTGAATCCACCGGATTGATTAGCGGTTGTATCACATGAAGCTCGTCGACTTCGGGGTCGCTATTTGCACCAGAGCCAAATTTTGATGAGTTTCCTAGTGATGTTTAACAGCGAAACGACTTGATTCCTATCGGCTTGGATCTTTAGACTAAAACTTTTTGTGGAAAAAAAGTGGGTTTTCCATGGAACACACAAGTTGTTTCACTTCTTGTGGGGTCGTTTCAGCACCCGGAAAAACGAATCCTGTCAGGGGACGACCTGGTGCTGCCCGCCTACTTCGCGGGAGACTGGGCCGTCGCGGGGGAGCTGTCACTCGGCAGGAATTGGTTTGCCTCCTAGGCCTTCGCGTGGGGTTGGCGGAGGGCGAGATTTGGGTATGGGTCAAAGGTCAAAATTACACCACCAGGAGATCACAGGTGTTGAAGTCCATGTTTCCACTTGCCAGGGCAAGCCACTTGGGGTACCTATTCTTGACCCACAGCCATTTGTTTGAACAACCACCCGGACCCTCACATTTCCCTTGAGTTCCATTTTTCTTGTGGGTAGGTTGACAAGTTGAGGGTCCAGGCAGACCACAGGCGTTTGATTTTGCAAATGTTTGTGGGTGATGAGACCCCGGTTCCTCGGGAGTTTTAGTGTTTTTCAGTTGGTATTGGTGGCGTGGTTAGGTTTCCGAATTTAACCCACTACAAGTTTTATTGTGTTGTTTTTCTTGAACAAGGAAAATTAATAATGAAATGACATAGAAGACACTGAAGACAAGTAAAATGAACAAAACAGCAGGGAGGGATCAGTTTGGTCACTTGTTGATGGGCTCTTGCCAGGCCTTCGGATTTGGAGCGACGAGTGTTGTCTCGGACAAATTCGTGGACGCAGAAATTGAGCGGAGCTCGACAGTCGATGTGCAGACACTTGCAGAACTCGCCACAATGAATAAGAACAATTTTCCCATTCAGCAAAATGTGTGTTTTCTCTGAAATGTAAGTGTTTTTTAGCTGGATCAACAAAAAGAGACATCAACACTTGTGCCCGAGGAAGAACATTCAGAACGCCAGATTAATCAACCTGCTGCATTACAGGGGCAGGTGTTTCCCCCACAAGTGAGCGACCCCTTTCAATTGGTACGGATCAGAGGGGTATAGACCTGGGTTTCACTGCGCAGGTTGGCTCAGGGTTTGCTCACCGCAAGCTAAAGGACCTGAAGGAGAAAGTGGGAGCCAATGCCTAGTTGATTCTCATGAATCTAGCAAGGCATGCACCCTTTAGACCTCCTGTTGGTCTCCCTAAGTGCACTGAAAAGGGGCTGCTTCTTCAAACATCTTTGGCCAACGCTACCAGGTGGAAAGTCAGAAATTGAAGGGGACTACCACGGATACAGCATGCTGATAGACGTGGCGTTGGTAAAGATCCATGGCAACCCGCAAGCAACGTTTCCAGTTTCCAGTTTGGTTGCCTACTGCAAGATATACCTGGACCCTCAAACTACCCATAAACAAGGAAATCACTCCACATTAAGTTTTTCCCTTTTGCAAGCGCTTTGTATTCCCCGAGAACCACCAAACAGTTGTTCTTTCCGCAAAGGGTCCACTCGTCTTGGCCAAGTGTCCTACGTTTGCAATTCGCAGCAAGCCGCTTTGGACCCCGCGCGATGCTTTTTGAAGATGTCGCTCTTCTCAATTCTCGGGGAACCCCAAAATGGCGAGTGTCCTTTTGTCTTCCCTCTAAAACCACCCAAAAAAAGGCGTTCATCAGAAAGCCTCCGACGTTTGTGCCCGTTCCCCTTCCAGTGGTTTTGTGCAGCTAGGGTCGTCTCAAAAATTGGCCACCCCAAGCCTTCGGTAAGCTGTTTGCTGTGGGCAAATCATCGCGACGTCGCATTTTGTTTGTTACTTTGGGTTGCGACGTCAAGTGTTTGTTTTTCCTTTCTTGTCGGATTGCTTGTTTTCGGTTGGTGAATTTTTGTAAGCATCCAAGGTCTGTATTTTTCTAGAGAAATCGCGGTTCATTTCTCGCTTTTCGTTTGGTGAATTATTGTGTTCTTGGTATCCAGATACAGTGGATGTGCTGCCATATTGCACGTATGCACACGAAAAATCACAAAACCGCGGAATCGGAGAATCAGTTTCCCAATGTCCCCCTGGCAATAGGAGGCTTAACATAGGAGCTCCCACACATTGGCTTCGGCTGCCCTTTTAAAGGCTTCCCTGCAAACTTGTGCCCCCACACGGGTGCCTCAAAAAAAACCTCACCTGCACCCTCGGGTTGTAGCACTCCAAAAATGAGGGGCCCTCGAAACTGGTTTCCTGAAGGGTCCCCCAAGGGCCAAGGGGTTCTCCATTGAGCCCGGGGGTCTGGAGGGGTGAGTCATGACCCTTGGGGTGGGTGAATTTTCTGTCTTTTTCCCTCCACCATCGCCAGGTGCGATCGCTTTTTTCCACGCACTTTGCCCCCCAAGACCAGCAACAGTGGCTGAAAAGAGCGATCGCAACTTGGCTAGCGGCGGTTTCCTCGGGTTTCTGGGCAACTCGCCTCGTTTTTTGGGGGGTCCGATTCGAAGGTACAAAGTGGAGACGGGGCCGCTGGGCCAGGGCGCCCTGACCTCCGCACTGCCGGGAAGCCGAGACGCTGATATGCGCTGAGGCCGGGGGCCATGGCTGTCCCCCCAAAAAAGAAGAAGACCCCTAAGCATCAATGGGCCCTCAGAACGGCCTTCTTTGCGGTCCAAAACCTTGCAATGGAGACCCTGGCCCCTTCAATGGAGGGCGCAATGATGGTTAGGGAAGACAACCTGAACCCTGAAAAGTCCAACTCAAAAATGGGTAGCCGCAAAGTTCTGGTGGGTGACTTCCCTCTTTACGGGTGTTTTGAGGGTCCAGGAAGTTCTCACTCACGACCGAGTTCCGTTTCGGGCTTGTTGGTCACTGTTTGGGCGTTTGCGACCATTTTAGTGGTGGATGAAAAAGTTCAGTTACCTTTTTTTTCGGTAATTCAGACATGGCGATGTTCAACCTACTTAGTCAAGTATATTACCATGGCGTTTCGTGCCAACTAAGCCCTGCTACCAAGCAGTTATAGCCTTGAAGTTAAGTCTGGACTTCAATCTCTCGAGCTTGTTTTGGATGCCCCAGCTTCATGGCAAGTGCTAAAACATTGCTGGAAAGAGCGCTAGACAAGTGCATTTGATGGAATCCATAGGCGCATCCAACATATTGACCTGGACCCTCGAACTCGCCATAAGAACGGGTGCTTCTTCTAAACAATTGAGTGAATGCCATTTTGTAAGGGTAGTTTGAGGGTCCAGGTAGATAGACATTTCGGGCTTTGATCATTTGTGTGGCAGAAGGTCGTGACTTGTTGGCCATCTCGTCAGTTTTTTTGGCGGGTTGGTCCCGATTTTACTTTGAAATCCAGACACCCACACAACAAATTGGTTCCAAATAATGGCTTCAACATCAAGCAACAAGCATACCTGGGCCCGAAGAAACTACAAATATGAAAGGAACTCACCAACCATAATTTTATAGGGCAACAACCAATCTTCAAGGAATTTTGAGGATTCAGGTGACACCATAACCCACTCGGCCACTGCAAAACGGAGTTTCGACCATGGCACAAATTATTGGGGCCCCAGCTCTACGGACACCACAGACATGTGAACTTAGAGTCCCAAAATGGCCGGCATCCCCAGCCTGCAAATGGAATTGGGGGAGGGGGGTGACTGGAATTCCATTTAGGAAGTTCCATTTTGCTTTTTGCGGTTGGAACTGAACAAATGGAATTGTTTGCCCCCGCGCCCCCCTCCCCCTTAAGGTAGGGGACATTTTGGACTCCGCATGCGCTTTAAGGCACAAAAGGAAGTCCTCAGTGACCAGGTCAGAGTCTACTTTCCATCGGGTGTTCCGTTTTTAGGTCACACCCAGGGCTACTAATCACTTTAAGAACTTCCAGTCCAGTTCTTAGTACCCTTTTCCCTTTTGTTGTTGAGGGGCTTCCTTGTAAAAGACCACTCAAACTTCCTGGACCCCCACAATTCCCTGAAACATGTGTTGTCGCCTCAAAATTACGTATAGAATTCCCCTTTGCATGAGTAGCTTGAGGGTCCAGGTACCCGTAAAAATGGGTCATTGCCCCAACATGGTGTGAATCCCATGTGGCTGTGGTTTTGCTCGAGGGTACTCCCTTTTTTAGTGGGTTTTGCAGGGGAACCAAAAGGAAACCCAGAATTTGCATGGGTCCCCGCAGAAAAACTTCTTGCTTCCCAGCCATCCGCTTCGCTTGTTTCAGCTTTTCCCTGCTTGCAAGATGTCCATGTCGCCCACTAAGAGGGGTCGACTTCTTCGCCGGGCATCTGAAAACGGAAGAGACGAGCCCCGCGAGCCTCCCACCTCGCCGCGAGCCGAGGCCAGGTGTGCAGGAGGCTCTCCGCAAGAACTCCCTGGCGGCGGCTCGGATAGCCAATGGCCATTGGGCCATTGGGACCCGAAGCGATTGGTCATTGGAGGAGCCATGTGCCTGGAGTCTCCTTCTGACCCGAAGCAAAAATGGGTCAATGACCGTCACGAGTTTGGGTCATGACCCACCATTTTTCGAGGGTCATGGAGATCCAAGCACCTAGATGGCCAAGTCGCGAAAAAGCTTTTTTCGGCCACTGTTGCGATCGGCTTTTGGGGGATTTGAGTGCATGGAATAAAAAAAACAGCAACTGGCGATCCAGGCGTTTCTTTTTTGGTTGGGAGATTCGGTTCCCCTAGTAAAATAGACAGACAACAAATTGGTAGCCTGGTTCTAACCTCACCGAGAACCTAGGTGGGCTCCAACCCGGGGAAAACAACCATAGTCCCTGCCACAAAAACGGTCCAGGTCCAGGTTATTGGGAGAATGGTGGGTTCCAACCCAGGGGAGAATCAGAAATATTCACTTCAGCAAATGGAAGCTTTGCAGCCTCAAAATTCCGACGAAAAATGAGGTGAGCTGCAACCCGTAATTGTGGGATTGGTGAATTCCCAGTTTTTATTTGGGTAGTTTGAGGCTCGGTCCAGGTATCTCGGTGCCTTTTCTTCTTTGTGGTATTGAAGGAAAACCTACAGGAAACCGACATCCATGTTGGGCGGGCGGGGGGGGGGGGGTCCTATTTGCTCACCTGCCCAAAGCCAACCTTTGGACCTATCGGGTTTCCGATTTGGCTGTATGTTTAATGTGCCAAAAGGTTCTCGTTATCACCTTGTGGATTTCTAAAGGGCAACTGAGGTGAATTGTTTTACCCAGAGGCCACTTAGGGCCCTCATTAACCGCCAGGTTTTGAGACCGGGTCCCAAACACCGGTTAGCGGGGGTGTTTAACGGAGGGGTCGGGTCTTCCATTGAAAGACGAAACCAGGAGCCTTCGGGGAAGCTGCAAGTGTATTTCCTCAAGGGACTCGTTTTGGTATGTTAGGCGACGCTTCGGAGGAGACCGGGGCCTATTTCAGTTCGGTTCGAAGGGAGAACCTAGATGTGGAAGGCTCGTCTCTTACATCAGGCATTGCACCCAGGACCCCAAAATGGACGTTTCGTCTTGTTTTTTCCTGTTGGCGTCCCTTTAAAAACCACCAAACAACGGGTTGCCGCAAAAAGCAGGACGCGCTGTTCAAACGTGCTGGTGGGTCGGATCTAAAGACTTCAACTCGGGACATGTCAAGTTGAACACTTTTGGCACAAGGGAACAACCAACCTTGGCATCCTTTAAAGGGGGACTAGAAGAGAGTCGATTCATGAGATGAATGCCCTGCCCGCCTCTCCCCCTCCAAAAAACGAAAGCAAGACAGCAAGAACAGAAAACAACGAGAACACCTTCATCCGGTTTTGACAGCATTTGGCACAGGCGGATGTTCATTGTTCCTGACCCTCAAGCTGGATACAGTATGTCTCCACCTGGACCCTCACACCCTTAAACATGTGTGCCCCAACACGGAGTGAGTTCCCCCTTCTTTACGGGCACCTGAACCTCTCAAAATATCTTAACCATGGGTTCTTGCACCCCAACATGATGGTTGCTGAATCTCCTCATCTTTTCTATATGTGTACCGAGATAGCCAAGTTGCTGCTTTCTTCAGTCACTGTTGCTGGTTTTGGGGTTTAAAATCCACGGGAAAAAGGGGGAGACAAAATAGCACCTGGCGATGCAGGTAGTTGCTGCGGGTCCAGGAAACGCTTTTTGTTCGGCTCGGACGCCGCCTGCACTGACCAGCCCACCGATGTCCAGACGCCATGCCTCACGGGTTTCGAGGTGGGAGCGCCGGCCGGGGAGTTCCGGGCCCGGCGCCGGTGGAAGAAGTGCAGCCGGACGGCCCCCGGCGGCGGTGCCGGCGTGGAGGAGGAGCGAGGGCGTGGACCTTGTTTTTCGAAAGTGGCTGGCTGGACCCTCAAACTGCCCGAACGAAAGGGACATCACTGTCTAATTTCGGGGCTGCAACCCATTTCTAAGGGAATGGTATCACTTGAACTCACCTCATAATTTTTGGGGCTGCAACCCATTTTCGAGTTGGAATTCTCAGGGTCCAGGTGGCTGATGCCAGGGGAAAACCAATGACAGGAAGCCGCCGTGTTTTTTCTTACTCCCGAATGAGTTCCGATTCGGGGTTTGGTTGGGGCTTGTGTCCCGCGAGGTCCAGCTTCTTCCCGTGGCTGCCAAAACGCATATCTCTGCTTGAAAAAGCCTCCGCCAACATCTCTTGTTGGAGCTTGCGCCAGCGTCGTCGTAGTCTACGGACAGCATGGACGGCTGGATAACATCAGCCAGGATGGGCGGTGGAAACAGTCGGAGAGGTTCTTGGTAGGCGACAAGCGCTACACCCGCACGGCAGGCGAGTGGCCTGGAGCTTGCCCACAAGCTGCATGCCAGTGAGGATCTCCGACTGCAGGTCCCTTTATGACCTGCTCACCAAGGACGGCGTGGCAGCCGCCGAGAGGAGACTCACATTGGATGAGGCCATCAAAGAGTCGGCAGAGCACATGGAGCCGGAAGCAGCCATTTTAGTGTAGATTAAACACAGAAAACAATCGTTACCTGTTTTGGCCAATCCACTCGATCGGAAGTGAGACAAGGTAAGACCCACAGGAAGCCGTGGCCGTTTTTTGATTGCAGGATCTTTGGGAGGCTTGGAAAATATACCTAGACCGAGCCTCAAACTTCCAACTTATAAATGGAAATCGAACATTTTGGTTGGCGAAATGCTTTTTTCAAGGGTAGTTTGAGGGTTTCCACTAGGAGAGTGCCACTTAGCTCACAATTGTTTGCGATTCCCTTTTGGGGTTTCTTCAGTTTCTCTTAACCTTGGTTGTTCCCAGCCATCCGTTTTGGTGTTTAGGGTTTGAGGGTTCACTGGGGGCTTTCATTTGACCCACTACAAGTTAAAATTTTAGTAGGGGATCTGAGGACAGCCCAGTAACGAGTTGCCTTCTTGCCAGTGCTCGGATCGTCCCAAGATGTCCCAAGTTGACGTGGGACTTGTTGTTCTCCCACGCCAACGAGGGGTGGCCTGTCTTCTCCTAAACATCTTGGGCCCTCAAACAGAGGCGATTTGAGGTCCAAAACCTTCGAATTTAGGTCCTGACCTCTTTGTGTCTTTTAGAGGGGTTTCCCGTAAAACTCAGGACGCACTTTGTTTCCCTTGGCCAAAGGTCTGGGGAAGTTCGGCAAGGAGACAAGTACATACTTGGAATCTCAACCTACCCTTAAAAAAAGGAGACCCTCACATGCTTTAGCAAAAGCTGAAGATGTAACATCCTGGACCCTCAAACTACCCTTCAAAAGGGAAGGGTTACTTTCGAAGAAGGCTCAAGGGAAACCAGCCAAAAAACAACAATCAGTTCTAGCCCTGTGGATGGTTGCGAAATCCGTTCGCACCACGAACAGCAACCATGGGAATGAAACCATGGTTTATTGGTATTTATACAGGGAAAACGAATCCTTCCCTTGGGTTTCTGAACGGTGTGTTGCATGGATTTCGCAACCATCCACAGTAGGAACACCCAGTGCTTTCGGTCTCTGGCTCCAAACGTCGAAGCCACTTGGATCTCCTTTGAAACCAAGCCTTCAGTGGGTGGCTTCCTTTTGCAAGTTTTGGTTGGAGGGGGGGGTAATTGGCCTTTTGCCTTGGTTTTCCAATGTGGCCACTGGGGTGGCTTAAGCTGAAGATGGCTACCCTCGACGAAAGGCGCGGGGCATTTGATTGCCTGAGTCGACCCTCGGTTTGCCAGGAGTTGGGGAGGGTTGGGATGCGTTCACGGAGGTCAACGAACATGCCAACAAGCTTCTAGCGCGCATGCCGCCTCCCTGAAGAGGGTGCGGAATTCATATGCCGTGGCTTGGGGGAGCCATTCAAGGAAGCCTAGCATCTTCTACTCGGGGTAGGTACAAGGCCCGGGGGGGGTAGGCAGTGGAGCTCCTGACACTTCTTAGGTAGGGAACTCCTTAGGTGCCCTTTTACCGTTTCTTTCTTGGGGGAGGGTTTCCCTACTAAAATAGACTACCGGAGGAAAAAACAAAAAGCAAGAATAACAAACTCGGGTACCCTTATTCTCACCTCTCTACTGGAAGACCTGGCCTCCCCCTTGACCCACCCCCCCCCACCTTGGGCACTCCACAGGACAAGGCCGGGCTGCCCGCTGGCGCCGCGGCCGCGGCCTATGCCATCGGAGGTCATCCGAAGCCGAATCGCTTTTCGTTTTTGCCAAGACCGACCCATCGAGAAATTTCACCTGGATCGCCAGTTGCGATCGTTTCTTTTCATGCACTCAAAACCCCAAAAACCGATCGCAATAGTGACTAAACAAAAGCAGCAACTTGGCGATCTAGGTGGGTGGTGCCCAGCCGGTTCCTTAGGTTGAGCTGCTTCTAGCTGGTCACAGGTGGGGTCTCCGAATTTAACCCAGTTGAAACTTTTAGCGGATCTGAGAACAGCCAAGTCACATGGGATGTAGACATAGTGCATAGGTGTCCTTTTGAAAATGGGTTTCACTGGTGAAGAATGGTTTTATGATATTTGTCCAAAAGGTTAGCTCTGTACGGGTGTGTGTTAATATAGGGGACCACAACATCTGTTTAGTGTCCCTCTAGTTTCCCTCGAAACCAACCCAGCAACAGTAAGACACCCACATCTGTTCGCAGGGCAACGAAACATAGCTATAGACCTCAAACAAGAAGGACTTGGGACCCCTCAATCATGCGTTTGTGTATCTTCGTATGTACGCTTTATAATTAATTCATACATATATATGGTACAGCGTTGCCAGCCCCCCCCCCCCACCAATGGTCATGGGTCAGACAAGTACCCCCCCCCCCCCTGTGGTTGTGGTCCTGTGGTTGGGTTGTGGTGGTTTAGGGTTGGTTTAGAATTGGTTTGCGGTATATTTAGGGTGTATTTAGGGTTGGTTTATGTTGATTTAGGGTGGTTTAGGGTTGGTTTAGGGTTGGTTTAGGGTTGGTTTAGGTTTGCGGTTTAGGGTTTGGTTTAGGGTGTATTTAGGGTTGGTTTAGGGTTGGTTTATGTTGATTTAGGGTTGGTTTAGGGTTTGTTTAGGGTGTATTGTTTAGGGATTGGTTTAGGGTGCATTTGGGGTCAGTTTAGGGTTGGTTTAGGGTTAGTTTACGGTTGGCTTATGTTGGTTTAGGGTTTGGTTTAAAGGGTATTTACGGTTCGTTTAGGGTTAGTTTAGGGTTGGTTTATGGTTGGTTGCGGGTTGGCTTGTCCTGGGGGTGGGGGTGTCGGGGTGCGAGTTCAGGAAAGGGTCGGGGTGGGGGTGGGACCGTGGGTGACAGGATCCGGGGGCTCGGGCCGGGGGGGGGGGTCCTGGGGGACCCATACCATATGGGGGGGGGGGGGGTAGCAACACGGAACACGGGACCATATATACATAAAATGCATATGTACATATGTATATATATATATATTTATACCCAGGCCTTCTAAAGGCCAAGTTTAACTAGGCCGTTCTATGAAAGGCCTCAAAAAACCTATGGGCCGATTTTGCCAAAATCAAGCAATCCTTAGGGTTCCACTTCTTGGGGGGTTTGGTCACTCACAGCACCACGCAGCAGCGCATCCGCAGCAGCAAAAGCCATCTGCGGCTTCATCAAGTGCGCCCCGGCTCGTTTTACCGCGCGCTGTTCTCATTGAGTCGGCGCATATGACGTCGCATGGCCAAGAGCCTGGGGTCAGGGAATCACATTTTGACATTTGTGTTTGCCTGCAACCCACCTGAACTGGGAAGATCGAATGACAGAGCGCTCCAGGTTTCGCCGATCAGAGATTTGAACGACATCTTAGCTGAGTCAGCTTGCCAAGGAAGTTGTTGCATGATAACACTGGCTGGTTTGTTTCCTAATTTTGTCCAAGATGCGCTTGAGCCACTTCATTTGATCCTCGTCCAAATAGGTATGTTCATGACGAAAATTAAGTCCTGTCAGCCCCCGCAAACAATGCGAACAACGTGGCAATTGTGTTTCGATTCAGACAAGGCTCTGCGCCCCAAACAGTCCACCATTTGGTGGTGCCAAGCCTAGGGGCAACCATGATTCGAAAGACCTTGATCACAGTTCAAACTGTGGAATGCTGCCCAAGCCGCATGGAGCTTGGGTCGACAAATCCAGAAGCACATCCCCAACCTGCCAGGCAGATTGGGTTATATAAGCCACCCCAACCCCCCATCCATAAATAAAACAGAGAAGCCCCCTTCCACCAAATGCCTCTGAGAGATTCGGGTGCATTCCTTGTGCACTCTGAGAAAGCGCATCCCGTGCCCATGAATCTGCTGAGCTTGCTCAGCCGACCTGGGCGAAAGACCCCCCAATCTCAGCCACCTTTTGTTCAAGTCCGAGTTGCAGGTATCTGGGCGCTTGCTCTGCGGCGTACATGCAAGAGGCCAGCTCGCTCCTTGGCTGAGGCCAGGGCATGGGCGAGACATGTGTTTTCCAACTGTTCCAAGCTTAAGGCTTTCCAAGGTTCATTGCAACACAGGAAGGCACGAGAAGGTCATGCTGGGGCCATTCGCGGGCACCCCGGGCAATTTCCATCCCCAGCCAGTCTCCGCAAAAGCGGTCAGCAAGCACAGTATGGGTGACTGCCATGTTGAGGCAGTCACTCAACCAGGCAATCAAAACCCGGGTGTTGAACCCCTTGGCGGCAAAGTGAGCCCCAGCAGTGGGCAGAATTCCAACCTGCAGGGCTTTGAAACGAACCCGAATTCAATGAGAAGCCCCAACCATAACATTTCTTCAAGAACAGGGCACCTTCTTGTCATTGAATAATGGTTGGCTGCTGTGCACCTTCTCCTTTCGGCACCACGCTTTGAAATCTTTGTATGCAATCTTGAGGCACTGGTTCATGGACAACTCCGGAGAAATTCCCGAAATAGGACAGCTCAACCAATAGAATCCTAGCTAGGGGCAAAACTTCCCCCTTCCCCCCAAACAAAAAACCACTTGAACAAAATAAATAGGAGGACAAGACTATTGAAACCTGGTCTCAGCGAACTGCCATTGCATCCGCCGGCCACGCCCAGATTGATATTGTGTAAGCTACAATGTCTCAGGAAACCGTAGTGAAATTTTGGCAGCAGCAAGAGTGGGCCTGCGACACGTGCAGCACATAATGAAGTACTAGCACCCTCAACATTTGATACTAGCTAGGAGTTGAGGTAAGGCACTCGCGTTTCGGTGAGAGACGCAGTTGCTCAAAAACTGCAAGTGGGTGAGCTCTGTATTTTGCCATTGGGGCCGGTCACCAAAATCCAGGTATTGGTTCAAAGAGCCAGGTTGCTTTGATACATCGCATCTCCAGCAAAACAGTGAATTCCGCCAGGTCCGTGTCAGGCCCAGCGCAAGGCAATGCCATTCCCAATCTCCTCTCAGCTCCGTGACTGCGAACTTGAGCTGGCGCGGGTTGCCGTCGATGCTGCAGGCCAATCCATCATAGCAGCGGATCAGCGACTTAACGATGGAGCGGAAGAGTGGACGCAGGGTCCGGTCGCCCAGGCAGGTACTCTCATCCAGCGCAAGCAGCAACCACCGAGACATTCGAGCTGATCTTGGGTTCCAAATGGGTATGTTGATGAAAAATCCTATAACCTTTTCTCCAGTTGCATTGCAATATTTTGCAGCGTCCCCATAAAGTCCAAGAGGGATGTGGTCTCCTTCTGAAACATGGGCCCATGGGCATCCAGTTGCCTTGCTGTGTTCCCAATACTTTCCGATAGATTCTGGAGGCACTTGAAGCTGCAAGGTACCAAATAAGTAAGGCAGAAGCCGTTCGGGAAGGATAACAGGGATCTGTTTGGAAAGAGGGTGATCTTCACCAGACTTGCCCTTGACTAGCGTTGCCACCCAAACTGGCTCCTTCAGGGTTTCAACTGTTTTGCTAACAGAAAGGATTTTGGAACCATACCCTTTACCCTGCAAACTAAGCTGTTAAACAAACAGTTGTTCTCCCCCGCTGTCCACTGGAGGCTTCAGTGTCCGCCGGAAGTCCCTTGCGCGATTGAACTGGCTGAAGCTACCCAGCTTGCAAATCGTGTGAGGAAGCCCTTGGGGAGTGTCCTGCCACAATAAGAAATGTTTCGGGGTAACACAGCAACCTGCCTTCAGGCAGGAGTTAGCATCCCGCATGGCGTCTGCAATGGGTGCCTGGGCTCACTTTACATTATTATCGAGGGGCGGCTGAAAATTTCTCAGGGCTGGGCTCCTTTGGCGAGTCGATCCAACATGTCTCCAACCTGATGTTGTCGCCCATCTCGTTCATCGATGGCCAAATACCTAGCACCTGCGGGCGATAAGAGGGCACCCTCGAAAGTAGTCCAAGTGAACTTCAGCAACAAGGGCTCCATCGTGCAAGTGCGCCATGGTTCTTTTTCTCGGTCCCCAGGTGATGACTCTGCATCGTGACACGTGTAGATTGGCAACTAATTATCGATACCCGTCGAAGCCGTGTTTATCACAGCCCGTCTAATGGGCAGCCACAAGATCTAAAAGCAAACAGGGCTTGGCCGAATATGCCACATTTGGAACTGGGGTTTATGCACATGATACCAAGGGCCAAAACTATAGTCATGCCACACGTGTTTCTTGCCATGCCCCAAAGCAGTGAAAACTAGGCACCGCCTGAGGGCCGCTTCTTCTTGCCGATTACAGGCTCCATCGACTCATCAAAATGACGAATCTCTTGAACTACCTGCTCATTCAATTTCTTGAGCTCTTCTTCCTGCAAAACACATGTAGGGGAATGACTCGCTGCAAAACTTTGGTGTGTCCTCGGCACCACGGTCCAAGGCATCCTGGATGAGCCCTCGGCACTTGCCAAGGCGGGCAACAGAGTTGTCGATGTCTTTCTCCAGGGCGGATCTCAGGTTAGGGGACCTGAGGCGTGAGATGGTTGACATCAACTAAAACCCAAACATTTTCAAGCAAGTGGCCACTTTGCCGCATTCGCGCGCTGCAGGTTGGCTTGCTGAATCTTCCGGTTCATATCGTTCAAGACCTGGAAATCAGATGGTTTCAGGGGAACCCTGTTGTGTGATAAACAGGAAATACCAACGCACCTTCTTAGCACCTTTCAGTCCATCCTTGCTTTTTTCTTTGGACTCATGATCATCACCTTCATCATTCCCCTTCTTTGGTGGGGACTTCTTCTTCTTGTTTCGCTTGGTGCGCAGAGACCCTTTGGATGATTTGTTGCTCTTCTTGGCATCCTGCATGCCGCAGACCAAGGAAATTTGACCATTCGATTATATACGAGAAAAAATGGACAAGGTGTACGTGTTGGCGGGGTCCTTCTTCCCTTTCGTTTTGGAAGGGTAGCTTTCCTCGTCGTCATTGTTGTCGCCGGCTTCGCTGCTAGTTTCTCCATCTCGCATCTTGAACATATCGGAAATGCGGTTCTCTTCGGATGCTGTTTCTTCGTCCTCCACTAACGTCAGGTACTGCTTCAATCCTGACAGCAAGTGTTGCAACCTTTAGTTCAGAGTAGCACAAGAAACATGTTGACTCCTGGACATTCTGGATGGTCTCTAATCTCTGCCTTTGACAATGTCTTATCCAGCTCCTTTCTCTCAATGATCTTGTCAACTGAGTCTTTCTCGAAATAGTCCAGCAGCTTGACTTTGGTAAGCCACTTCCGAACTCCCCTCTTTGAGTTGGAATGGATGTTCTTGATTTCTTTGTACATGGTTCCCGCCCGCCAATTGCCGCCACAGGCCATGAAATCCTCGAACAAGAGGGATTGCTGATGATGACCTGGCCGCAGGCAAGGGAGGGGTGGGGCTGGATTGTTTATGAAACCCTCCTGGTATTTTGACCCTTTTGGGCCCGCTGGCAAAAACATAACAATAGCTCGAATACACGTACATGACAGAAAACACATGGATGCCCTCGCCAGTCTTGAGGCCCTGGCAGTACTTGAATCTCTTGGTCAAATCCTTTATTTCTTTGGGTGTGTTGCGACCTCATGATGGTACTGGCAGCAGTGTCACAGTGTGTGTGTGTGTGGGATCCCCAGCCCGAATGCTCAGTTCGCAGCTATTGCAACTTCTCCAAAACCTCATGTAAACCCTTGCAGCTGCCTTCTTCCGTTCCTTCATGCAATCCCCTGCGGCTTCTTCCCCAACAGGCTGTTCAGGGCTGGCGCCTGGTTGCACTTCTGCTGGCTGTGATTCCTGCTCCATGTCATTAGCATCATCCTCTTTATCCGTGGGCTTGGCTGTTGTTGCCTTAGCTTTTGCTTTGGCTTTGCTTCCCTTAGGCGATGTTGTGGCTTTGGCTTTCGGCTTGGCTTTAGACTTTGCAGCGCCCTTTGACTTAGCAGCTTTTGTTTTTGCAGCAGGCGAGTGCTCAGGGCTGGGCTTTTTGGTTTGTGGTGTGTCGTCAGCCAAGGCTGGGGATTGCTGTGGGGTGCTCTCCAGAGAGACCATGGATACTGTTCGTGCCCTTTTCTGGCTGGCTTCCTTTTCAATATTACTTAAGTCCGGGCATGAGTCGCTTTGCCCCAAGGCAAGGGTTTCCATCGAATCCCCTGGCGCGCTCTTCCTTCTAAGCCTGTGGGCCGGTGTAGCTGGCTGACTCTCGTCAGGCACCTGGATCGCCTGTTTCTCCTTGCTGGCAAGCCGACCTGCAGGCAGGACACAAAGGATTTTGGTGGCTGGGGCAGCTAACAAGGTGCCTGGGGCTCCCGGGTCATCCAACAAACCGTTTTCCCAGCTTGGCTGAGCATCGGTCCACCTGTTCAGGAGTGAAATTCAATGAATTTCTGGGTCGACCCTTGCAGCCAAACGACGATTTAGTCCTTTGCGTGCCCATAGCCCGGGCATGACGTTCCTTAGCCCTTGCAAGGGCATCAGCAACAGGGTCCGACATGGCCAGAGCTAGCGGCTTTTGGCAGCCCAAGTTGTTCCATCTAAATTTGGGCCATGCAAAGACGTGAAGGGAAATTCAACATTTTGTGTGGCCAGTTTTTCACGGCCTTTTTACGGGTTTTTCACGCACTGTTTACGGGTTTTTCACGCACTTTTTACGGTTTTGGCCCTCGCACAGGATTTCCACGAATTCTCGCGTGCACACACGCGAGTGTTGACAAATATCAACTAATTGTGGTCAAAACCACCGTTATGCATGCTCAAATTGCAAGTAGGCCAGTGGCACCCTTTGATTTGCTATTTCTGATCATGTCTTTTGATGAACAGCTGGCCCATGGCCTCAAAAGCACCTGTCAAGATGCAGATCTAGTCCTCCTCGAATTTAAAGCTGGGCTTAAACCGCCCTGCGGCAATCTCGGCTTTCAGAAACAAGCGAATTGGCTCAAGATCAGCATGTTTCCACTGGAATGGAGCTTGTGCCCTCTTCTCCTAGCACATACAGGTCATGGTCAAACAGGTCCTGAAGGCACTGGCCTTTGTAGCAGCTGCAGAAGCAAAGCTCTTGACAGCCACAGATGCCTTCTCAGCGTTGGTGTCCTTGGGTGCAAGCTTGAAAACCCTCAGCAAATTGGTTTTGTACTTGAGGCTCCTACCAATTTCTTGAGGTGGAGTTTGCAAACCTTCTGTCCAAATCTCTTTGGATACACCTGCGTTGACTTAAGCTTCGGCCCTCCTGACCTGATCACGCCCATGACCAGTTTCCAAGTGCATGTTTGAAGGTGCAAAACTTAGATCCTGGCACGTTGGTGGAGCCATCCGCCCTTGTCTTGCGAACAGTGACCCCCTCACTGGACAAACCCAAGCGTTTCTTGTCATAGGCAGTGAGGGGTCGGTACAGTTGTCCAAGCCAGTCCCTCAGATCACGTACAGGTCATATACAAAACTGTGCCAGCTCTAGCAAATCACAATCTTAGGCGAGGACGGAGTGCCTATGAGCATAGTCAATTTGGGGGAGAAGGCACCATAGAACGCCATCCAACTCAGCAGGATCCAGGGGCACAGGGAAAGGAGCAAATACTAGGGGCTCAAAGTGCTTGGACTAAGTGCCTGGCAATCTTTGGATGTTGATGCTCACATGGGGCTTCAGGACTTTCATGAGGAAGGTCAGGTAAGGAAACCAAACAAATGTAGACGAGCTCGGCTGTTCTATGGTCCAAAAGCAAGATCTCATTGTAGCCAGTAAACAGAGTATAAGTAGTCTGCATCCAAGCCTGGGCCAGGATGTTGTGGTGATGACTTAGGTCCCCACCCACAAATCGCAACCCCCCTCTTTCTTTTCTATGGGTTTTCGGGGTTTTGGAACCCACCCAATTATTTTTATTTTCGCATCAAATGGGGGGCATGTGTAATTTACAATGTATTTGATGGCGGCCCCTCTTGAGATCCTTATTGCCTGACAAGAAGCTTGTTGCTGGCACGAACGTAAGCTCGCTTGGAAGAGCCTAGTGGCCGTTGCCGGCTCCTTTTGGATGTTGCCCGGTTCAAGTAAATGAAAGAGTGGCAGGGCAACCCTGCCGTAAGCAAGGCCCCTTCCTGTAACCTCAATGTGTTCCGCACTGCTCGTTCGAATCCAATCCTGGGTGCGAAAGGCAAGCCATACATAGTTCATGCCCGGTGCAATCAGACCAAGGGTGGAACAATGATCCAAGATCATCAGATTCTCTTTCTTCGATTTCACAGAACTCCCTCGGAGTCACACCAAACCAACTTTTTAACACGGCCATGTTGTTTGCCAAACTGACTGTAAGACCCCGGCGCCATGTGTCCAGCATCTCCTGTTACAATCACAGGTTCGATTTAGCTTTTCAAGGGTTGAGTGAGGTTGAAGCCGAATGCTTTCTCTATACTGCGCTTTCCAGCGAACATGTCATAGTTGCTAAGGTCCTCAGGGAAAAGGCACACATTCTACTGATACAGTAATCGGGTTTGGGCAAGAAGGTGCGCATACTGAACCTTGAGGCTAGAACGCGTTCAATGCCTTGGCTGTTCTGCGCTATGAAATCGCAGTAGTGGATCCTGGCCACAAGTTGGGGACGACACATTGCAAAGAAGCTAACCGACACTCATGAGCTCGCATAAACATGAGAAGGGCACAGCAGTAAAGGGAACCCCACGCGAATCAAAGCCTTGACCGAGCATTGGGTCAATGCCAGGGGCGAATACATCCAGCCAGCACGCTTGCCCATGGTCAGGCAAACGCCCTGGTTCAAACTTGCCAGCTCCAAACCCCAAAACGCTTGAGCAAGAGGCCAAGGTCAAGGACAAGGCCCTCACTTTGCAACCCAAGTGATTTGCAGAACGCTCAGGCGCTAGCAACGTGCATAGACGACTCTTTGTAGGCTTCTCGGCAATCCAAAACCACAAGCCCCCAGAGAGCCTGTTGCCCTGCAAAAAATATGGAACTGACTTAAATCTTGGTCCATCCTGCGATTTGAGTAGCCGCTGTCCACCTCATGCATTTGCGCAGAATTACTACGAACTGAAAGCGCTGCTAGGCCCACGGCGCTGCTGCGATGTCCTCGAACTTCGACCAGCCCAGGGTCGCGGCGCCAAGCTTGTTCGTCTGCAGGCGCAATCGACTCTTATTTATTACATGTAGTGGTTTTGTTGGGGCCCACACCTCAAAACTGGAGTCCTTCTGCGTGTTGTACTTTGTCAGCAGCGGTTCTTGCACCGCTGATATGAAAAAAGCTTTGCCCACCAGCCTTGCAAGATTCGAATTTGCGTAATATTCCACAGTGAGTGTGTGGGACCGCACGTACACAAACACACGAAGGCTTCTGAGCTTCAGGCAAAATCCCAATGGTAGATTTGCAGTCAGCTGGCCCTTGAACAGTCCAGGACCTTCAGGTTGCGCACGCGCCACAAACGGTGTTTTCAATGCGTTGATTTGAGTTGGGGGCTTTAAGTAGTGCTCAGCCCTCGGCTTGAGGTTGCCCACCAGTGCATCTTCAGGAATCTTTAGGAAATCGCTTTTCTCTGCAATGGGAGCCAGCTTCTTAGCCATTTCCGCAAGCTTGCTGGAGTCTGCAGAAGCTCGAGGCTGAGGGACGTCCTAACAGGTTCCAGACCCAAAGGGGGCTAAGGCACTTTGGGGCCATTTTCGATAAACAAAAAATCCCCTGATGTCCTTGTGTGGCTTCTTAGAAGTGTCCTGATCATCTTGTTTATTCGGTTTCCTCTTTGGTGCCCTTGCTAGCTCTTTGTCACCAGTTGCTGCGGCTGGCTTTCGCATGCTAGCAGCTGTAGGCGGCGCTTGTTTGTTCGCAGCTCTTTTCGACCCATCGGTAGCTTTGCGCTGTCCCCCACGCTTGTTTGTTTTGTTTCTTTTTCCCCTGCCTGTTCCCCTGCCTCTTCCCCTGCTTCTCCCCCTGCCTCTTCCCCTTCCTGTTCCCCTTCCTCTTCCCCTTCCTCTTCCCCTTCCTCGGCTCCTGCCCTTGCCAGAGGGGGAGGAGACTTCTGAGCTTTCCTCGCCTTTCTCTTCTGCATCCTTTGCTGCTTTTCGCAGAACTTTTTGAGCCTCGACAGTCAGGCTATATACATGACATTTTTGGGTCTGGATTGGCCCAGGCCTGCAGCAGGTCTTCGTTGTCCTCTGCCTTGGAGGCCAGGAGCTCAAACGCACTCCGGGCAGCTTCGGGAAGCACAGGCGCTTTCTGAAGAAGAGGTTCTCGGTCCTGGCCGAAAGAGGATATGGGGAATAATTCTTCGAGGGTGACCATGGCAGTTTTCAACACAAGAATCAATTGCAACACAGGCACCTTGAAGGTTCCTTTCACCTTGCCCTTCACTGGAGTTTCGTCAAATGACTCTTTTTCAGCGCTTCCTTTTGGGTTCTTCACTTCGTTCTTCTCGGGTTCGGGATGAGTAGCAGTACTGGGCACTTCAACCAAAGGGTCTTCTTCGGTTTTTTCCTCTTCAGCTTCCTCACAACCTGTCTCCTCAGGCCCTTGCAACTGGTCGCCGTCAACTTCTCCGTCGATATCTTCCTCAGGCGCGGGTTGGAAAGGTGGATTTCTGGAGTGCACATCCACGGCGGCAACATTTGACTTGTTCCACCCCTTCAAGAATTATAGCCTTGCAACTCTGAGGCTGGGGCCTTGCACTTTTTTGAGGAAACCTGATCGCCGCCTTGTGCAGATAGAAAGGCCTGCGCGCGGCAATGTGTTTTCGAATGAGGTGTTCGGTTGAAAGCAAGGGCCTCTTTTGCTTGGAGGGCGGCAGCCTTGAGCTGGTTCATCCGCTCATGGCCCTTCCTGCAGCTGCTCAGTGTGGAAGTCACATGGGTTAAAGGGCTCACGTGAAAACAGTCTCCTGGCGCCCTGTGGATTCCTGGAGGTTCTTCGACAAACAAAGCTGCCAAATGCCCGATGAAGAGCTGCCTCTTTGTCGAGCCATGCCTAAGAACCCCAGGGCATCGAAGAAACAAAAATGGCAATATGGGCTCGGGCTTCCAATTTATCCTGGTTTTGGAAGTCATTCAAACGGAACTTCTCTGAGCAGTACCGCAAAGCTTCCTGCCAGGGCAATCCCTGCAATTGCATTTTTTTCGGGAACATGCTCTTGCCTTGTGGGCTTTCGGGCTTGGGATCTGGCCGGCAAACGTTGCCACGTAGCTGAGGGTGAAGTCAAAGTTGTTGAATGTGCCAGTGACCTGGCAGGACACGGACGCTAAGTACAGTTTTGTTGAGGGGCCCCGGCCTGATCCTCACCAATCTGGGTCTCTTTTCGCTGGATATCCAGGAATGCAAAACCCTGCAGGGGAGGGCCCAATGTGCGCCCCTCAAGCCCGTCACAGAAAAGATCCCTGGCCTTTGTGTCTTTTTTCTCTTTCAGTTTATTGAGGCGTTGACGTATATAGTCAGGCTGCAGCACATCTGTGTAGAATGCCTGCCAACAGGCAAACCCTTAAAGTGTGTTTGGTGGCCAGCTGATTGGAGCCAGCCTTCAGCAGCTCGACATGCTCTGGCCGAGGTTTGCTCTCCGGCATTGACGCGCGCTGCAGCTGCAGCAGCAACAAACTGATGGATGTGGAGGGGTGGGGCAAAATTGTACGTCCATCCCCATGCAAATAAATATGGTGTGAAACCCCGGTTAAAGATGAAACAATTTCAACTCTTTCCTGACCAAAAAAACTCGAGCCTGGTGGCTACAGAAACCATAAAGGTGATCTGCAAAATGACCACGCTCACAGTCACGGGGGCGGAAAGGTTGGGCGCACCTGTAGGAATAGCATCAGGCTCTGTGTCCGCTTCAGAAGACAGGCCTCAAAAGCAGGAAACTGTCACACGCACATTCGTGTTTAACAAATGATGGGTAATACTGAGGATGCAGCATCTGAGAATTCGCTTCGCTCGCCGCATACCATGGCAGGCTTGTTTCGGCCAGCGGCGCGCGCTCACTCAAATTTAAACCTCTTTTTATTCATGGGGACCCTCAACCCTATGCTCAAAAACCTTGAAAAGACTGCTTCGCACTCATGACATGCCTTCTCCCTGCTCGGCTCGGTCCAAGTGTGCACGGGACACATGATGACATGCATGATAATATCCCAGAAAAGTGGTTTATAGCCCCATTTCGTAAAAAGGCCTAGTTTAACTGGTCCTTTATGAAAGGCCTAGTGAAACTAGGCCTTGGAAGCCCTGGGATATATATTTATATATATATACATAACATATAGAATGCATATCTACAATGCATATAGAATGCATATATATATATATAATGCATATATAATGCATATTATATGTATAATGCATGTATTTGGCATTATATATATATATATATATTCGTCTATACTTTCGCCCCAGCTGCTCGGTGGATTTTCCATCTGCAAAATCACGGCAGGCAGCTGTCGGTCAAAGACTTTCATTGTTTCGCACTTTTTCGCCTGCGCAAAGTGCGTGGGAGGAAAGGGTGCGACCTCCTGTCGTTTTTTTTGTTGTACGCCTTGAATATCTCGGGTTGGAACTGGATATCTCAGGGCTTCTCTTTGCGATCGGTGCGATGGGGAAGGTTGAATGAACCGGAAGGCAGTTGGATGGTGTATTTCGGGCTCAATCCCTGAGCACCAGCGGCAACTCCCTGCGGAGTTGCCCTAAGCATCAGATTTCGGACCCTCCATTGAAGGGGTCCAACCGGACGAATCACGTTGGTTTGGGTGTTGGCCTCATTTTAAGGGCCTTTTTCAGGGCCTTTCCGTGATGCTCAGGGTAGGATGCATCTCGTTCGCTGAGTTGGCCTTTAAGCTTTTAGGCAAGGCAAGACCAGTATCATGATACCAAACAAACAGTTAGTCCACGCAAGAAGCGAGACTTGCATTTCCCAGGTTGCTGAACCTTCGCGGGAGATGATTCATAAGGGCGCCTGACTCGCGCTCTGTACCTATACATACACAATTCTGCGTAGAATGAACATGTGACATACACATGTGGGTATGTGCCAAAATAGGGTAACCCAACAAAAATAGTTGTCCCGTTAGTTTTCCTTGAAACCAGTCCAGAAAGGGTATCCTCAAAAAAAGACACCCGGTTTGTTTTTGTACTTGCATTCTTTCAGAAAACCTTCCGATAAGCCCAGCTATCATTCGAACGGCTTCTCAGAATGGGTGGAGAGAGCCAGGGATCAACGCCATTTGTTGATATCGATGGTTGGATACTATTTGCTGGTGCACGAACGTGCTTGTTGCCCCTCAAACGAGGTTTTTGTGTACTGGTTGGTGAAGATAACGGCTTCCGGAATTTCAACAGTTTGGACTTGCTTGGCTAGGAAGCAAACAGGTGTGCCATGGTTATGCAAAGCAATGTATTTACGCAACTGAGCAAACCCGATTTAGCCATTTGTTGGGTTATGGGTTCGGGTTCTTCATAGGGCCTTACGCGCCTTACGGGGCCATTGGGTCGGGTGAGCCTTTGGGTGCTTCAGATGGCTGACATCTTGGCTTATGGCAGCCTCCACTCCGCAAGGGCCTCCACTTGAGAGTAACGCGACGTGGAGGAAACACAACCTTAGCTAGGTCCCCCAGCTAGGTGCCCTTTCTCACCCCTTTTTTGGTTGGGAGGGTTCCGTACTAAAATAGACGACAGAAAGAAATCGGGTACCCTTGATCTAACCCCTTAAGTCTGGAGGACCTAGCTAGGGTCCCAAGACTTTATTTACTTCATGTCTTTTGGGGGTAGGGTCTTGGGCTTCTAGGGAAGAAGTTCGGTCAAACATATCCAGTCTGTGGCCCATGAGGCAGAGACATGGAGGGACTCACTAAGTTTCCCACATCAAAAAGCAAGGGACTTGTTGTTCATATCCTTTACGGGAAGCGCGATATTTGACCATGGCTCGTGTGATGATGTGATGGATCTGACAGCATGCAATGCTGCAAGCAGAAGCCAGCATGACACCAGCCAGTTTGAATCATGCGGCCATGGTTCTGGAGGGTAGTGTCTTCAGGTTCGACAAATGGGAGTCCTCTTTACAATCTTGCAAGCATCTCACGGCCTTCTTTGGTGAATTTGAACTTGCGGAAATCTGAGGGTCTCATGGCAATTGAAGTCGAATGCTGGAGCTAGAATCCAGAATCCATCTTCACGCTTGCAAGCCCTGTGATACCGGGGCACCTCTCTAGAAGCACCTCTCTAGAAGCACCTCTCCATGGTTGTTGTTGGGAAACATTTTACATTTCGCTTGTGGTTTAGTGATTGAAATCCAAATCCACCGAACTGCTAGAATTATCCATGTTTGCTCCCCTTCCAATGTCAACCAAGTCTCTAGAACTCTCCCATCCATGGGTGACCCGTGAATTGTCTGGCGCCATGAAACTGGAGGTTTCTTGGCTCCCAACCATCCGGTTCAACTTAGCTTTTTGAGCCGTTTAGTGTTTAGTGGTAGTTTCCATTTAGCCCACTAAAAGTTAGTCACTTTTAGCGGGGGATCTGAAAACGGGCAGGTTTGCCCGTGGTGAATTCTCCGGCGCCATGAAGCTGGAGGTTTACCTGCCCAGCGGCAGCTGCTGTCGTGTCGCCGTCTCGCCAGAGATGGCGATCAGCGAACCTTTGGTGCATTTTGCCAAGGGATGTTGGGACTGAATGATTTTTTGCCAACCTAGTTGGGTTTTACCCATGAAACGGATTATGACTATTTTCCGGATTTTGTAGACTGTTGGCCAACTAATGGGTTTTATCCGTATTAAACCACTCAAAGTGTTATACTTTTAGCAGGGTGTCGCCCAGGAACTGCAGGCCGCCGCACAGCGGCATTTCCAGCGCCGCTTGAAGCTCATCGCCAAGGGGCGGCAGCTGGATGTGACGGCCACCGTGAGCCAGGCTGAGGGAACTACAACTAGGTCTTCCAGCAATTGGTGCCCTTGTACTGTTTCTTTTTTGGGAAAAGGTTCCCCTACTAAAATCGACTACGGAAAAAAGTTGCTACCCTTATTCTATCCTCTCTACTGGAGGACCCAGTTGGCGCCCCGATTTTTTGGGGGGACTCTGAATCCAGAGCCCTTGTGCGGCTATGAAATGGTGTGTTCAGTGACCGAATGGCCAGGTCGGATTGCAAGATGGGGATGTAGTGGATGCGGTCGCGCAGCCCGTGCAGTTGGCGGCCACGCGATTGGCATTTGCGCTCCATGTGCAAAATGGGGAGGCGGTGACCTGGAGTTCGGGTCATCCGCGTTTCGGCGGAGACAGCAGCCAGGTGCAGCAGCAGCTGAGGAATCTTTGGTGCATTTTGCCAAGGGATGTTAGGGCTGAATAACTTTTTGCCAATTATAGTTGGGTTTTGCATTAAACCACTAAAAATGCAATTGTTAGCAGGGGAGCAGAAAGCAACCGAGGAATGTCCAGCAGATCCAAGCGAACCACGGTGCTTTTGCCGCCATTTTGGCCTCTGGGGATGTTGTGACCTGGGGTGATCCAGCCTGTGGCGGAGACAGCAGCCGAGTGCAAGAGCTGCTCAGGAATGTCCAGCAGATCCAGGCAACTGCAGGTGCTTTTGCGGCCATTCTTGAATCTGGAGCTGTTGTGACGTGGGGCCATCCAAAACAGGGCGGAGACAGCAGCAAGGTGCGAGACCAGCTGAAGAACGTCCAGCAAATCCAAGCATCTGACATTGCCTTTGCAGCCATTCTGAAATCAGGAGCTGTTGTTACATGGGGGGATCCTTTCTTTGGAGGCGACAGTAGGCGAGTGCAAGAGCAGCTAATGAACATCCAACAAATCCAAGCAAGTTCGCTTGCTTTTGCCGCCATTCTTCAATCTGGAGCTGTGGTGACATGGGGTGATGATGACCGCGGCGGAGACTGCCGCCCGGTGCAAGAGCGCCTCAGGAATGTTCGGCAAATCCAAGCAAGTCATGGCGCTTTTGCGGCCATTTTGGAGTCTGGAGATGTTGTGACTTGGGGCAGTCCCTACTTTGGCGCAGACAGCAGCTCGGTGCAAGAGCAGCTAAGGAACGTTCAGCATATCCAAGCAACTGGCACTGCTTTCGCTGCCATTCTTGAATCTGGAGCTGTGGTAGCATGGGGTGATCCTGACAACGGCGGAGACAGCAGCGAAGTCCAAGAGCGCCTGAGGAATGTTCGGCAAATCCAGGCAACTCATGGTGCTTTTGCGGCCATTTTGGAGTCTGGAGATGTTGTGACTTGGGGCAGTTCTCACTTTGGCGGAGACAGCAGCCGAGTGCGAGAGCAGCTGAGGAATGTTCAGCAACTTCAAGTGACTGGCAGCGGTGCTTTTGCTGCCATTCTTGAATCCGGCGCTGTCGTGACATGGGGCCATCCAGCACAGGGCGGAGACAGCAGCAAGGTGCAGGATCAGCTTCGGAATGTCCGGCAAATCCAAACAACTGCCAGTGCGTTTGCTGCAATTCTTGAATCTGGAGCTGTTGTGACATGGGGCCGTCCAGCACAGGGAGGAGACAGCAGCCAGGTGCAAGAGCAACTGACTCTGCGATTGCCTCTCGAAGAGAAGGATGCTTGAAAAATAGGTGCCCTTCCTGGTGAATCAACCAAGGGAGTTGTTGACCCCTTCGACGGAAACTACGGAAAACCAGGCTGTTGCATGTGCACCGAATTTCTGGGCTCCAGCTTTCCGGAAAGCCGCCAAAGAATCTGTAAACAATCGCTGGTCGAATAACATGTGGTAGTGTTTTTTTTTGTTTGGGGGGAGGGGTCGGGGTACCTTTGGTTTGTGGTGTTCAAGGGAAGCCAACAGGAAAATCCACTGGTTTTGTGGGTCCCCTAAAGAAGGAGACATTCATGTGAGATTTGTTCACCAACCCCTACCAAGGCGGATGGTTGCGGCCAAGCACGGCTTGCGTTACTTGGGTTGGGGGCATTTTCCCAAACACATGGGTTTGCGTTGTTTCTTTCCTTTTTTTTCTCATGGAGATACCTTTGTTAGGTGGTGTTAAAGTGAAACCAAGAGGAAAAAACACCATTTGCGCCCAGCTTCGGCCTTCTGACTTCCCTTTTGTGCGGCACATATATCGCGGTGCTTCGTCCAGGGCGACCGTTTGGGTTCAAGCAGCGAGCAAGACGAAGCACAATTCTAGGGGTTGATTCCCCATTATTTTCAGCCATCGTTCTTTTCAATAACCAGCCATTTCTCCGGGTTTTTTGGTGGTTTTCCAGAAAGAAGGATCCCTGGAAAGAATGGGGAAGTTACCCCTGGAACGATTGCATGTTTAACTCGGAAAATGGATCTGACGGGATCTGGTTTGAGTTTGGTGCATTCTTATGGCCTCAACATGTGAAGCTTTTATTTCTGGGGCCCTTGGGCAGCTTTTTCGGAAAGTAGATCTATGCAGGAAAAGGTGGGGGTACAGCTGAGGTGGTTATTCGATATGTGACCTAACAGTTTGAAAAAAACGAGTAGACAAGCCCAGCTGTCGTGTCTGAATTTCTGAATCCACCAACCCTTTCTTGTGCTGCATCGCAGTCCTTCTTAATGGCCAGTCCAGTCTGTAAGTGGCTAGAAACCCTTGTTACTAAGTCTCTGAAGAGGGATATGGTTCTGGGTCAAAACCAATGGTACCATTATGGGGTAGGTGCACCGCCCATTTTAGTCTATTTTAGTGGGGATTGGGATGTTCACTGGGGGTACGGGCTTCTGACCCATGGCAACATAGAATTTATGCTTACATACAACCCAGTCAACAGTTAGGGGACTAGTTTTATGCCAAGGTTATTGACCACATTCCAACTCGTATGGCCATCCAAGTACTTTTCTTCGGAACTGGAACACCTGGTCGTTCCATGGCACATTCCTTGTTTTTGTTTTCAAGGTGCTACACAAAGCTTTGAAGAATCCCATAGAAACTTGCCTGTTCAAAGGACCCCCTGGTTACCTGCCACACCTGGAAGGTTTGGGCAGATCAACCCTTTGTGTCCACAGCCCAGTGAGTCAGGCAGAAAAAATCCTGGGCAATCACATAGATACCTTGCCTGTCTGGAACTGCTGGGTACGAAACCAAGGAGACACTAAGTGATGAATTGGTCATGTTGAGCGCCAGGTCCGTCTTCTAAGATTCATGACGTAGACAACCTGCAAGCATCTGATATCGGACCCTCCATTGCAAACTGGGAACCGCTTTTTGAGGGCCCCTGCGATGAAGCCCATACCTGAACCCTCAAACTTCCCATAAAAACAGAGAATTCACCGTGGCAATCACCCCATTTTCTCCGGCTATTTTGAGAGTGCCTGTGAATATCTTTCTTGTCGCCCCTGGCGTTTGGCGTCTTCCCTCCGACACAAACAAGCCGCCGCGACTCGACTCACCACCCGCCCCAGTCGCCCGAAACGACTCCCCGCCCGACGCGCGCGCGCGCCGCGCGCCGCGAGCGCGCGGCCAGGCCCCACCCCGCGGCTGAAGCCGCTGGGCGACGCGGAGTGGGACGTGGCGGGGAAGTGGCGCCTGCAGGCCGCCGGGGCGGTGGCGCGCAGCGACCCGGAGATGGCCCGGGCGCCCGTCTGAAGAAAGGGGGGGGGGAAAGCCCGGGGTGGGCCTGTTCCCTTTGTGATGAAGAAGATGGGTGGCGGGATGTTTCTTTCTTTTTGGAGATCCCGAATCCCCCGAATCCCCCCCCCCAAAAAAAAAAGAGTTTCCTTCAAAACCACAAAGAAGGGGCGCCCAGAATAACATGGCGCCTCACTGAAGGGATCCTGTTTGGAATTTGCCTTCAAAAAGAGATCCTTTGGCGGGTTCCACGTTACAGGGGGGAATGCGTATATCTTTCCCAGGTTTTCACAGGCAATCATTTTGTGGTGTTGTCTGTTTTTTCCAAGGGACGCAACGAACAAATGGAGGTCCCTAAGGTTTCGGCCGACCCAATGCATCCAGCTATAGCAGGATCAGGTGTTTTGTCCTTTCGATGGTCGCGGTTACCAACGTGTTTTTTTCTCGTCCTGCCAGGTTCCCTGTATTTCCCCCGTTTTTAATCCTCACCTTTTTGCCAATGCAACTTGGCTCGTTTCCTTGGGACATCCCGCTGAGGCCTGTTCGGAAATGTTCGCCATTGTTCGCCAAAGGTGTCTTTGGGTGAAGGTGAGTCTCACAGAACTTGGCCACGGGAAACTCGAGTATCTTGAAAAGTGGGAGAAGGTCTGCATGTTTTTTTTGGGCTGATTTCACCATTTTTTCAAATATGGGAGTATCTTGAATGGGAGAAGGTCCGACCGGTCTGCATTGTTTCCCTGCTGATTTCTCGTGTATCTGTGCTGTGAACATGTTTGATCAGTGGGCATTTGGGAGCGCTTACGCTTAGCTTCGACAGCCCAGAGGGCATCGTTTTCCCAGCTCCCTTGCTGGAGTTGTTGATATTGGGATTAGGTTTGGGCCTGGCAATGGCTATTCCCAGACTTACCCTTAGCCCCAGACCCTAAATATACAAGAACCTTTTAACCCCCAAAGACCTCAAATAATGCCTTGGAGGCAGCCAACAATAGGAACCATGATTCCAAGATCCAAAGCAATTGCATCAAAAACAAAGCAAACCATGCGTGGCTTCCTTTTATCACTTCTGGTGCAAACATATCCGTTCAGCAATTGCTTGACACGTGGCTCACGAGTTGCGTTCAGGTGTTTGGTGAGGGCACCATGGGAGTTGAACGGAGCGAGAGGTGCCAGGGTGATTCGACTTTGGATATCCCATTGTGACATGCCCTTTTTGACTGCCACAAACAGACGTACCCCGGAGATCCCTCAGTGGAGATGCCACGCATTTCAAGTAAACCAGAGGATGGAACCCCTAGATACATGGAGGTTCCAGCTAACCCAACAAAAATTGGCCATGAGTTTTGAGAGTCGGAATCTGAAAAGTGGTTGCCCCCAGACCCTTTAAAAAATGTTTTGGGGTTGGCAGTGTGAGGGTTCAGGCGTATTTTAGATGGCCAACTGATGTTCAACAACGGATCCATTTGTTATCCCCCTGCTGGATATAAAGGGAATCTATCACTACTGGAGATATGATAGTCTTCCCAGCCCTCAGCATCTTGGGCCCCCAAAACGGCCTTTTTGAGGTCCAAAACCTTGCAATGGAGACCCTGCCCCCTTCAATGGAGGGCGCAAGGACGAAGAAGCGGGGTTCCCCCTGTTGGATATATTGGGAATCTATCACTGGAGATTTGATAGTTTTTGTCCAACAAACTTTAAAAAACAAAGTGAAATTGAGGGGTTCAAGCTCCGGCTTCATGGAAGCCAGCTCTCGGTCGATCGGTCGAGCTTCAGGCGAAGGCTCTGCGCGTCTCGGAGCTCTTTGAGGCGATTTGGGTGGATCCCACCGGGTGGTGCGGGTGGTCCAAGGGCGGGGTGGGGGGGGGGTGCCTAACTAGGTCCCCCAGTAGTGCCCTTTTACCGTTTCTTTTTTGGGGGAGGGTTCCCCAACTAAAATAGACTACAGAAAAAAGTTGGTACCCTTATTCTAACCTCTCTACTGGAGGACCTAGCTAAGGCATTCCAAGGAATCCTCCAAGAACCGACCAAAGAACCCGAAAGAAAGGGGCTCTCAATTATCATTCAAACAGGGCCTTCGCGAGGATTGATAGCTACACGCCTGAGTCTGTATTCAGTTCTCTTTTTACACCTCAAAGTGGCGCCCGACGAAAGTTTCACTCTTATGTTGGTCCAGTCAACTGTCATTGTTGCATTCACCCAGTCTGAGAGGATGTGCTGTCTCCAAAGCTGCTCTACAATGTAGTATCGGATCCACATATTGGTCTCATTGATGGCTTTGGTGTCGGAAAAAGAAAAAAACGCCTCGTTTCAGACCCCAAGTGAAGGCGTCAAGTATGGGTCCCTGCAAGCGCCCCCGGATATGACAATCAAGGATGCCTGACATGTGACAGTGACAACCCCATAAAGATGGTTGGGTTTACCCTGAGCCTCAAAAATCCCCTCCAAAAGGCTCGATGAGCTAAGTCAAAACCACCGGAGGCGCTCGGAACCTGGCATGAAATTCGAGGCCGTATTCAAGTCGAGTTTCACTTTTGAATAGTGTTACACCAGGGACAATGTCCTTTCTATGCGTCAAGCTGTCAGACTAAACCAACATGGCATGAACATTGTGGCACTCACTTTCACCCAACAGCTGGGAACATGTATGCCAGTTCCCAAAGAAAATCGTTGTCCAACACCCCTCCTGGTAGCTTCCATGTTGGGAGGGTAGGTAAACATATTGGGCATGGTCTTAAAATATGTAAGCACCCAAAATTGGTGGGTTTCCTTCTGGTTTTCCTTGCAAAAAACAAGCCATTATAGGGGGCCTTCAGTAAAAACCAAGCCACCCATATACAATAATTTTCAAACATATGTATATATATATATATACACACCTGGACCTCCCAAACTACCCATAAGAAAGGCAATTCACCCCATCAGCTTGGGTCAACCCATGTTATTTTTTTATTTTTTTTAATTGACTTATGTATTTTCAGTGTCCAGGTGTATAAATAGATACGTATGTGTATATATATATATATACACATACATGTACATATGTACATACATATATTTTGTTATTATTATTATTATTATTTACATACACCCCATCCTTCTCCCGGACGCGACCAGAGTCGTTCCTTGTCTCGCAGGTGAGGCCCAAGGATGGGGGGGAGCCGGGACCCTCGGATCTTATCTCGGGATGTCCACTCCCGAATGGCCGGGACCAGTTGAACTGTTTTTTGTTCTCGGAAAAGAAAACAAACAGAATAGAAAGAAACACGTATATATTGTTGTTCGGAAAATCCGGGGCTTGCAGGGTAAATACCTATAGGTGGCCTCGTACCCGGAAAAGAAGTAGGTATTTGTGTGAGTGTCATACAACCACCATTGTTTGCCGTTCATCTTCCAAATTGGGTCCCCTTGGGCCATAGCTTTGCGGAAGTGGAGATCTCAAATTTTCTTGACAGCAGCTGGCAGCGTGGCATTTCGGCTTATGAGTTCAGATTGTCAGCTACTCGTGTATACTTTTCTTTGCAAGGAAACCTGCAAGGGGTACTGTATTTCTTTCAGATCCCTATGTAGCACCTGGAATCGGTACTACGCCTTCATTTTTGATCAAGGTCATGTTTGCGGAAACGGGCAAGGTATATTGTTCGCTGTTGGCACCAAACGGGCCCATGTTGAAACTGAAAAGGATAGCCTTGTAATCGAAGTTTTTGTTTTGGGAAGCATTGTTGTACCACTGGTCGGTACAATGAGTCAGGGTTTCGGGTTAGCTGCATCTTCGCTTTTGCTGGTTTGAATGTCTTTGGGCCTATTCAATGCGAGTGTTCGATGTATTTAGCAATGCTGAAGCGGTCCACATGAGAAAACCATTGACATTGACTCTGACTTGGCAGCTCTTTGTTTTGACGGAGCTAGGCGTTTAACCTTTGGGCAGAGAGTATTCCCCCAAAGAATAGCAACCGGTTATTTTGTAGGGGGTCAAAGACCAATGCAGCTATGGTACGTCCCTTTCTCTGTAGTTAACTCTAGCTTACATATGCATCGATCGACCATGAGTCATACAAAGTGCTCAAGCCATAGTATTTGTTATTCTGAGTTTCCCAAGCCACGAGGGGATGGGAGTTGCGTTTTTTACCCAGACCTCCAATTTGGCACCCAGAAGAGATCCATGAGCTCGGGCTTGGATTTGCTTACTCCCTGACACCAACTTGTTGCACGCTTTTTTGATCTCTGTTTCAGTCAGGGGTTGGCGACAGACACACATGCACATATGGAAAACAAATACATACTTGCATACGCACATATCTGTATATATATATATCTTCCCCAGACTTAGTTCCCCTTTTTATTTGTTTTACTTTTTTGGGGTTCCCTTTGTTTTCCACTAACCAGGCAAACACCTATTTTTTGCAGGGGTCCTAATTCCAGCCAAGATACTTATATATATATATACATATGTTACACAGTACACAGATATGACACGTATTTGGAGTGGGGTTGGTACCTTCGAACTCCACTTGAGTCGAAGTTTCCTTTGGCCGAGTCTGGCGGCGGCGGTGCGGGTGGTGACCATCTGGCGCGAGAGCAGCGCCGAGGGCGCCGAGCAGCTGCAGGCAATGGGCGGGGGGGGGGGGCCGGATGCGCGGGGGACCCGGGGAGGCTGAAGGAAGAGGTGATTCAACTCCCTCAGCTGCCTTAGTGGTCAACTAGTAATATATATATATATATACTGACTAAGCAGGTAGGTAATATATGGGTAGTTTACTAAGGAGACTAGAGGAAGGAAGCAATGTTAACCCGGATAAATAAACCTTTGCATGATTTTGATCGGGGGGGGTGTCCCCTTTTTAGTGGGGATTCAGACCACTTTTGGAGGGAACTCCCCCCAATAATGGGACGGGTTTATTAATCCTTGGTCAACATTAGGTTATTCTAGTGGTTGATTCATAGAGGTCCTCCGCTCCAAACCACCAATCGGAGGGAAAAGACTCCAAAGAAGGACAACTCTAGGACTTGGTGCCTTCAACAATGGCAGTGAACCCCCAAACCAGCTTCCCCAGGGCAAGTTTGAGCTAGGGACACGCCCAAATCAGTGCAAACTTCAGGGATGAGTTGACTCTTCTTTAATGTTTACCTAGACTCTCCCTGACTTCAAACATGGGGCCATGGTTCCCTTTCTTTTGGGTGATGACCCACCGTTTTTAAGGGTCAGAAGGCTCCCAGTTTGGGGGTCCAGGTGTAGATAATTCTAGAGGTTGATTCCTTGTCCATTCTCTTCAACCGTCGTGCTTTTCAAAGACCGGATCCGTTTTTCTGGGTGTTTCATGGTTTCCTGAAAAGATCCGGATCCCTGGAAAGAATGGGGAAGGTAGCCGTAGAGTTTAACGAGAACCATGCCCTGGGGTTCCTTGCCCCCTAAAAACCGAATGGCAACCCAGATCCAATTTGGATGAAGGAATCCTTAGGTAAACAATGGTGGTTATATGAGCCTCCATTGGTTTACTTGTGGTTTGAACCCCAGACCATGGCTTTTTCGGCCAACTTTCGCTTAAACCAGTTATAACCTTGGTTATAACTTATTCATCAGGCGTCCTGCGGGTGGTTGCGAAATCCGTTCGCGCCACGACAGGAGTCACCATAAATTGAAACCTTAGCGTTTGTTGGTATTCACGTTGGGGAATCGAATCATTCCAGGGTTTCTTTGGTGCGAAATGGATTTTGTCCATCCACAGCACCCAGTGGATCCCAGGAATCGGTTTCGCCAAGGTGGGTAACCCTTTGCCATGTTCCTGTTGGTGTCAATGGCCTGTTCCCTTGGTTGGCTACTATACCGGTAAATAGAAGCACTGAGTGAGGATAGTGTAAGAGGCATTGGGAGGGTATGAGTAATATCAGGGTAGCGTAAGTGAAATGCAAAGGTTAGGGGCTATGCTCAGGACAGCTGTTTCAAGCAGCCCACCACCCATCCTTCTATTCCTCTTCTTTTTTTTCGCCCATGACGGTTCCTCCAGTGGGGCATTTCATTTTATCTTTCATTGGGTGGCGGCGTCTTCCAAAATCAATCCAAAAGAGGCTGTCCTTTCCTCCTGCTGGGAACTAGAGGTCTGTATGTAATAATCCTATTCTGAGCATATGAAACTTGTTTTTCCCGCCTGTTGCTCGCGACGTAGGTTTCTGAGCCCATTTGGGGGACACCCAATCATGGAGTGAAGAGTCGATTCCCCCTCGTTCTTTTCAATATCCAGCTGCTTGGGTTTTTGATAGTTTCCTGAAAAGGCTCGGATCCCGAATCCCTGGATTCAGAATGGTTGGAAGCTTCCCCATCTTCCCCCAAAGTCTCAGTTGTTCAAGCCGACCTAAAATGACCTTTTGGCTTTTGCTTGATCACCCCTAGAATGGTCAGTGGGCGTAACCATGCTTATGGATCACTTGCTGAGGTGCTCTGCCTACTCAAGCTCTGCGGGTGACGAACAAACTTGAATGGGGACCCAGGATGAAGAACACACTCAGTTGATTTATAGTTATGTAGGAGGTGTCCCATTTCAGATATGACTCTCTGTTTCCCTTTCCGGAAACAGTCTCCTTTGTTTTTACTCCACCAGATTCATGAATCCCATCGACATTTGAGTACTCGAACCAGGGAAAATATTATATGAAAAACTTGGTGACAATCCCTGGTTACCTGCTTTCGTGGTAGCTTGAAGCAACGGGAGAGGGGGAAAAATACGCTCGGCGACCAAAGGAGGCAACCTGGGCTTTGAACCCCGCCAAAGGACCAACAGGAGTCTCAGGCAGCGTTGTTAAGATGTTACATTTGGGGTTTGGTGAACACATTTCAATTGAAACACACAGTGTTAGGGGAAAGGGCACCCCTCTTCTTTCTGGCTTCCATGTTTGGTTTCCCCCATGAAAAAGGTTTCCACCTGGGAATACTCCTTGGGCTTGGTTTATCTTCAGGCGCTCAAGGAGCCCTTCTAGGGAGCCAAACAGGAAATGCCCCTAATATATCAACTGTTTTCGAAGGCCCAGGGAGCAGCTAAACGAGTGTAGAATGAGAAAAGTCAATATCCGCCATTATCCCTGCAGCAAAGGAAATCACTTTGGTGAATTTACATGATCCCTTCCTGCCGGTAAGGGGGATAATGAGCCAACATTGGGGCAATTGTTTGCTTTGACCCAACTGTAACCCAACTGCCAAAAGCATGATTTATCTCACTGAAAACCTCGAATTCCCCCAAATCTGCCATGGTTTTGTGGTTGGCTAACAAGAAAACCTCTAACTTACCCAAACAGAACCTCCAACTTCCCCAATTTTGCAATGGCTTTGTGGTTGACTTTACTGGCAGTATGGATCGGCATCCGTTGAAAGGAGTCGCTGAAAGAGATGGGCGAGGCGGAGAAAGGCCGCAACCTGCTGCAGGCGATGGTTTTCGACGGTTCTTGGGCTGTTCAAAGGTCATCCGCAGATTCCCTTCGCTGCTGATCAAGGATTTGGTCTTTTTTGTTTTTTGTTTTTCTGGGAAGGTAGTCCGCAAGATCCTTCCCGCAAGGAGAAAAAGGTCCCTTTTCTAGTCATCATACCTGGGGATCAAGGAAACTCGGATTGGCCAACCCTCCATTTTGAAACAGCCCAGCTTGGGTGAGGGTCTTCTTGCTGGGGGGCGGCCTGTTGAAAGCCTTGTTGGTGTGTCTTGTTGGGTGTGTGATCGTTTTTGTTTTCTGTTTCTTGTTTTTTTCTCCGGTGTGTCTCCAAAAAGCTGTGTGTGTGTGTGTGTGTGTTTTTTTCTTTTGATTTCCAGTGGACCCTCCAAATTCCAACTCAACAAGTAGGTTATGGTAACCCCAAATTCTGGTTGGTGAATTCCCTTGCTCGTTTTGTCTTCCCAAGAGCCAAGCAGTGCGCCCTTTGAGCCGAGTGGCTCAAGAACGTGTCCACCGAGTGGGTATGTGCTGATGGTTTAGTCCTGGGGATCCGATTTTCATTTCACCCCCTAGGCATCATTGGACCCTCCAGGACTCCATTGAAGGTGTCAGGAGCTCCATTTTGGAGCTTCGGGATCCTAAATATCCTTCATAGCGGGTGTGGGCTTGTCTCAAACAATCGGGGCACCGACGCCAAGTTTGTTTGGCTCTCTGAAAGCTAGACACCGACCCCGCAAAGGGTACCTGGGGACTGGGGGACACGTTTAATGTTGACCCAGGATTCATAAACCCGTCCGGGGGGTGGTCCAACTCCAAAAGTGGTCTGAATCCCCACTAAAAAGGGACAGTTCCCTCCAAAAGTGATGAATCCCCACTAAAAGGGGACACCCCTATTAATCAACCAGGGGTTTATTAATCCAGGGTCAACATTAGGTTGTATGTGGCCAAAAGTTTGGCCTTGTTTGTCGGCAAGTTTGTCCTTATTTCATGGAAACCCGCTGAGCACCCGGTAGAAATTCATGGTTCGAGTAGTTCGCGGCACTTCAAAGGGCGATTTGTAGCCAGAGTATTTTGCCCCAAAGTCACGGCAAGCCCCTGTGGGTCATATTCCCCCTAGACCCAATACCCGCCTTGTTTTCAGGGTATGGTAGGGTATGATGCCACCCCTTGACTATAGAAGGAGCTGTATTTCATTTGGAGGTCCTTCAACATATACACTGAAATCCTTTTTTCAGGAAAGGAGAGAGTATTGTCCCCCCTTAACTAAGCCAGGAGTAACCCTAAAACTGGAGGTATTTCTGCTGGAAGACCAGGTGAGCCAATCAAAACCCGGGTAGATGAAGGTAAGGGACAATCCCAACCATAAATTGCTGCGGATATCCGCCTTCTTAATTCTTGAAGCATGGTTCTGGGTAGACCATTTGTTAATCCGGGTTTGGATTATGACTCACATGCCGCCTAAAATAGACTACAGAAAAAAAGGGTACCCCTAGTCCAACCTCTCTACTGGAAGACCTAGTATTTATGCTGGAAGACCAGGTCCTTCAAGAAAACTCCTCCTGAAATGGAACCAGCCCACTGGCCATCCAAGCAGCGCTCAGGCGGTGCAGATCGTGTCTTTGCTGCCGGAGCCGGCCTCGTCCACGGAGAACAACTTCGCGTCTGTGACCACTCGCTTTGTGTACAGCCCCATCCGCGCGTAAAGCTCACTCCCCACATGAAAGGTGACATGAGTCACTTTTTGTTGGAAGATCACATGTTACCAGAACCCTCATAACTGCCCTCAAACATTATGGTTGGTGAGTTCCTTTTTTTGGGGTGCAGTCCAGGGAGCGGCAAACAAACAAAGTCTGGATCGAGTTGTTTGTGTTGGAAAGTCATCACCCCGGTTGGCCAAAGCGAACCAACCTTTCAACCTTTGGTTTCCCTTGGTCCATGTTTTGGAATCCAAAGGTGCTCTGGGCAGATGAGCCACGCGTGGCGGGCAAGCGAGGATCTTTATATTCGGCGCGCAGGCTGGCAGGGCAATGAGTGAAGGGTGCTTTGGTTCGGCTAGGGTCCAAGTATTTGCTACTTGGATCATGAATGTTCAACCTGCGTAGCAAGTAGGCTATACCCGTGGTTATACGCCGACTACCCTCAGTTACCCCAGTTATCAGCGTGGCTACTAAGTAGAATGAACATCCAACTAAAAGATGTATACTTTGAAATCTTCAACCTCAAGTCTATGCTCCAAGGGACATTGGACCAAGAAATATCTGGTATTTGATCGTGTTTGCAGGTTGGTTCTGTTTCCCATGACGAGTGCAAGTGCTGATGCAGAGTGTGACGAGTTCAGGGTCAGATGAACTAGATACGTTGTTGGCGCATCTCTGTAGGGGTTCATTCCAACCGTTTTGTTCAAACATCGTTCATTTCAATAACCGTATCCGTTTCCGTGGGTTTCTTGAGGTTTTTTAGAAAGAAGGATCCGTGAGAAGAATGGGAAAGGTACCCCTGGAATCACTAGCTCACTCTTCCTTTGCATAAACAGCCTGCTTCATGCGCAAGCCCTGCTTGCAGCTGAATACTCTCATGCTGAACAAAAAATGAGTTCGATTTCTGCTTTACGGTACGGCACAGATGGATAAGAGGCGGGCGGACGTTTGCATGCATGGAACTTGTTTGCACAGCATGCGCTGCGTGTGGTCCTTATATTTGGCACGCGATGTCTTTTGATTTGAGGCGGATCATCTTACCATGTGATTCTTTAGCATGATGTGTGTTCAAACGTGTTTGTTATTGTGCGGTCTAGGATCTAAGATGTGAAAGGAGCGCTAATATGCATGTGTGAAGCAGTTGACTTGGACAACATGGTGTGGATGTTGAAAATAATGCTTCCACCCATCCAAAACCTGATTGTTCTCGTGTATTTTTCTTGGAAATGACCGTCTTTTAGCCATAAATTGCGCCTTGCAGGAGGAATATTCCCTTCCCCAAAAACGCCAGTGGATCCCAGTTACCACTATGGTAGGTCACCAGCCCTTGTACTTCGGGTTTTTAAAGCCTGGTTGCCTTGGTTGCCTCTTCAGGCAAATGGATCGGACCGAAGAAGAGGGGCACCAAAGCTTCGTGACTTCACAAATGCTGAACTGGGAATTTCGGACCTCATTCAAGCAAAAGGGAAACCAATTTTCTTGGTGCAAGAGGTAGGGAAAGAGTTGGAATCTACCCACAGGTCCTCGAGGAATCCACCAGTTGGTTTATAGGGGTCATTCCAACTCATTCCCTGCCTATCAGCAAGTCTTTTCAGGTGACCTCAAAAATTTGAGAAACGCCCAACCTACCACGTGGCCCCTTTTCCAAACAGTGGGTGGCCTAAACCAAATGCAAGGCCGACTTTGTTGCGTAAGTTTGGCTGTGGAAAAATCCGTAGCGCCGATCCGAGGGAATTTGGCAAAAGACATACGCTTTATATTGTGATTTGTGGGTATCAGCAGAACCGGACGGTTCGGTTTTTTTTGGGGAACGTGTTTCACAACCCATCACTGAATGTGTTGAACCGCTCACTCCCTGAGCTCATGGACTCTAGGCACGTCACTTTCTTGGAAGCCCATGATCCCATGGGCATAGCATTTGTTGTTTTGCTTACTTGGTTTAGGCCATCCACTCGTTAGAAGCGAGGATTCAACAGCTGAATATGGTCCTGAAAATCCGAGAAGAATGGCCAAAAACTGTTCCACCTCTTCAAGAGCATGCTGGACTGGGCCCAAATGTCTCTTGGTGCGGTGGTGTGTTTGTCGCGGACCCCCAAAACGTGAGGTTTCCTTTCCACCACAAAGAAGTGGGTGCCAACTCCAAAATGACAAGCCACCAATCTCTGGAGTCTGAAAGACGCTAAAGCTCGAGAGCGCACGATCCGTGCGAATCTGTGATCCATTTCGGCAAAATGACTGGGGGGGACGAGCTAGACAAAGAGTCATGCAGCAAAAAAAGACCACGGAAAAACAATCATGTTCATGTCCACTGCCCTTTCGAAGCGATCCCATTTGTACACCCTCGCTGCAAGCATCAAGTCTTGGGCCTGAGCCATGGGTTTTGGGGGGTTGTACGGACCGATCCTATGGATTTTAGAAAGTTTTGGACCATCAAAGGCATTCGAATGAGAGCCAAGGTGTGTTTAGAGCCACACGCCGGGGGGCGGTGTGAGAGTTGTCTCTTGGATTTTTTTGCAGGAAGTCGACTTACAATGTAAGACCCCCTCCGGGGGACATGGGGGAACTCGCTCACTTTCTCCCAAAAAATTGCCAGAAGACCCACTACCCTCTTTCCAACAATCAGGCTAGGTGATAGGGGGCTAAAGTGAACATACTCTTCCAACCACCCGTCAGCTTCAATGATTGCTGGAGGGTAAGTGTCCCATGCATAGGTGTCCTTTTTGGTTGATTTGGTTTAAAACTAGGGGGCGATTCCTGGTTTACCTGGTGGTTCAATCAACTACCAAAGGACACCTATGGTCCCAAGTTTTCTTGCGACAAAATGCATTGAGGTACCCTTCAGTTGGTGGTTCGGATTGGTAAATGGCGGCGATACCCTGTAAACATCCAAGCCACCCAGCCAACCCGCCAAGAGGGAAGCTGAAGCGCTTGACTGCAGCTCACCGCCACTAGGTTCATGAAACCTGGCGGGAGGGGAGGGGAGGGGAGGGGAGGGGAGGGGGGGAACCCAAATAAGCCAAAAATAGGGTCTTATGAAGGGCTTAATAGGGGCTTAAACGGGCTCCCCTCCCCCTCCCCTCCCTCCCCCCCAGCCCCCATGATAGGTCAGTCCGATTCCTGCAAATTTCGGCACAGAGCTGGTAGCAGCACCCGGGGTCAGCCTCATGCCGGCGAGGCGATCCATTCGATCGGTCGGGCTCACTACCTCAGTTTCATTTCTTTGGTTTTTCGAGGTTGGCTTATTTTTCGGTTTTGCATTTTTCCATGTTGTTTTTTTCCATTTTTTGGCTTTTCGATGTTGGCCTATTTGTTTGACATGGGCCCAACATGTGAACCCGTTTTTTCTGGATCTACTGAACTACTGGAGTTCCCGAACTTTATACCATAAGACCACTCGGGTGTAGTCAGGGAAACCAACTAGCAGCAGGGGGAACCAGTTGGATACGGGAGGATTCCGCCTAAATCACCTTAAGTTTGATATATATGGGAAATGGCGCTTCAAGGGAATCCCCCCATATCCCCGCTCCCTCCGTATCCCCGCTTGTTTGTTTGTCCGATGTAGGCGGTTGTGAGTGCACTTTCCCGTGTCCTTTGCAGAGGAAAAGTCTTCTTCCAGGACCCCTGTCAGGTTGCACGTTGGAGAATGCCTGTTTCAGGTCGGTTGAAAGGGAAACCAATTGGGGGTTGCCACCAGGAGTGGCATGTAATTAACAGGAAGAACTGGGTGTTGTCCGTCTAAAGGAGACCAGCCAGTGTTTGACGTGTGCTTAACAAGTGAATGGACCATGGTCAGAAGACCGTTTTCTGTTGCTTTGGGTTTGTAGAGATGGCCATCATTTTTTGTTCTTTGATTTCTGCGCAACAAATGTAAACGGTCCCTTTGACGGGAGCCATGACCATGAACTCCACAAGGAGATTGACAATGGCGCAGATGGCCATTGGAAAAGTTGGGCTTAAAGGAGCGATCAAGTGCTCTAGGTAGGCGGGCACCCATTTCGGGCACGTGGGACTTTTGGGCACCATAGTTATTTGTAAGGGCCAGAGATATCCTCCAAAATGGTTGATGGACCTTACCAGCTCAATTTTCCTTTTGAGGGTAAAAGGGTCTCAGTTGCCCGCAGCCGACGTATCCGCCCCTTCCCAGAGGATTCGAACTGACATCTGCAGATGCAGCAGGAGGTGTGGTAAATAAGTCAGGCACGGCAAGTCCCTGCGCTCAATTAGAGCCACTGGTGGTGGTTGCGACCTGCAATTGGCCGCAGGACACTACAATTGGATTAAAAATTAGGAGCAAGCGCGCGAGAAATCGCAGCAAATCTGAGCCAAGGATCGGATCTTGCGGTTAGTCCAAGAGCGGGGTGAGATGTCCTCGCTCAGCCACTTCCATTTGCTTAAGAATAGTTTTGATTTCCCTTGTTGGTTTTAAAAGGAACTCATCAGTTTTTTTGTGTTTTTCCTGAGGCCTTATCCAAATGGAAGGCAAGTTTGGCTTGGAGCCTGCCTGAGGAGAAGTGCATCGGTGTAATCAGGAGCACAAGAATGCCCAATCTTTCTAGGGGACACTTCCCCATTCTTTCCAGGGGTCCTTCTTTCCAGAAAACCAATTGAAAAGAATGGGGAAATCAATCCCTAGAATCTTACCCAGAACATTCCAGAGCAGAAGCCAACAGGAAGCCGAAACACATGGCCTCGATTTTTGGGGCCGCTCGATTGTTGGGCTGCGCTAGCACCTGTTTGAAGGAAGTGGTATGGCTGTAAGCTCCAGATGTGCAACAACCAGGATCAAGCAGGGGCATTTGCAAAGTCCCCTGCCCCTGAAAGTAGAATTGGGTCCACTAACGTGAGCATTTTCGGACAGCTCTCAAAATTGACAATTCGCGTGTGGGTTTCCCAGCTGAGCAACTTCTTCCGGTAGAGTCTTCCGAAGCCAAGACGGGAATTTTCAGGTTCCCCGGCAGACTGCCTAATGGCACAGCTCGGAAACCCGGAAACGGCAGCAGCATTGGCCTTTTCTCTCTTGGAGAGGTTCCTCTTTTTCTTGTCCAGCGCCGCAGAAAACGCTTTTCAAGAGGCCGAGATCTTCGGATCGTGACAGCGAAAGTTTTGCCATGCTCCAGCCTCTAACCCAGTGTCCGCTCTGCCTGGGTTCCCTTGTTTTCCGATGTAAGAGTGACCTAGGGTCTAGGGATGACAAGGGATGGTTTATAATTACCCTCAATCTCTGCTGAGAACCAGCAATGGCAACTCGTTGGTTCGGGTCAGAGACTCGTAGATTTGGACAAGGGGCCGTTTTTTTTGTTTTCGCATCCAGCGACTCGATTTCGGATCGGTCCAAGCCAGGTGGGCCAAGAAGAAGTGGCAGGGAGATGGGCAAGATGACTGGCAGGCGGGTTCCACCAAGGTGCTCAAGACATGGCCGTGTTTGAGCTTGGTGCTTCCCGGCCATCCCCTGGGCTTTTTTTAATAGTTAAACTTTTAGCAGGGGATCTGAAGACAGCCCAGTGAAGTCCCTTGTCCCCTTCAATGGAGGGTCCTTTCTGATGCTTAGGGCAAGGACATTCGAAAGCGCGGCTTTCGTGTTTTCCAGGGTCCGATTTGTAGCTTCCTTGTTTGCTGGTTTGACGCATCACCGTTGTGTCCCATAGGTAAGTTTCAATTGTTGGGTGGTTTTGGACATCCACCCTTTTGGTGGCCAATCTAGAGTGAGTCTCCTTGTGTTGGGGTGCTGTTTCTTGGGGACCACCAAACTGGTTTTTGGTTTGCCATGGTTGCCTTTACAATCCATCCCCAGAAGGGGTACACCCATGTCAGGATCGGTTTTAGGGCGCCCAGAACCCTCACTGGCTTGTTTTGTAGATGGCTCTACTGCCTGGTATGAGTGAGGTGTAAATATGTTTCTTGCTTTCAACATAGGGATCCCCTAAAATAGTTGGTGTCCTTGTTTCCCGTAACCACAAAATGGGTCCACCATTTTGAGAAACGTTCATAGTATGGCTGTGTCTTTTTTGAAGGTACACTTTTTCAAACGAAAGAGCCACCCATACAAAGCCGGGTAAGCCAGGGTGGTGGACTCTAAGAAATTGTGTTTCGGCATCGGAGGGTTCCAAGATAGCCCCTAGGAGTGACGCTTCAGGTCGTTTCCATGCTGTGGATCTAGCATTACATTTTGAGGCAGCACAGGTTCAACACGTGGTGCTTCTTTTAGGAGCTATAATTGCAGAATATGCTTCAATGCAGAACATATTGTTGGTATTATATACTAAGAGTTTAGTACTTTCGTGCTCATGTACACACTCTCTCTCTCTCTATTACTTTCTCTTTCTCTCTTTATCGTTGAAACTGACTATGTATTGCTATGATTAGCGTTTCTCCAAGGCATTTCTTCGGAATTAATGTTATCTTATGCTTTTCCATGTCAATTTCATTTCTGGCATTACCTGTCATCTAGTGGACCAGGAAATACATATTCCAAGTCATATGATCATATGCCTCTCGCCAAAGAGTTGGTTTCGTGCTGCGTTGCTGAAAAGCACAAGTACCCACATGGCCAAAGAGGGGAAAAAGGGGCCTTACGTCTTCACCCACCCAGGCCTTGCATCCCAAT
The DNA here is from genome assembly GCA_963377175.1 of Effrenium voratum. Taxonomy (NCBI): domain Eukaryota; class Dinophyceae; order Suessiales; family Symbiodiniaceae; genus Effrenium; species Effrenium voratum. Next base: position 802,470 of record CAUJNA010002002.1, read on the forward strand.
AAACAAATCTACGATGCTGAAGCCTACAGGGCGAAACGCTGCCCTGGGCGAGCAAGCTGTCGCCCGGCCTGCAAACCACCCGACGCTGCAGGCCGACTGGCGCCGGTTTGACAACAGACATGACAATGAGGAGCTTGTTGGAGACGCGGCGATGGTTGGGCTCGAGGACGAGCACGCTAGCCTGGCAGTCGTGTCAGCTGCAGCAAAGCAGGCAGCATTTACGCGGCCCACACCGTACATCGGCGCTGACGGCATGGTGCACGCGATCGCTGGTGGCCCCTCGGGGCGCAGCCATATCTCTGAGATGTACTCAGTGAAATGCGCGCTGTGGTTCCGTGAGTTTCTGGTGAATGCTGACCGCTTAGGGTTTCTCTTAGCTCACACGTGTAGCTTTTCCAAAGGGGAACTAAAAGGGGACGGGTGTTTGTGAGTTTCTCCAGACCCCCGGTTGAAACCACCAGCAGTGAGGGTTCTTTTCCTTGGACCAGATAACCAAGGATCCTTACCTCTATGATGGCTTCCCTTTGGTTCCCTGCTTAGGTCCCCCAGTAGTGCCCTTTTTCCCCTTTTTGGGGAGTTCCCCTACTAAAATGGACTACAGGAAAAAAATCGGGTACCAACTTATTCTATCCTCTCTCTACTGGAGGACCTCGTCTGTGTATTGCCTGGATGGTTCCCCCTGGTGACCTACTAGAGTGGCTTGCCGGGAGGCACTGGTTGGAGCCCCCGGAGTTGGCTTCAACCGACTTCCCAAAATGATCTTCAGGTCAGTGGATGAGACATCTTTGCTCTTTTCCTGAAAGGATGAGTCAAGCCATTTGCGTCTTTACATATCCTAGTTCTTATGATCAAACAAGAGCAATATGAACCCTTGGTTTTCTTTGGAGTGTACTGTTCTTTTTTCTGTGTTTCCAACCGGCCTTTTGGTTTCTAACTTCACGTTGAACGTGGGGCTTTCAGCCTGAGCTGAACGGATCGAACATCAGGATCAGCTCTCCGCGGCGGTGACGCAGGCGGGTACGAGGTTCTTGTTTTTTTTTTTTTTGTGTGTGTGTGTGTGGGGGGGGGGGGGGGGGGGGGGGGCAAAATCGCCGGTGGGCGAACTTGCGGTTTAGCCAAGTGGCGATCGTTTGTTTCAGTCACTGGTGCGATCGGTTTTGGGGGTAAAGTGCATGGAAACAAACGATCGCAACTGGCGATCCAGGTGTTCAGTTTTAGGGGGGATCCAGAGTTTCCGAGTTAGTTCGGTTGAGATACTTCGGCGACCTTCTGAGTTGTAGGTTCCGAGTTACTGACTCCGCCTAAATGACCCGAACAAAGACTAACATAGCTTGGGCTTGGATGCGAGGCAGGGTTGACACATGAACAGCTGGGGTAAAACCAAGCGGTGAACCAGCGCAGCGGCAAACTGGAAGCCTGTGGGTCATTTGTGAACGAGAAGTCTGATAGTTTCTTGGTGGCTCCCAGCCATCCGGTTCCTTAGCCTTTTTGCATTTTAGTGTTTAGTGGCAGTTTCCATTTAGCCCACTAAAAGTTAGTCACTTTTAGCGGGGGATCTGGCAGCCCAGGTTCCAGCTCCAGGATTGCGCATTTCTTGTCAACTCATGGTCAAACAGAACCACATGCCTAGTCAAAGCGGCTTCCTTCGATGACCACCGACAGATACAACTTGGTGAGAAGCGTTTCTTGGCACCCATTGCAAGACTGTCCCTTCACATGAAGGCGGAAGGCTGGATCAGTTCGGGATGTTCAACAGAACTGAGGTGAACTAACTACACTCAAATAAGATTTGTTGAGACTTACGAAGCAGGTTGAGCATCCATCTGGAATCCCGCCAACGTGCACCATTTGCCCAAAGGGGGCAAAAGCCTACGTAATGTAGTGCTTAAGAAGAATCCCGGGTTGGAGCCTCTTGCCGGTGGTTTAATCATTATCTATGGCTTCATTATGGGAAATATGGGGACACTTGCTGCTAAACGGCCCAATATGGTTCGACTCAGAATATACGGACGTACAACTGCCAAAAAATTGAGGGTGGTTCCACACCTGAATTTGGAAAGGGTCCTTCCTCAAATCCAAATAAAATGAGATGTCTCGCCAGACGAGGCGAAAGGGCCTCTCTCTTTGGGTCTGGTTTGAAGGGACGCTGAAGGAACACTTCCATTTGTTTAAGACTATTTTTTATTCTCTCCTCTTGGTTTTAAACGTAATCAATCACTACTGAAGATATTTTTCCCAGGGGCTTAAGCAAATGGAAGGACACCGTTGCCATTTTGGCCTTTCCTGAATCTGACGGGGGGGGCACAGTTAGGGAAGCTGGCCAGTCTTCCAAAGTTTGGGGTGAGCCCTCGCAGGTGCACCCCAATTCGACCAAGTAGAGGTTCTGCTTGGTTTTGATCCTCGGCGGGGCTGCCCCAAATTCGTGGATTCCAAGCTTCATCCGTCAACATTTGAGAGCCGAACCTTTGGACCGCGGATTCGAGTGTTACTCTAGGGGTTGATTCCCCATTCTCAACCATCGTTCTTTCCAGAAACCGGATCCGTTTTCGCCGGGTTTTCCGGAGGTTTTCTAGAAAAAAGGAGCCAGAGTTCTTAGAACATCGCGGGCCCCCTTTTGGCTCCCCGAAAGGCGATCTATTCCGAGGGCGAGGCTGCGGTGGCGCTCAGAATGCAGGTCCCCCCCCCGCGTTTGGGTATCCCTTTCAGGTTTCAGAAAATGAAGAACTGCACCTGGACCCCTCAAACTACCCTCCAAAAAGGGGAATTCACCAACCACAACTTTGGGTTGCAACCCATTTTTTTTGTTGGTAGTTCTTTCAGATACCCACCTTGTGGGTTCCCCATGTATGCTTCCCCCTGGCAACTCACCCGACTCACCCCAGTCGGAAGATCCTGCCCCGAACGCCTACGGCGCTTGCGACGGAGGCGCTCGAGCCCATCATCGCGCTGGAGACGGAGTGGGACCAAGCCAAGCTCGAGAAGAGGCGCCGCCAGCGGACTTCTGTTTCTTTTTGGTGCTTGGCTCAAGTGCTTTTTTGGTGATTTGTTTTCCCTCTCTTTCTTCCGTTGTTTTGTTTTTCAAGTTATCTTTCTTGGCTCAAGTTTTTTGGTTTGTTTTTGTTTTTGTTGTTGTCTTTCTTTTCGTTTGGGGGGGTCTGTTCACGTTGTTCCTGGGTGGCTGCAAGTTGCATAATTTGTCTTGCTACCGTACCAAGAGTTGTAGAGATCCCTAGAGAACTAGAGGTGTTCTAAAGCGACAGACTGGCTGGCTTTGACCAGTTTCCCATTCAAAATAACAAAGATGACCCTTCAAGTTGTGAGAAGATTTGCCACCTTTCGAGTTTCATTTCGGGCCGAAAAAACATGGAGCTCAAACCCAGGCCCTTATGTCAGGCTCCCCAAACCGAGGTGAGCGATCAACTGAGCAGCCCAAAAACCCTGGTACCTGGCTTTATGTGGGCTACAGTAAACCCCATGTACTCCTCAGCCATTTCAGGCTACTGAACCAACCAAATGGGAGTTTCTCAGAGACCGACTCCCGCTCACCGTAAGCATTTGTTCTCTTCCATTTGCTGAAATGAATGTGTTTCCCCTGTTGGTGTTAAAGTGGAAATCTATCACTGGTAATATGTTCCTTGACCCGAAAGAAGTCCCTGTAAAGAAGGAATTCGCCAACCACATTTTGGGGGCTATATAACCATTTTCAAGTTGGTATTTGGGGGAGGTGCGCCCAAAACAAACACTGCCATAAAAATGGGTACCCCACAATTTCTTGGTTTCATGTTTTCCCTTTGAGACACCCGAAAAAGGGTACGCTCAAAATGGGCCCCGGACCCTCGAAAATTGCCGGTTTTTCCTGGTGTTCGCCATGTTTTCTTGGTTTACCTGGTGTTCGCCATGTTTACTTTTTCCATGGGGACGAAGAAGCAACTGCCTAGAGTCTCCTTCTGACCCTTACAAAATGGGTCAATGACCAACCATGATTTGGGCAATGACCAACCATTTTTCAAGGGTCAGAAGGAGACTCCAGGTGGTGGTTTTCTACGGGTCCCGTTTGGCCAGGATCAAGCAGTACCTCCGCAACGCTGCGAAGAACCTGGACTTCCAGACCAAGCCCTGGCGCGGAGGGTTTCGCATGGGCACAAGTGGTCTGGACACGAAAGGACCACCCGGGTAGATGATCCGGTTGGCAAGGGCCAATCATTCCCAGCCAAAAGTAGCTGCGGATATGTCCGCCTCCTTAATTCTTGAAGCAGGGTTCTGGGTTCACCATTTTAATACCGGGTTTTGATTGTGGCTCAAATGAGCCAGTTCGCAAGAACGCAAGCAAGTGAAGGTTAGTGAGGAACAGTAGCCACAAGGTGCGCCTGCGGGACTCAACGGTCCAAGCACCTCACGTCTTGGCGCTTCCCAGGCGTCCGGTTCCTTGGATTTTCCGCTGAAGGTTAAGCCTTTGGCAGAGGATCTGAGCTCAGATTGGACGAATTCCCTTGAGTCAAGCCCAAAACCGCAAAGATGGGGATACTATGAAACCCCCCCAGATTTGGGGTTCAGGGAGTGCAAGATCTCATTTTCGGGCTTTCGGTCGTTGCAAGGGTTCAGATAGACGTTGGGCCCGGGTTGAATGCTTGGTAGATATAGCTGGTCCTGGTTGGTCTTGGTTGTCTTGGTAGGAATAGATGGTCCTGGTTGACCTGCTTGTTTCACAATCTACCAGGGTCCATTTTCGGACGACCCAAACGCCGCATGGAGAAGTAGACCCCCTTTCGGATCGATGCACAAGGTGCCCCGCGCCAAGGAAGTTCTCGGTTCACTGAAAATGCTTCCGATCGGTCTTTTCCCTAGACCTTTGCTAGTTACCAGGTTTGGGGACCCGATGCTTGCGTTGATTTTAAGAAGTGGTAATCAGTAAGCTGGCGAATTTTGGGGACAGATCCCGAATCAGGAATTCGATTTTGTTTTCACGGGTCGCTAAAGAGGAGCCAGCAAACTGTCGGCAATAGCCAGCGTTTGCAAGATTCTGAGGGGTTTCGGGAGTGAACCTGATCCCCACACGGAAGAAGAGAAACTGCAAGCAACCCACTACTCTTAGAGTAAATTGGGGTACATACCCTTTGTATAGTGGCGATATAGTGGCTGTTTGTGACATATACCCCTCTAGGGGGCAGTTTGAGGTCATTCCATAAGCTTTTTCGCGGGCGCCAGTACTTGATCAAGCTACCCTTAATTGGTTTGTTTGGATTGGCTGCTCTGGGAATTCGATCCCCGAAGTTTTGTGGGTAGATGGGCCACCCCTCCAAAACACCACCAAGCCAACCAGTGAACATCCCAATCCAACCACTAAAATAGGAATCCTAAAATGGGTGGTGAATTCACCTACCCCAAATTGGTACCATTGGTTTTGACCCACAGCCATATAGAAATCATACCAACTTCTTTTTCTGAAGTGCCAAGAAGAAAAAAACAGCTTTTTGAGTTACCAGGTCGTGTTGTATATAATGTTTTCGAGTTGTTCTCTTTCGTCAGACGCAAAAGGCAACAGTTGTCCGTGAGAAGCTCGCTAGCCGAGCCTGGCGTAGGCATGAGCTCATCGAGGAGTTCGCAGACCAGGTCTTCTCCTCGATCTTCCAGGCGCCGTTGAGCTTGGGTTTTGCGGTGCTTTGCTTTTTGTTGGATCCTTTAAAGCCACTACAGGTACTTGTCTAGGTCCCCCAGCAATCGGTGCCCTTTCTCACCCATTTCTTTTTTTGGGGGAGGGGGTCCCCTACTAAAATAGACTACAGAAAAAAGAAAAGAAGAAAAAGAAGCTCGGGCACCCTGATTCTAACCTCTCATATCTGGAGGACCTAGTTGTACCATCCAAAGACCGACCCTGGGCGCCCTGGGGGCCCGTCGGTTGGCTTTTCGCCTGAGCAAAAATGACACTGAGCAGATTGGAACATGCATCCAGAAGGGGCAACCCTTCAAGGGGGCTTCCATTTGCGTGACTCACTCCGTGGGCCTCGGCTTTCCTTTGTTTCTGTTTTTTTTTAAGCCACCAAGCAAGGTACTTGTACATTCAAAAAAAGACAGGGAGCCCTGCAGCCTGGCTTCGGCTTTCCTTTTGTTGGTTCCTTTAAAGCCACACAAGAAAAAAACAGACGCGCTAAAGTAGTTTGATTGGAAACAGCTGGCTCGCTCCCTGGACTTGAGTCACTTTTGGGGTTGGAGGACCATTTTTTTGGGCACAGCAACTCTAGGAAGCAACATGTGGGTCAAAATTCGTCACCAGCTGACCGCCGGTTTTAGTCATTTTTTTCGCATTGTCCCCGGGCAACCCATTTGGAGGTTACCAATTTTTTGACCCACACCCAAATACTGTGGACGGAACAAATCCTGCACCAGTGGATGGTCGAAATCCTGCACCAGTTGGTAGGCGGCTGATATTGGTTTTATCAACCAGTGTTCATGGGGTTTCATCCATCCCAACGAGTGCATTTCGGATTTAGTCCACAGGGATTTGGACCCCCAGAAACCCCGTTTTGCTTTCGGGTCTGCCTTTCAACCTTAGGGTGCCCGCAAACGAATGTCACACGCCCATTGCAGCTTGGGCTGCTTACCTCGATTCCCGAGCTACGTCTCATTAAACTGAGGGCACTTGGTAGGAGCTTGGCCCCTAGAGCTCAGTTTCGTGCGGCCCCCTAGTGCCATGTGGGAGGGAGGGTAGTTTGAACCAACTCATGAAGTGAGTTGCCAGTAGGCAAGGAATTCAAGAATTGGAAGCACTGGTTCGAGCTCCTTACATTCGTCAAACGGCGGTTTCAGTTCCTTGTGGTGTGAACCATTCACATTGGCCTGGTCCATATTATAAAATCACATCGGCGGACCAAAGTGGAGGAGCAGCTAAAGGCGTACATGATCATCCTTATTCTGGGTGATGACTTCAACTTCTTCTAAAAAAACACAAGAACACGCGCCATGTGGATGATAGCATCGAACACCGGCTTGGAGGATCATGCGCCTTCTGAAGTACTGTCCTCTGAGGGTTTTTGTATTACACCCTGGGATTACATCCTTGGGACATGACCCTTGGAATGGTTCAAAATAACACGGTTTTATCCGGACATGTGCCTAAATGGGGTCAATACCCAGTGGGTGTATTCCCAGGGTGTAATACAAAACCCCTTATGTGTGAGCTCTCCAGCAACGCTGAAGCGAGGATACTCCAAAACACGAATGATGCAGCCCCATTGATAGCGAAAACACTGCAGCGCATCGCTTCTGCTGTGACTGGCGCGTAGGACGGGCGCCCGTTTCCCGCTTCTAGTGAGACGGACAAGTTGACGTGCTTCAGCAGAGGGGGCTTCAGGCAGTTGAGCTGTTGTCCGGTGCAACTTCCTGTTTGCTTCACGTTCCATACAGTTAAGACCCGGCCAGTTTGCTTCCATTTCCTTACACGCTTTATGTTCCACCCCTTTGGTTTTGTTTTTCAGGGGACGTATTCGAAAATGGAAGGTTCTGGCGAGAACCAGTTGAGTGGCAACCATCAGGTGTTTGCATTGGGTCAATAGGGTCATGACCAGGGTTGTGAAATGTGTACCTCGTTCCCTTTAAAGGAAAATAACAGAGGTCCTTCAAACAGCTTGGTGGTTTCAGTCTAGGTTTAGGCAAGGGAAAACCTGTCAAAGTCTCCTTTCCGGAAGATTCCCAAGGGCCCGGTCAACGCCGGAGTCGCCGAAGCTTGGTTTGTTTTCCACCCCGGAGAGTCGTCCCGGTGCGCGCTTCCCCGCCAGGCTTTGAAGGAACGATCCTGGCTGCCGCAAGTGGATTTCCTCATGGCGGGGAGCCGCAAGGAACGTGAGGTCTTCGGGGGATGAGAAAGAGATGCCCAATAAGCAAACACACCACCACCACCAACCACCAACCACCAACCACCACCAAGCACGCCTTCTTCTCTTTGGTCTATTTCTCGTCTTTTTCACGTCGTGTGCTGAGCCACAAGAGGGCTGCAGGTCAGACATTGGCACAGAACATCCATCTGGCACCCTTGAAGCACCAGCGGCAACCATGGAACTGAGCTAAGTATTCCGATTGCCCGCACCTAGTTTGAGCAGCGTCCAAAACCTCCGTGTACATGTTTAGTAAGAGGCATGTCATATCGGCGTAAGGTGGCGTAAGGAACAACTCCACGCGCAAGGCTGGTGGCGTAAGCTGGTGGCGTAAGCAGAATGATACGACATAGCAAATCATGACACGTTTAGGACATGGCTCATTTGAAGAAACATGTCTTGGCCCTGCTGCCCCTGTTAGCCTTTTGGGAAATTTCTACCTGGGTGTGGTAGAGACAGTTTATTTGCGACATTTGTGACTGACATTGTGTAGGTAGTACCCCCTTAGTGTAGTCCACCACGAATCTGGGGTCTGTTCCAAACAGTTGTGTATTTTAGGGTGGACTAAATGTGAAGCCGAATGAGAAATAATATATGTTCTGTACCCCAGATGTGGGCCAAGGAATAGTGGTCCTTTGAATTTATAGCACAAACCCTCTACCTCAAACATGATGCACCCATATGAGTTGTCAAAATGAGGGACCCAACAACACTCATATTGACACCAGAGAAACGACACGCCCATGACACCGGTAGTTGCCTTGGGCAGTAAATACCCTAGGGTTCCGCCTCCATTAAGAGAATGGTTGACCCAATTTGGATGATGACAATCCTTACGTACACCATGTTGGTTATATGACCCCCCCGGCTCGTTTAATGGTGGTAACAGAACTGCAGGGTATGTAGTCCTACAAGTGGTATAGAAACGTTTGATTGCTGTAAAACGCATAAGTGTTATCCCAAGCGCGGCATGGTTTGTACGACCAGAGTAGCTCACCCAAGAGCCACTCGCCCTTCCCTGAGGTATGAAGAATGGGCCTACAGCAAGGGACTTTTGCTTGGACCTTCGGCGAAGCTCGTCAGTGGTTTGTTTGTACCGGTTATAACCTACTTTGTTTATCCTCCTTAAGTGCGGTTGACCCAGTCATTGGTCTATAGGTGGCCTTGGCCACTTCTGTTTTTTGGTGGCCACCAATTCATCCAGGGTGAATAATTCATTGAGAGCTCGTGAGGTCATCGACGCAGCGGTGAAGGAGCTGTTTCCCCCCTACTTGCTGCAGAGCGCCGGGGCACCTGGCGGGTGCCAATGGGCCGTCTTGGACGTTGGCCCCGACGGGAACCACCTGGAGAGCCCAAGTTGCTTTATCGCTTTTCTCAGTCACTGCGATCGGTCTTTGGGGTAAAGTGGATGGAAGAAAAGCGACTGGCGATTACTGTTGCGATCGGTTTTGGGTGTAAAGTGGATGGAGAGAACAAAAAGCAGCAACTGGCGATCCAGGCATGGGTGCCTCGTTTTTGGGTTGTGACCGGCCAAAGGTGCCCTTGATTTTTGTGCAAGAGGAACGCCCATGTGTTTGCTTAAGGGACTCAAGGCACCCGAACACATTCCCTTAAGCATGTGCTATTGTACGAAAGTTCTGGGGTGGGTTCACTTTTTGACGAGTGGTTGGAGGGTCCAGCGACTAAAGGCTTTGTGTGTTGGAGCTGTGGTTGGTGTCCTCGTACATCAGCTTGGCCAATCGCGGCGATCCAGGAATAGCGCTGGGAGAAGCCTCTGAAGCTGCCCCCAAGATAAGGTCCCGCCCTTTTTGGGTGAGGGTTCCCCTACGAAAATAGACTGCAGAAAAAGAGGGTACCCCTATGATAACCTCTCTACTGGAGGACCTAGACCAGTAAAGGAATAAATTGAGCAACTTTGAAGCGGGACATCCAGCTGGACCCCCCAAAAGAAACAAAAAGCCCGAAAAAAAACAGTTACTGCAGAAGCTTTTCGTGATACGGTGGATGCCCCAAATATGTTGCAAGTAAACCAAGCACAAAGCCATGGTTTTTCCAGGGTTTCCAACTTATTCCCTTGCAAGAGATCCTGCACCAGTTGGTAGGTAGTTTATGTTGGTTTACCCCAGTATTCAGTTCGGGTTTCATCCATCCCAAGTGGTGTCGCTGGCAGATTTCGTCCATCCGCAATGTGACATTTCGGCATCCACCTCGGGAGGTCCCTTTTTGTTCATTTGGGTGTGGTTGTCAAAACTAGGGTATTTCCAAAATTATGATGAAGGGAAACACGGACGCTTTCACCTGCGGCCCACAACCCCTGCCTGGATAGCCAGGTTGCGATCGTTTTTCTCAGTCACTGTTGCGATCGGTTTTGGGGTTTTGAGTGCATGCAAGAAAAAACAACCTGGCGATCCAGGTGCCGCGTTGGATTCGCAGTCAGGTGCCGCAGCAGCTGTTTGAGCAGCAGGCCTGGCCCGCCCGCGCGGTGAGACGGTGAGAGGGGTTTTCTTGGGCGTCTACTCGTGTGGTGGATTCCCTGGCCAAATACATGGCTTCCCTTTAAAGAAAGGGTACCTGGAGTCTCCGTGACCCTTTAAAAATGGGTCAATGACCAACCATTATTTTGGGTAATGACCAACCATTTTTCAAGAGTCAGGAGGAGACTCCAGGTACTTGGATGTTCGATTCGCCCAGTCAGTAAGTTGTTAGCAACTTAGCCGTTATATAACTCGCCCGTGAGTCTTTCGAAGTAGAGTTGACCCTGTTATTGGTTGGTTATGGCCCAGGTGACTAGAACAGTTTGCCTCCCCTCCTGTTGCTCACAATGTGCATTTGAGGATGAGGTGTTCGTTCACACTGCGCACTATGCCACGAATCCATGGAGCAAGCCAAGCAGTATGCCCCTGAACCAATCTCGCGTGGCTGAAGGTGAAGTACTCACCTGTCCCATACAATGAGAGGGCTGTGCAGAAGCCGAAGGACTCCTACTTACGTTCCAGGCACGCAGGCTCCGCTCCGCTTCCGGGAGAAGGTCATTGTGGCCGGCAGTTGCAACCAGCTGGTCCAACCGCGTGGCTCCCTCTTCAACACGGCCCAACTCCCAGTTTCGACACCTCAGCTTGGGAAGGCTTCGCTACCCTTTCGACTGCTCTCCCCAAAAGCGCAACAGGCCGTTTTCAGAGGGCCTGGTCAGGGGGGGGGGCTTCCGGGAGGGCTTACTGCCCGTTGAACCAACACCTTGCTTCGGGTACTTCGAAGGCCCTTAGAAGAGGCCATGGGCTTAGAAAGCTTTGGGTTTCCGACCTTAGTGCGACTAAACCCTGATAAAAAGCGTATTTTTCGTACTGGTTATAGAAACCAGGTTTTCAATTCTCAACTCTGTTTTTTGGCACACCTTGCCTTTTTTCAGGGTCTGGGTGCTCTAGGTTGGCTTTGAATCGGTTGCGACGCGACGCGACTTTTGGTTAGACACCTGGACCCTCTAACTACCCACAACAAAAAGGGTGTGTTACTTCATAATATTGGGGCTATATCTGTTTATTTGTGTTTTTTTTGAATTTTGAGGGTTCAGGTATGGTTTTCATTTGCCCCGAAGTGGTTTGTCTTGTATCTTAAGGGTACTTTTGCGAGTAGCTTGCATGTGCCACGAAACATGAGTCCGAATCGTTTTTTCGGACACCTCCATGTAGAGACACGCCAGGCCAATTTCGGTAGGTGGGGTTCTCAAAACCGTGGTCTTTTCCATTGGATGGTTTGGTTGTTGGTTTTTTTTTTGAAAAAAAAAGCGACACCCATTTTGGAGAAACACCGGACCCCAATGAAGTTAGGAGACCTCTATGAAATAAGACTACCCAGAGGCTCCCAACTACTCGAGTTGATTTGAGGGCCCTGTGTCCCTAAGAGGGGTCGGACCTCCCTACAAAAAGTCCGTGAGCGTCTGGGTATGTAAAAGCCAACCTTTTAGGAGACCGATTCCTATTCTGAGAACCCTGCCAGGTCTTGCATGCTCACGATCGCGCCTTCGAGGATTTGGGCAGGGAGGGTGGGTCTGTTTTTGGAGGGTACGCTTTTTTGGGGATGCTTTAAAAGACAGCCAAAATGGGTTAATGTTGTTGTGCAGGGTGGATTCAAGAGGAAATGGCGAGTCACCTGGTGAAGTTGGGCTTGGCTGTTCTGCTTTGAAAGGGGTTCTAAACCGCGCCTGAGGTGTGTAGCCTCAGCCCGTTGGCTCGGAGCAACCAAGAAATCAGTTTTTGCCCAGCTGAAAGCTACTAGGTCCCCCGGCGAAAGGGTGCCCGACCTCTCACCTTTTTTCTGTTTTTGGTTGGGAGGGTTCCCCTACTAACATAGACAGAAAAGAGTTGGTACCCTTATTCTAACTTCTCTACTGGAGGACCTAGGCTATATGGAATTGGTCGCTGGGCCCAGAAATTGGCGATAAGGGGTGGTTTGGGGCAGCTTTCAGGGAGGGTTCTGGAGAGTTGCAGGGATTTTCGGGGCTGTTTGGGATACCACCCTGGCTTATGCTTCCCCCTGTTGGTTGTAAAGGGAATCTGTCACTACTGTCATGTGTTTGTTTTCTTCCAGGGCGTATTCGCAAATCAAAAGAAAAGAACAACAACAGCAATGCTCAAACGCAAACGATTGCCATGGAGCAATCAATGCGACCGTCAGGCAGGAGTGCAATAGGTAGCCCGCAGGTTTTAGTCCACGGTTCCTTTCACCGAGCTCCGAAGACGGGTACCTATTCTTTGGTGCATTTTGCCAAGGGATGTTAGGGCTGAATAACCTTTTGCCAACTGATGGGTTTTCCGTATTAAACCACTAGAAGTTATTCACTTTTAGCAGAATAGCAGAAAGCAACCGCGTGTTTTTGACCCACAGCCATCTAGGGCCCTGGTTGGGGGGGACAACGCGCAAGTACCAAAGCCTAAGTGATGTCCACATATTCGTTAATAATGTTTATACATATGGGTGTGTATATACCATATGTTGCATACAATGAGTTGCACCCCCCCCCCAAAAAAAAACAAAAAACAAAACAAAAACAAAACAAAACACCAAACGCGCCTGTCGCTTATGTAAGGGAAGTCAGGTCATATTAGATGGATGTAGGCTCTCATTACAATGTTGGCAGACTTGGCAGATGACTCATTAAGCATTTTGCGCCCATTTGAGAAGTATTTGCCTCTAGTTGTTGAAACATGGTTGTCGAAACTAAATTGATTTCCAACGCAAGTTAATTTGAACATAGCATCAGAAGGAAAGGTAGGTAAAGTGTAAAATCGACGTTTGGTAAAGCGTCATAATTCACAGGGTCTAAGCCATAACACTTCATACATACACCTCTGAAGTTTTTGAACATGTCAGTCAAGAATAAAATATATGCCTTCACATAAGCCACGATGTTCTCTCGTGTTTTACTGTTAAAATGTGTCCATATCATTTTCCTTGTTCATAGTCTTCATCACCAATGTCATCCTCGTTCAATTGACTGTAAGTCATCTCTGTGAGAGTACCGGCACAAGGGTATCAACAATAAAGCAATCAATGCCTCTTCTGCTTCGCCTACGCATCTTCGATTTATCATCTCAATTGATGTGCAAATCCTCTTTGTCTGTCAACTTGCAAACCTGTGCCAATACTTGCTACGCATCTTCCATCTCTCATCTCAACTCGTTTACAAATCCCCTTCATCTGTCAGCTCGCAAACCTTGGCCAATACCAACAAAAACACCAGCTCACATCTTATATGCCTTGACCAATGCCACCCTGTCTGCTAAAACAACTAACTTCCCTGAACGAAATCTGTGCTGCACAAAACCTACCAGACGCGAGCAACACACTGGTATTTACACTGGTAGTTACAGTGTGTTTTTCAATATCCCAGGGTTGGCGTGTATTTATTTAAGTAATGTTCTAAGAATTCAGCTATCCAATGTTCATTTGCTGAACTATCAACTGCGTTTACTGCACACAATTCCACAATAGCGATAAGGTGCACAACCAAACATGAATGAAGCAGACGCTTTTTGCCCTTTAAAGCGCTTTCAGATCTAACATTCAAGATTCCGAGGACTAAAATGCTTTAAAGCGCTTTAAAGCACTTTTGGATCTAAGATTCACAATTCAAGATTCCCAAGGATTCTGGATCTCCAATCTTGAATCCAGTATTGGGCTCCCAAACGCTTTAAAGCGCTTTAAAGCACTGTTGGAGCTAAGATTCAAGATTCAAGTTTCCCATCACTCTTGATCTTGAATCTTGAATCCACTATGGCCCCCCCAAAACGCTTTAAAGCGCTTTCATCCAGGTAGCTCACAGATTTAAGATTCAAGAGAATGAAACCGCTTGAAAGCGCTTTAAAGCATTTTAGGGGCCCCAGGCTGGATTCAAGATTCCAGATGTAGAGTCCTGGGTATCTTGAATCTTGAACCTTGAATCCAAAAGTGCTTTAAAGCGTTTAAAGCATTTTAGGTGCGAATGTGCAGATGCAGGCATAGTTAGATGGTCAAAATTGGGGTCCAAATTGGGGGGCATCACCCAAAAGTACGGCATATGCCGTCAAATTTTCTTTGTGCGTGGTTTTTGTTGGTAGGGCTGTGCCAATCATTTGTGTACAGTATGTACATATATATATATATATATACACATGCATGTATATATCATATATATATATGTAGTGTTTGGGGTGTGACGCGGGTGTTTTTTCGTGTGCGGGTGCGGGATTTCTCTTTCCATCCAGGAGCAGCGGTTCGCGCCCATGCTCTGGGACGTGCTGTTCGACAAGGCAAGTGCCCTGCCCCCTTGAAGGGGACGCCAGGGGTCGGTTGGGGCAGCTTTCAGGGAGGGTTCTGGAGAGTTCCAGGGATTTTCGGGGCTGTTTGGGATACCACCCTGGCTTATGTTTCCCCCTGTTGGTTGTAAAGGGAATCTGTCACTGCTGTCATGTTTTTTTGAGGAGGCGTATTCGCAAATGGAGGAAAGGGGGTGGCAATGCTGAAACGATAGCCATGGAACAATCAATGCGACCGTCAGGTAGGAGTGCAATAGGTAGCGGACCGCAGGTTTTAGTCCACTTGGTCCCCCAGCAATTGGTGCCCTTTTTCGGTTTCTTTTTGGTTGGGAGGGTTCCCCTACTAAAATGGACTGCAGACAAAAGTTGGTACCAACTTATTTTTAACCTCTCAAATCTGGAGGACCTAGAGAGCATCATTTCAGACATTCGCCCTCCCACCAATAAGCTGGGACCTAAAAGGGCGGGTTCTGGAAGACCATGTAGAACTTTTTACCGGGAGCCTCTGTCAGGCTCCATGTTAATTGGTGGGAGGGTATCTTTTTTGGTGGCTGACTTTTTGGTCGGGCTCTCCATGCATCACCTTTGGATGCCCTCAAGATTTTCCCTTTGTTGGACCTCCAAAAAGTGGCAGTTGCAATGGACACCAGCAGTACAATGGCAAATTTTGAGGGGAAATCCAGTGGCCCCGGGAAAACATGGACTCAGGGGGGCCCAAAGGAACCATGCGCGTGGACACGAAAGAACAACCCTTAAACACGCAATTCTGGTTGCTGAATTCATCCTTTTAGTGTTGTTGTCGGGTCGAGTTGATCGCCTTTTGCCAGCGAACAAACTGAAACAAAGACAACTACAACTGAAACCGACACCCTTGGGGGGGGCAAATGTAAGGAAGATGGGCCTCGCTTGACCGGCGGTCCAACTTGGGGTTCAGGCCGAGGGGCACTTTTGGACAACGGCGGTGTGTCCAAACGTTTACCAGCCCATGAAATGTTGGGCTTAATGTTCTGTCCCTTCAGGCGCGTTTGCAAAATCGGTTCAAGCCGGACCATACCAATCGGGGGATTTCCCTTGGAATATGTTGCTTTTGACATACGCACCAAGCCAATGGGTGTTTGCAAAGCCAGTGCCCATGTATTCTGGCCTTCGCCGTCGACTCCAAAGGTGCAGCTTCCTGGTGTTCTTTTTCTGCGCCAGGTAGAGGATAAGGTGGTGAAGAACAAGATCTACAACGCCTTCGAGGCCCTTTCTGACGTTCGGAGACATGGGCCTGTAGCCTTTTTGGGGGTCGTTGTCAAGGGAACCCGCAGGACAATCCACGCTTTTTGGGCGCCCCTGCTGTGACACATACTACACACAGGCCAAAAGAAGAATCACAGGTCCAGGTGTCCTTTTTGGTTGATTTGGCTGAAAAATAGAAGGCCCTGGTTTACCTGGTGGTTCAATCAACGACCAGCGCTATCTATTTTCCCAAAAAGGACACTTGTGAGAAGAATCAGTCCATCGAGGTGACGAGCCATACTTTGTTGGAAGTTCAGATGAATAGACATCCCAGTGGAAACCAGATACCAGCGTCCGAACGCTGCTCATCCACTTGGCGCAAGCATTGTTTAGGTCCCCCAGCTAGGTGCCCTTTTTTACCAACTGTTTTGGTTGGGAGGGTTCCCCTACTAAAATAGTCGTCAGAAAAAAGGTACCCTTATTCTAACCTCTCTACTGGAGGACCTAGAACAGATTGACCTTTTATTTCCAGGCCCTTTGGGCAACTCAGGTGATCTGACAATGGCTTGCTGCTGGTGTCCTTAGACCGCCATTTCCTGACACGGCTGATGGGTTCGTTTTTTTTAGGAGACCCCCCAAAATGGTAGTTTTTCGTTTTGGTGTCCCTTCAAGACTACCAAACAAGGCGTGCCCTCGAAAAGCACACGCACCCAATGTCCAGTTGTCTGGTGGTATGGAAAGCTGTCACTTGTGCCATGAGGAGAGGCTACTCAAGAGATTATTTGTTTCCTTTTTGCTTCCCTACCAAAAGGTGTCCACCATTTTGAGAGAGACTCACGTCATCCGTTTTGAAAGCGATCGAGTCGTCATACTGTGGATGGACGAGATTCTGCACCACCGTTTAGAAATCCTGGAATGATTCGATTCCCCAACGTAAAAACAGCAATGGTTTCAGGTTTCAACCATTGTTGCATGGCAACCATCCACAGTGGGACCAATCCGGTGGTACAAGAACTTTCAGTGACAGGCCAAGTGAATATATTTTAAGACAAGGATCAAATGATCAAAGTTTGAACATGGCTACAACCTACCCATGCCATGGTGGTAAGTGCCCTTGGGCAAGAACAAGGATTTACAGTCCCCACCTTGATGTACCAAATCGATCGCCCCTTCGAGGGCGTGAAACAAGACATCTCATTTGAGGTATGATTGGGTGTGTCTTTTTCGTTGGCACCCCCTGTTGGTTGGTTTTAAAGGGAGACCAAAACAAATGCACCCATTTTGGGAGGTCCAACGTTAGACAAGACACGCCGATTGCCCCAAAGTCGACTTAAACCACCCCCCCCGGTGGTTCAATTGTAAAATCCCATTTGGGGGGGTAAGTAGTTGAGCTAGGGTTTCTTACGCTTCCATAGGGTACAGGACAGGGACCCCTTCAAACACAGAACTACGGGCGACATTTTGAACCTTATGGTTTTAACGTGACCCATAATCCTATTATAACTGCCTGGGCCCTCAACATTCCAATGTGTGCCAGGCGTCGGGCTGCTAACCTGTCTCAAATCCGTGAACAAATGCAAAGGAACCTACAAGAACTTGTACACCATGTCTGTTGACGGCCAAGCGGATCATTTCTGGACGATGTTGTGTCTAAAACGAAAAGCCTGCGCAATGCTTTAGCAGCAGCTGCCTTGTCCCTCGCTTCCGAGGACTAAGCGGCCAAAACCGCAAAAAGGACCTTGCTTTCGCAAACCTCCCAAGCGATGCTAAGCGAGTTAAAGTCCGTGGAGAGCTACTAATGCCCTTTGCCGAGTGGGAGGACTTGTGGTTGGTCCCTCATTTTTTTGGTGGGTCCAGGTCTCTTTCCCCCCTTCCCCACCCTCCTCCCCTCCCCCCTCCCCCTCCTCTCCCCCTCGCCCCCTCACCCCCTCCCACCCCCGCGTCGAAGCCTTCGCTCGGGAGGCGGGCAGAAAGGAGGCGGCCATGGTCAGCTCGGAGGGCGATCCCGCACGGCGCCCCGCGGGAGAAAAAGACGACCCCCGTACGCGAGAAATCTGCGGGGTGGCAGCGGGCAGCGGGTCACGTGTTTTTTCGGGTTGGAGTTGGTAATTACCAACCATTTTTGGACGGTAATTCCTGGGGAACCGAAAGCAACTTTAACGGTTGCGCCATGTCGGGGCGTGAGACCTTGTTTTGCGACGTGCATTGTTTTTGGGATTCGGACGCCACATGGCGCCACGGTTTTCCTTTTGGTTTCGCTGTAACCACACAAATGATTATCCTGGTGGCTGGACTACAGCGTCTTAAAGGTCAGCATCGCCATCCACAACTGCCGCTTCAACCTGCGGCGCCTGGCGGGCAAGCACCACCACCGCCTCCATTGACACCGGCATTTGCATCCCCGAAAGCCTCAGCGGTAGGACCACCTCTTCCGACGGTGCCTATTACGCTGATGGCCACCTCCACTCATCGGATTGAACCGACCGATCTCATTGAGCCGGTGAGTAACAGCGCGTCCAAGGAGCACAACCGGAGAAGAAGGTCTAGACGCCGTGACTTGTATCGACGGCGGTTTCGAAGCCGTAGCCATCGCAGACGACCAGTTGGACGTCATGCGCGACCTAATTTTGCTTCGGACCATCGCATTCGCGTGCCCAAGCCACCCCCTACCATCAAGGCCATGCCGGCGTGGTAATGTTGGCCCATTAAGTAGAGCGCATCACTTTGAGAGGCCACAACCCCCTAATAGGACGGGTTTATGAATATGGGGTGAACATAACCAACCTCTTTGGGGTGATTAAAGTTAAAGGGAAACCGTTTTGCCATGTGGGATGGTTTTGGTAGACCCAACAGGAAAGCAACCTGCTGGCTGGACCCGAAAGAACTACCCTAATATTCGGAGTTCACTCAATTTTGGGGCAACCCATTGTAAGGGTTTGGGGTCCAGGCAGAATCTTGGGGTTTGACCATGGGGTCAAAAGAAAGGCAGGGGAGGGGGGGGCAGACAAAAGGAAGGGGCCGTCAAAGGAGGGCCTCCAACACAGACAGGCACCCTCAAACGGCAGGTTTTGAGACGAAAGGTGGGAGCCGAAGCCCCACACATGGCGTTCCTTTAAACACACCTAGGTCCCCCAGCTAGGTGCCCTTTTTTCCCCCTTTTTTTGGGGGAGGGTTCTCCTACTAAAATAGACGTCAGAAAAAAACCATCTACCCTTATTCTAACCTCCCTACTGGAGGACCTAGACACCAGCCAAACAAACCATGATTTCACGTTGGGAATCAACTCAAGCCCGGGATCAAAACTCGGACGGGTCATTCTGGTTGACTGTCAAACTTCTCCATGAAGAGGTTTATGATGACAAGTCCCACTAACCCTAGGCAAGAAGGTCTTTTGAATTAGTTTGCCTTCTTACCTTTTCAGCATGGTACATGTCGGGCTGTTTCGTATTGAGGTTTTGGGGCCTTGCCGTGTCTTTCTTTACATCTGGTTTGGGGTTGTTGTTTACCATGGTCAGAAATTTACTTGCCTGGGGCTAATGGACCTCTGAGTAGAGAAGTTGTAATGGGTGTATTGTTTCTTGATGATACGTCTATGCTCGTTTTGCCAGGACCTCGTCATGTTTCCCACAAAAGAGGTCATGACTGGTGAACATTGCATGTGTTGGCGCTAGCGAGTCACAGTTGAACCAAGGGAAATCGTTGCAGGGGTCACCTAGGAACAACACATGTCCTATGATTATTTGCTCCGGGAATCTGGTGTTGCTGCATTCCCCACTCGGAACCTGACTCTAATCCACCATGAAGCTTAGTGACGCCGTACTGGCGTTGTGTTGTTTTTCAGGCTTAGCTATACAATATGTGGCTGGCTGGGCCCGTACCTGCTAGCAGAGGTCCATGTGCTTTAGTTCAAGCCAGTCCAAACAGCCTGTTTGGGGCATCTACAGGCACACAAAAAAAGACTGGTCGGGGATTTCCAATGTGTCATAGAAAAAACTATTGAGAGTGGGGCTGTGATCGGAAGGAACCCCATTTCTTAGAACCGGTACGGCTCCTTTGGCAAATCGTCCCTGAATGAAAAGCGGCTGAAGGCGAAAAGGAAGGTCAAGGTGACAACAACAGGGTCCAAGCTTTAAAGGCAGCTCCAAGGTGAACAAAAGCAGGGTCCAAGGTAAAACAAACAAGCTCCACGGTGGGATCCAAGGTTAAGTTGCATGGTGTGCCCAGGGCATCAACCCCGTTGAAGCACGCCAACAGATCTTTTGGGGAAGCTTGCGGGGAGCCGGAGAAAAAAAACAAAAACAAAAAACACGCACGTTTCCTGCCAGAAGTTGACAGGGTTTGTTCAGCAGGTGTTTAGCTGATGAACTGGCAGAAAGCCGATGTTCAACGGGTTTCAAGCGCCAAGCCAAGTTGGGCTAAAGATGAATGCCTGCCTGGAGTCTCCAGAACCCTTAAAAAATGGGTCCATGACCCCCGGGTCAGAAGGAGACTCCAGGTGTGGTTCTTCTCGATCAGCGGCCGCGGTCTGCCTAAGATTCGGAGTCTTCGGCATCTTTTTGCAGGAAACCGAAGCGCCGAAGCGACCGAGTCGACTTGTGGGAGGCAAGTTCGCTGGACCCCAGTTGGATCCTGGTTTCTCCTTGCATGGGTAAGGGTTCCCCAACAAAAACCTCATGGCTAACAAGAGCGCCCGTTTTTTCCCTATGGAAATCCCACTGGGCATCGATCGGGACTCCTGCGACTGGTGGGTGATCCCGCATGGACCCGGGGAGATCCGGACGCTGAGGTGGAGGAGTTTATCAAGGCCTGGGTCGCTTGCTCCCTCAGGGAACTGCAAGGCGCGGGCCTGAGGGGCCGCCGAGTTTTCGCTCCCAGCCATCTCGCTCTCAAGTCTCATGGCCCCGCCAAAGGTGGGGTGTCCCTTTGGTTCCCTGAGAAACGAATCAGAAAAGGGTGCCCTCAAAAACGACACACCCCATATTTCGACCAGTGATTCCATTTGCGCGTGTAGTTAGCACCACCCAAAATGACATCTCAAAGGAACGTAGACGGGGCAATTGCTTGAAAGACAAGCCAAGAAAGCCACCAATTTTGGAATTTGAGAGCACTCTTTTCAGTTTGGTTCAAAGGAAGCTAAAAGGAACAACATTTTTGAGCCAGACGTCACCCTCCCACATATACCCACAATCACTCCACAGCAAAAGGGGGTACCATGACCATGGTGGGGGGTGGTGACGCAGAACCAATCTGCGGTTTGGTCTCAAACTGTCCTGTCCGTGGTCCATTTGGGATGGACATGTGGGGACGTAGGTTTCCCACAAAAACCCGGGGACGAGCTCGAACATGTCCTAGGTCCCCCAGCTAGGTGCCCTTTTACTTGTTTTTTGGTTGGGAGGGTTCCCCTACTGAAATAGACTACAGAGAAAAACAAACAAAAAACAAAAAAAACAATCGGGTTCCCTTATTCTGACCTCTCTACTGGAGGACCTGGTGTCGCCTGTGCTCTTGAGGAAGCTTGCGTCATTTTGCCCGAGGCTCTGTGCCGGAGGAAGCTCTGCCGTCGCGGACTCGGGGCCGGGCCGGCTCACATGGCCGGTTTCGGGTTTCGGGCCACGGCTTGGATCGAGTCTTTGGGGGTCGAACAACAAGGGCCTCCCCCAAAGAAAAAGACAAGAAAGGGCTTAGGTCAATCTTAGGGTCAAGCAAAATGCGGGGGGGGGGGGTCAGCGAGTGGGTGGGTGGTCAAACAAAATGGGCTAGGGGGGTCATATTCTGGAGAAACACAATTGGTGCTCAGTGCTGCTAGTTGCCGTTGTATCAAGAGGGATTACCTTTGTAGTTTCATGACGGTTAGATGTGTTTGCCTCAAACACTCGCTGGATCCAAAAAAATAAACGGAGGAACCCCTAGGTTGTCCTTTGGTTCCCCAGCCCCCTGTGCTCTGCTTTGTGTCACATGAAAACCCCGGACACCCGTGACAGGGTAAGGTGCCCTGAAAAAAGCCTGGCTCGAGCACACATAAACCATACTTGTTTGGTGAGCTTCCACGGTGCTGAGGAATATCCAGCCTAGGTCACCCAGGGTTCCCCCTACTAAACTAGACTACGGCAAAAAGTTGGTACCCTTGTTGTAACCTCTCTACTGGAGGACCTAGCAGCAAATCCAAGCTACAAACGCTGCGTCTGGAGCTGGTATGCTGTGGGAGCCAGGTGCAGGAGTAGCTAGAGTTCGTGCATGAATCCGTGTGTGCTAGGTTCAGCTGTACTCTTTTAATGGTTGGGCTACCTGGACCAAACTACCCACAAAAAAAGGATTTCACCCTATAGTTTTGGGCTCTTACCCATGTTTTGAAGGAACATTGAGGGTTCAGGTAGAATAAAAGTTATGCGCCGCCCCTTCCCAAAGTGATTCCGCTGTACTTAGCATACTTTTCCCCGCAGGACATCCGTCCTGCATATGACAACAGCAGCGAGCAGAGCACAGACACTGGGCTCCTTACGCAGGGTTCCTACGAGCCTCCAAATAATCATCAAGAACTCGATCGAGGGTTGATATTTCAAGCATCACCTCAGCTGACTTCCCCATGTTCACTTCAAATAGTTTGGGAAGCTTAATTTATTGGCGACTAACCTGTTCCCCTCTTTTTTCGGACCAATCCGCTTGAGCCAGTGACACAAATCTCAATGCAGGTGCCCGCAGCGTCGGCGTCGGAAGGGCGTAAGCGGATCGGTTCCGGGTCCCGGTTACAGACAGGGGGTTCACATGCTAGGTGGAACCTCAAACTACCCCAAAAAATGGGAACAACCAAAAACCAACTGAAACCCAATGGTTCGCCCATTCACCAACTCAAACTACCAACTCATAGAATAAACTAAGGCAACCCAAAAAACAAAATGGACTCGGCGAATTCCCCCGCCTCTGTTCATAAGTCGGTGGTTCTTTCGGGTCCGATGGGTACCTTCTGGGTATTTGGGGTAGCTTTTCCGTCCTGAGGCGTGAGCTTTGCCGCAACCTCTTCCACGAGCTCTACGAGGTGAGAGATCCCAAACAAAGGAACGAAAGCCTCAGGCTCAAAACTATGTGAAAAAAAGGCGATGTGTTTGAGGCTCAAAACAACCACCTGAAGCCTCAAACTACCCAAGCCATCCCCAGTCTCCAGCCCTGGAACCCTCCAGAACCCTCCCTCAAACCCCCAGAGCCTCTTTGCCCACGCACAAAGACCCCATAGCTTTCGAACGTTGGGGAAAAAAGGTTGGAATTCACCAACCATCATTTTGGGGCAACCCATTTTTTAGGGGTACTTAAGAGTCCAGACACTGCCTAAATGGCAACCAACTACGAGGCATCACAGGCTCTGGTGAGCAGAGGGGTTGCATGGGCCTTCTCAGCCCAACGAGCCACAAGAGCCACATGCTCAAAACCCGGGTACACGAAGGTTAGTAAGGGACGATCCACGCCATAAGTAGCTGCGGATATCCGCCTTCTTAGTTCTTGAAGCATGGTTCTGGGTCAGACCATTTTTGCACCGGGTTTTGATTGTGACTCACAAGAGAATGGGTAGGACACGAAAAACTGCCATGAAAAATGGGCTCTTGCCTCAAAAATAATGGGTGCTTGTCCGTTTTAAGGTAGGGCCCGGGTAATTTTTGTATTTTTCCAGGACCCCCTAATCACAGCTGGGGTGCTTGACCATGTCCACATCGCTACGTTTGGTTCAAAATGCATCCGCTGAGCTCTGAATTCCTGTTCCCTTCAGAGCCGGGCGAGGGTGAAGCAGCAAAGGCAAAGTCAGTTCCAAAGAGGCCTAACTTAGGGGCGAATCACACTCATGATTCATGATCATAAAGAAAACTAAAAATGATCAGGACTTTTTGTTTTTTTTTCCAGTACCCCGCGACCCCAGTCTAATGATTTAGACCCTTATGGAAGTATTGGGCTTGGTTCCGTTGAAATTGTGAATGGTAACCTCACATGCCCGGGGTTAACATTGTCCAAACCATTTGTGTTTTCCTAGTTCAATAGTGTTGACTCATTTTATTCTTTTTGGCCCTTACAGCAACCAGACCCCACTCACCAGACGTCCACCGTGTTCCTTTTCGCGCCATGCGCGAACGCTCGCGAAGCCGCAGCAGACAGATCGAGGCTGCAAGCGCCGACCTTTCAGTTGCCCGTTTCGTTTGGGTTGCATGTCCATTTGTTGGCTAGGTCCCCTAGTGGTGCCCTTTCTGCCCCTTTTTTTGGGAAGGGTTTCCCTACTAAAATAGACTACGGACAAAAGTTGGTACCCTTATTATTCTAACCTCTCGACTGGAGGACCCAGTTGGAGTGCAAGCCTTCATTGGTGGCTTGGGCGCTTGAACCCTTGGCTTTTGTAGTTAAACGGGGAAAGCACCCCTAAACTGCAAGCCACCAATCCAAGCCATTCAAAGAAGAAGCTGAGCAACGAACCCGTCTGGAAGTGTCTTCTTATCTGAAGGGGCGCATGTTGTGTTTGGGATCAGATGTGATTGTTGCTGGGAAACCTTCCTAGCGCTCCCAACTTCTCCCCTGCCTTCGGAAAGAGTTGATATTTGAGGGCCCTGGTTGGTGTCCCTAGGCTCCATGTGACCCTCCCTGGAAGGGTCCGGCTGAGCCTCTGGGTAGCTCTTATTGTGCCTGAACCTGACTAATTATGTCCCCCAGTGCCCTTGTATCTATTGGGGAGGGTTCCCCTGCTAAAATAGACAAACCAGAAAGAAGTTGGTACCAACCTCTCTACTGGAGGACCTAGCTGACTTTGGCTCCCAGGCGGTGAAAATTCCTTGGGCACCACGCGGCCCACGCCAGCTGGGTTTGGTGCGGTTATGCCCCGCCAACAAGGCTAGCTCCACTTAGGGGGACTTATGAGTGGCTTAAGACCCAGGTTACCAACAACTTACTAACTTGGCAGAACACCCAAGTAGTAAACGAATCCTACTAGGAGAGTGTGGGGCCCCAAAGTGAAGGATTCCCATTGTAAAGGGGACACCCCGATCAACATCAACCAGGTGTTTATTAACCTACTTCCGTTCCCGTCGAACCACCATTGAGATTAAGGGGATGGCACCACACGCGGTGCCCTCGTTTTGTTTCCTTCTTGTTTTTCAGGGGCCTTCCCGAAGTCAGCTACCAAACAAGGGCTTTCCTGCTGTCCTAGTCCGGGAAAGGGTTCACAAAGTTGGAACTGTCCCCAACCCCAACCGAACCAAGCAAAAAGGACAGCTTTGGTAGATGGGAACCCCCACCAAACCCTAAAAACCTAAAAACCTCAGGGGATGCGCTTTCTAGCCAAGATACAACAAAGCGAGAGTCCCTTTAAAGACACACCTACCCCACATGCCCCACGGGAGGGTCGAGTGGGAGGTGACCGTCTGCTTGCCCAGCGGTCGCTCAGTCCCTTTGCGCGTGGACCCGCAAGCGAAAGTTCGGGAGCTGCGGGACAGGGCCCAGCGCCGCTTGGTTTGTGCTTAAGGGCGGAGGTCGGGGGTCCAAAGGGTGAGGGAGAATTCCTTACTTCCATTTGCTTAAGAATATGTTGTTTTTATTTTCCCTTGTTGGCTTTAAAAGGAATCGACCACTACTAGATAATTGTTTTTCCAGGGGCCTTAAGCAAATGGAAGCCTAAGTGCCTTTACATTGGAATCATCCAGCCAATCCCATTCGGGGTGGTCTCCCTAAACAACTGTAAGGAACCCCAACCGCTTTGAAACCATGTAAACCGTGGTTTGTTCGTATTTGCATGGGAATCATCATAGGGTTTCTTAGGTGGTGCAGGATTTCATCCATCCACGGTAGGGAATCCTAAGGAACCCGAAAGGAACTCTCAACTACCCGCGCTTCGATGGTACCTAGCTCCCGATGCCATAAAACATGGGTCGACGGTGCTTTTGAGGCGAAAGGTGCCCTTTTCAGGACGGGCTTTACAGGAAAACACGGGGAAACCGCAGGTTTTGATTGTCTGCCCATTTTGAGCGATTGGGTGTTTGAAAGGGAAACCGACAAACTGGAGGGTACCCATTTTTATTTTTTTTTGTTTGTGTCTCTCTTCGGGAGCATCTTTGTTGGCTGTTTTGAAAGTTATCAAAAAGGAAACCCACCCATTTTGAGGGGTTGTCCTAGCTTGCGACACCCAAATTTGGGACCGCCTTTACCACAAAAACCGATCGCAACAGTGACTGAAACAAAACAGCAACTTGGCTATCCAGGCGGGCCCCACAAAATGGGTAGTTTCCCCTTTAGATTGGATTCCACTGAAAGCCAGCCCGTTGCCTGCAGCCAGAGGGTTTAATGTCTGCCTATTTTATGGCGATCTCTGGGATTCCTGATGTCCAGCTTTCTTTCTGAGAAACCACGTGATGGGCAGGTACCCCTTGTTTCCCCTTCGGAAATATGGCGATACACCAACCCGCAATTCACATGCCTGGGGCATGCTGATATTTGGGTCTGTCTTTGGCCGGGAATCGGCAAGCCGATTTTCCTCTCGGCTTCCCTTTCAAAACTTTGGAAAACCACAACTAGGTCCCCCAGCAGCCCGGAAGTGCCCTTTTGTTTTCCTCTTTTTTGGGGCCCCCTACGAAAATAGGCAGAAAAAGGGTATAGCCTTCTAAGCTCTGGAGGATTAGGCCTAGGAACACAGGAGGTGTCCTTCGCCCATTTTGGGAGTACCTGGAGTCTCCGGTCATGACCCCAATGGAAAAAGGGGACATGACTCCAAATTTCTTTGGGCTAATGACTAACCAGTTTTTTTTAAGGGTCAGAAGGAGACTCTGGGTATAAGAAATGGGAACCTGAAGCCATGGTGTCCCAAATGATTTCTCCGGAGACCCCTTTGCAAAAACCCAGTGAATCCCCTGTAAACGGATGCGTGCCCCTGTGCCTAGAAAAGGGGCACCTGAACTCAAACTTCCCTGAAAATAGGCAACTCACTTGGAACTTGGAGGGAATCCGTGGGCGGCGGCTAGCCCAAACAAAATGAATGCCCCGACATCGTCTCATGAAATGGATCTGGATATACGAAACAAGATCTTGTTTTGCCCATAGGCGCAGCCCCGGCATTTGAACAAATATTTGGAAACCAAGCATGGACACTCCAGGGTCAACGTCTCTTTGTAATAGGACCCTTGTTGTGGGTTGTCACCCAAGTTTGAAGGGACACCATCCACAAACATATTATTTTGATAATCCACCACAGCAATCTCACCACACCTGTACCCGTGGAGCAATGGCTGCCCCTGGAACGCGAAGATGGATGATGCAAGTAGAGGTCTGCTTGATTCCCGAAATATAGCAAGGCAACCATGAAGGCAACTAGGATTTACCCGGATTTCTTAAAGAAGGGACACCAGCCATAATTTTTCCGGGCAAGCTATGTTCTTTATCGGCGGCCAATTTCCCTAATACCAAGGAACCTCCTCGAAAGCGATACGGTACTTGGTGGCTCCCTGCCATCCGGTTCCTTAGCTTTTTAGCTTTTTCGTGTTTAGCGGGGATGTCCATTTAAGCCACGAAAAGTCAAAGCGAGGGATCTGAGGGCAGCCCAGGGTAGTAGGGGCTTCGAAGATGAGGTCACTTGGGGCGCAGATTTCTGCGACTGCTGGCGCCAGATGGTCATCAGCTGGATGTGGAATCCACGTTGGAAGAAAGCGTGCGAGATGGGGACACTCGGCTGGCATTGCACGTGTGCCTAGATAGCCAAGTTGCTGCCTTTTTCAGTCACTATTGCATTTTTGGGGTAAAGTGCATGGAACAAAAACACAAACAGCAACTGGCGATCCAGGTGTTTGATTTTTGTTTGAAAGGGTAATTACTCTTTGTGAGGTTGTGGTAAGGGAGTCTCTCATTTAAGAGGGGATCCTTCACTTTCTGGGAGAATGCTTCCTTACAAATGCCCCCCAAAAGGAGATTCCTTTCAACATGGTGGGTGTTTGGGTCCACGTCAAACTTTTGGGGGAACTACCCTTCTATTCGTTTGCCAGTGGATGACTGGGATCGAGATGAGCCCTTGTTGCGGTCACAAAACCTCCTAAGAGCCCCAAGTTTTGGTAACCTCGTCTAGGTCCCCCAGTACTGCCCTTTTGCCAACTCTTTTTTGGGGGGAGGGTTCCCCTACTAAAATACACTACCGAAAAAAAAGGTACCCTTATTCTATCCTCTCTACTGGAGGACCTAGTCTTCAGTCCACTCGCATCAAAACATGGAAAGGCCTACCAAAAGAGTGGTGGGTGGGTTCTCTCGTACCCATGATTTTCGCACCTGGTTGTTCATGCCGGTTTTGTACTTGGGTGGCTTTTCTTAGGGCTACCTTTTCTGGATTGGTTCAAAAGGAAACCACATGTAAAACACTCCAAGGGGTTTCCCCTATTTTGCTGTGGCCGGAAGCACTTGACGGATGGTATTCCCCTTTTCGGTGTTGATCATCGGGCAGGGTTTGCCTGGCAAGGCTAAGTGTAGTGGGGATGGCCTCCTGTCCACTTCTTGGATGTTCAACCCCCTTAGCACCTACTTACTGAGTGGGTTGAGCATCCAAGTATCATGGAACAGAGAAATCGGTCCTGGTTTCACGATGTTCTGTTTCGATTGGGGCCATCTGGGTTCCATGGCAACGTGGACAGGGGGGTTACCTTTCTGAAGGGTTTTTCTAGATGAGAGAGGCGGCGAGAGGAGAGGGAGGTCAGGAGAGGCTGGACTTTAGAGGAGACTCCAATAGGGAGGAGGGGATAGGAGAGGAGACCCAGTTGTTGAGCGGCACCCTTCAAGGCACCCATGAAATCCCATTTTCTTTGGTGGGTTCCTCACTAGAAATGGTCTACCTGGAGTGGAGTCTCCATGACCCTTTAAACGTGAATCAATGACCCCGTTATTCTGGGTAAGGACCAACCCATTTTTCAAGAGTCAGAAGGAGACTCCAGGTGCCCCAAAAAGCTGGGTCCCTTTTTCTAGCACACTGAACCCGAGGAGACGGTGCAGGCCGTTGCACAGGTTTGCGCCTTAGCGAGCAACGGCTTCGCCTTCGCCTTCTTCCTCCGGAACGGCGATTGTGTGACCTGGGGCTCCCACCGTTTCGGGGGCCGAAGCAGAGACCGAGATCTGCGAACCTCGGCACGAGTGCAGCACATCCAGGCGCACACTCTGCAAGTGCCCGTTCTCCACGTGTGTGTGTGTGTTGTGTGGTTGTGTCTTGGGTCGGTATGGTGGCATTGCGCTGTGTCGTGTGTTGTTTGTTTGCTTGTTTGCTTGTTTGTTTGTTTGTTTGTTTGTTTGTGTGAGTCTGTGTGTGTGTGTGAGTTTGGGTGTGTTTTGTTTGGAGGGAAACCAAAAGGCAACCACAACTGTTTGAGGTCCAAATCGCTATTTTGCAACCTCATGGCTTGCTGGTTCTCAGAATCAACAAGGGCTTGGGGAATGAACAGGGAGGGGATTTCATTGGGTACCCGCGGTTTCTCGTATTCACCTAGGTCCCCAGCAGTGCCCTTTTGCCAACTCTTTTTTTGGGGAGGGTTCCTACTAAAATAGACAGAAAAAAGTTGGTACCCTTATTCTAACCTCTCTAGTGGAGGACCTAGTCACGGTCGTCAAAATCGACTTGCAAACTCCCCTTCGACGAAATCCTTCGAGTCGCCAGGCGACTCGCCGCGCCTTCGCCGCCATCCTGGAAGATGGCTCCGTAGTGACCTGGGGATCCCCACTGGCCGAAAACCGACCGAGACCCGAAGGCTTGCGAGTGAAGCAGATCCTCAGCCGCAAGCCACGCCAGTTGCCCAGCGGTGTGGAGTTGTTGTTTTTGTTTTTCTCGGGGAAGGGTTCCCGACCCTGAAACCTGGTGCTGGGAATGAGGAATGGAATGACCCCGAACAAAAGAAAAACATCCTTGCCAGGCCCCCCCGATGGCCGGTAATTGGCGTCCCGGGTGAAGTGCCGGCAATTGACCGGCTGCTTAAAAATGGTTTTGTAGCCACATAGATGTTTTTGCCCCAAATCCGATGTGCCGACAATTGGCTGTGCTGATCGGTTTCCTTTGCAATGGATTGCCCAGGTTCATGGCCTCAGTCCCTTCGCACCAAGTCAACTCAACCAACTGAACACTGGCCGCTCTAGACATCTCTCTGGCCAAGGCCTTCATCTTCCCTGCATGGCTTTTTTGAATACAGAAATTCCCGCGCTTTTCCAGTGTGGTAAGATCATGGAAACAACCAACGAAAAGTAAATCAAGACGACAAGCAAATCTGAAGGGCAAAAGCTCAGGCCAAGCCACTTTCATTTCCGCCTCTGTTGTTTTTTTCTTGGCTTTTCGGTTGTTTGAGGTTTTGTGTTTTGGGTGAAACAAGTGTTTTGAGGTGCTTTTGTTGCGCGATTTCAATCACATGTTTTCAGAAATCGGCCCCAAGTCGCCAAACACTTCTCGCCTTGCACAATGTAGAAGCATTTCCAAGCAAACATGGGCATGTCCGGGAGAAAGGGGAGGTGCTGAGCGCAAAGCCCTCAGCCTTTTCTTTCCACGAATTCCTTAACTCGTCTTCGTTTGTCAGATTGTTAAAGAGTACCCCTTACAGAACTCCTTACACAACTGCTCCCCGCCGCGTAGTGTCAACTACCGATTGGTCCGGAGGCTCATCAGGTTTGGCTGGCTTGTGGCTTGGCGAATCATGGCGCAACTCGGCGAAACATGGCGTAACTCGGCGAAGCTTGGCGAAGCTTGGCGAGACTTGGCGAAACTTGGCGAGACTTGGCGTAACTCGGCGAAGCTTGGCGAAGCTTGGCCAAACTTGGCGAAACTTGGCGAGACTTGGCGTAGCTTGGCGAAGCTTGGCCAAACTTGGCGAAACTTGGCGAGACTTGGCGTAGCTTGGCGTAGCTTGGCGAAACTTGGCGAGACTTGGCGTAGCTTGGCGAAGCTTGGCCAAACTTGGCGAAACTTGGCGAGACTTGGCGTAGCTTGGCGTAGCTTGGCGAAACTTGGCGAGACTTGGCGTAGCTTGGCGAAGCTTGGCCAAACTTGGCGAAACTTGGCGAGACTTGGCGTAGCTTGGCGTAGCTTGGCGAAACTTGGCGAGACTTGGCGTAGCTTGGCGAAGCTTGGCCAAACTTGGCGAAACTTGGCGAGACTTGGCGTAGCTTGGCGTAGCTTGGCGAAACTTGGCGAGACTTGGCGTAGCTTGGCGAAGCTTGGCCAACTTGGCGAAACTTGGCGAGACTTGGCGTAGCTTGGCGTAGCTTGGCGAGACTTGGCGAGACTTGGCGTAGCTTGGCGAAGCTTGGCCAAGCTTGGCGAAACTTGGCGAGACTTGGCGTAGCTTGGCGTAGCTTGGCGTAGCTTGGCGAAACTTGGCGAAACTTGGCGAGACTTGGCGTAACTCGGCGAAGCTTGGCGAAGCTTGGCCAAACTTGGCGAAACTTGGCGACACTTGGCGTAACTTGGCGAAATTCAACTTGGCGAACATCGGCGAAACTCGGCGGAACTGGCCCAAACTTGGCGAAACTGAGCGGAACTTTGCGGAACTTGGCGTAACTTGGCACAACGCGCTCTGAAGCAAAACAAGTGCTTTTTGTTGCGATTCTAGCGTAAGTCAAGTGTTCTGCACCCGGTGAAATCCGTCTTCTTGCGAAGCTCGGCGAAACTTGGCGTAACTTGGCGTAACGCGCTCTCCGAAACAATTTGTTGTTTTTTTTTTCTTTTTTTTTTTTTTTTTTTTTTTTTTTTTTCGCGAAACATGTCTGGTGTAAAATAAGTGTTCCGCACCAGTGAAATTCGACTTCTTGCGAAACTTTGCGAAACTTGGCGTAGCTTAGCACAACTTTTCGAAACTCAGCGAAACTTGGCAAATTGTGGCGCAACTTGGCGCAACTTGGCGATAGTTATGGTCACTTGGCATCCCTCCGCGGGGTCTTGCATCACGTGTCATTGTCATGCCGCGACGTTTTGCCATGCCAGCGGGCTAGGTCAAGTGTTTTCCCATTGCAAACAGCTTGCGATGTCCGGCTTTGATCGCATGCCCTATATGACAATGAGCAAAAGGTCTAACCTGTTGTTGCTAAGGGAATATTAGAGCAATATTGGGGGAATACTTGGAGATTAATAGGGTACGAGGGAATACTTGCAGGGAATACAACTGGAATCCTTGGAGAGTACTTGCTAGAAAATCGGGGAGAGGAAAGAAGCTTGCAGTGGACGGCCA
Source organism: Effrenium voratum (assembly GCA_963377175.1). Lineage (NCBI taxonomy): Eukaryota > Dinophyceae > Suessiales > Symbiodiniaceae > Effrenium > Effrenium voratum. The sequence continues at coordinate 834,540 of CAUJNA010002002.1, forward strand.
TCTCGAAGAAAGTTCCAAACACCGCAATTGCGAGTGAAAGTGCATCCATCCATGCCAAGGCGTAACAATTGATTGCAAAACGCAGGCCCCATGGCGGCCCGCTCTCTTTAAAGATTGGTTGTTGGCTCTTTGGACTGAACAGCTTCTGGATTGAAACAGTTCGGGTTTTCCATCGGACCCACACAAAGATGTTTTTTTTTTGCGAAGGGTCAACAGAAATCATGTTCCAGGAGCCTGAATGCTTGGAAAACCAAGCTTACCTTTTTACCATCTGTTCACCTTTCCCTTTCGGCTTTCAATGCCTAAATTTGCTTCAAAATGGAGCGTCCCGACGTTTTGGGGTGGTACCCTTAAACCATTCCCCAAAAGGAAAGGACGTCATTTTGGCGGTTAGAGCAACAGCCCCACCATGTTTGGGGTCTGCTGGTTTTGACACAGAGACACTTCTTTAGGCTTCCACAACAATATTTTCGTGAATGGGAAGGCCCATTATTCAAGGCCCCCCTATTGGCATCCAGCCAGCCTTTGTTTACGTGATCGGAGACTTGGTTTTGCGACCCCATTTCTTGCTACGGTCACATTGAATCCCCTCCAGACCAAAGGCAGCAAGCCTTTCTACCCTTTTGCCTCAGTTTCCAGTTCTTCCTTACCAGCCGACAGTTGCCAACCATCAAACAAGGGAACTCACCAAGGTTAAACCTCCATGCCCTTTGAGCCTGTTCCCCAGAGGACGAACAAAGAGCAGTTTCGCTTTGCATGAACCACCCTGGGTTCAAGTGTCCTCTTTTTTTTGGGGGGGGAGGGGGCAGCAATAAAGCTCTGAACCTTCATCCACGGACTCGTCCCTGACCCAACTTCCGGGATAGGGTTCCTGGCGATGTGCTCGCGAGTAAGGATCCAATCAACCGCGGATGCCTTTGCTGCGATTCCCAGTGGCAGAGTGGCAGCTTTGTTGTTTCCCTTTGTGGACATGTGTCCCTTGAGAATGGGGTATGCCCTTGTTGTTGTTTTTGGCGCGGGGCATGTTCTCGGTATTTAAAATTGTTTGTTGGACAACACTGGTTGCGAGCGGCAAGTTTTTGTTTGTCAGGTTCACGAAAGCGCATAGCAGCGGACAACGTCGCCAGACTTGGAGTTGCCTTTTTTGTTGTTGCTCTTTTTGCTATCCCTAAATGAACTGGCAATACAAGGCATCCTTGCAGGGGGTTGCTGGTGTCTCCTCCATGCCTTGCTTTTGTAGACATATCTGGTTGCATTCAAGGCATGCGCCCGAAATCCTCTATGGTTGGCGGTTCCCGTCCGTCGGGCTCCTTTTTTTCTCTTTGGTTGGTGTAGTGGAGGTTGCAAGAAACCATAAAACGCAAAGCGGTTTCCTTTTGGTTGGAGTTCGTTGGTGTAGTGGAGGTATAGTTTGGCTAAAAGTGCGTCATTTTTAGCAGATCAGAAAACGGACAGCCCGAGGATCCTGGAGAATGGCACGGTGGCCACTTGGGGCCATCCGGTCTACGGGGGTGACTACAATCTTCCGAGCCTGCAGCAGGAGAGACCAGGGTTTCAGGGCAACGAACGCCAGCTGGACTAGGTGCCCTTTTACCCTTTTTTGGGGAGGGTTCCCCTAAAGCAGACTACAGAAAAAGGGGTACCCTTATTCTAACCTCTCTGCTGGAGGACCTAGTGGAGGTAGGTTCAACATCCGATGAAAGGATAGTCCCAAGGGTGGTGCTCCCCCTTTGCGGCGGAAATCAATTGCACACCTGCAGATGCTCATGTTTTTCTATTCTTTTCGTGGCTTTGGGGGGTGTTGATTTTCAGAGGAGGTTTGTAAGAACCCCAGACTAGTGTATAATGCTTTGTAGTTTATGGGGTGTGGCGCCGTCATTTGTTGTTAGGTACTTTGTTCCATGTTTCACAAGGGTGTTCAGCGTGCCGTGCTTTTTTGTTGCTTTCTCCCTTATTGAGTTTGCAGGATTTCTCCCATGTTTGAGCATCTGACAATGGCTATCAAATGGCACGCTAAGTGCCTTTACAAAAGTGACCCCCAAGAATTTGTGCTTTCCTATTGTTTTCCCTCCAAACGCACACACACACGCACACGCACAGGCACAGGCATAGGCACACGAACACACGCACACATACACACACACACACACTCTCACACACCACACAAACACACACACACAAACAAACGAACGAACGAACAATCAATCAAACAAACAAACACACACAAACACCCACCCACCCACCCACCCACCCACCCACCCACCCACCCACCCACCCACCCACCCACCCACCCACCCACCCACCCACCCACCCACCCACCCACCCACCCACCCACCCACCCACCCACCCACCCACCCACCCACCCACCCACCCACCCACCCACCCCACCCACCCCCACCCCCACCCACCCACCCACCCACCCACCCACCCACCCACCCACCCACACACCCACACACCCACACACCCACACACCCACACACCCACTCACACACTCACACACTCACACACCCACTCACACACTCACACTCTCACACACTCACACACTCACACACTCACACACTCACACACTCTCACACTCACACTCACACACTCACACACGCACACTCACACACTCACACACTCACACACTCACACACACACACACACTCACACACTCACACACACACACACTCAAACACTGACACAACACACAAACACACAAACACACAAACACACAAACACAGAAGCACAGATGCACAGAAGCACAGAAGCACAGAAGCGCAGAAGCGCAGAAGCGCAGAAACGCAAACACGGACACACACACACACACAAAAAAAAAAAATGACTCACAGACACACAGACACACAGACACACAAACACAAACACAAACACACAGACACATAGACACACAGACACACAGACACACAGACACACAAACACAAACACACAGACACACGACTCACAGACACACAAACACAAACACACAGACACACAGACACACAGACACACAGACTCACAGACTCACAGACTCACAGACACACAGACACACAGACATACAGACACACAGACACACAGACACACAGACACACAGACACACAGACACCAGGCACGAGACACAGACACGCAGACACGCAGACACACAGACACACAGACACACAAAAAACCATGACACACAGACACACAGACACACAAACACAAACACACAGACACACAGACACACAGACACACAAACACAAACACACAGACACACGACTCACAGACACACAAACACAAACACACAGACACACAGACACACAGACACACAAACACAAACACACAGACACACGACTCAGACACACAAACACAAACACACAGACACACAGACACACAGACTCACAGACACACAAACACAAACACACACAAACATACCACGCGCACCACAGGCACGGGCACATGCGCGCGCATCATGCGCCACACCCCACACCCCACACCCCAAGAGCCCGCACACGCGCGCACAGACCTGCATGTTCTGGGAGCCTTTCCAGGTGGAGGAGATCCAATCCAATGGCTTTGCTTTCGCAGCAATTTTGAGGGATAGGACCTGCGTGGCGTGGCTCGGCGATGCTGTGAAGGGCAGCCTGTTGCAAGCCTTGTGGGTGTCTTTTTTGGGTGCAGTGTCGTTTTCTAGGAGACCCCCAAGAAGTGTTTTTTTGTGTCCCTTTGTTCCACAAACAAGGGCTAGGCTCAACAGATCAGGCACCCCCCTTTCGGGAACCTCAAACCTTCATTGGGTTGGCTAGCCCGTTTTTCAACAGTTTTCGTTGTCAGGGTGGCCGGCGGGACCCTTTGAATTCACCGACCAAAAAGTCAGAGGCCTTCTCGCCCGTGGCGCTGGAGAGGAAATTCTTTCTTTTTGGCGGGTGTGGGGTCCCCCAATTTTAAACCAACCCCATGTGGCAAATTGGAGAACCCCGCAAAGAAACGGCAACGGATGGGTTTCTCTCTAAACGGCCCCAGGCATGAGGGGTTCTTTTTGTTCCCCAAAACTCAGTCTCAGGGGGGTAGCCTCGGCGGGGTAATGTTACACATACCAATTTCGTTCCAATTATTTGCCATCGCCCGGTATTTTGCCAAAAGGACGCCAAGAATCTGATAGCCGTTGACTGGGACGATTCGCACAAATTCAATGGAATATATGATGAGTTCGAAACCCAAGTTGGGGAGCTTTGGCTAATCAACTCAAGCGAGTGAGTCCATGGCATGGCACAAGCGAGTTGGGTGTGTTTGACTCATTCCTGAGGGTCTCCCCCAATGCCAAAAAAAGCCCTCCCCCCCCAACAAAAGACACCTGGGAGGGGGGATCGTTTTTGGGGTCTCCGGTTTTTGCCTGAGTTCATTGTGTACATTGAGATTGAGGGGCCCCAACATTTTTAGAGCTTGAGCTCAGGAGTTGAGTATTGGTTTAGTATTGGCTAGCTTAAAATTGGTATTTGCGGGTGTTTTTGGCGCGGCTCAATAAGAAGAAGTGATTGTACGGAGATACATGGGTTCGGTCAGACATAGAGGGCGATTCCTGGTTTACCTGCAAAGATTTATTTTCCATGGACAAATCCGTCTATTATCCAACAATTGGACACCTATGCTTTGTCACCCATTTTTCGGGAAATGGAATCGGTTTTAGCTTGAATTCAGGTGCCTCCCCCACGATTTTAGGTATGGTTTTCCGCGTACAGATGGCTAAGATGAGTTCGAGGCCATTCAGTGCCGCAATAAATATGGAACCTGCATAGATTCTGCCGCGTGTGATTTGTGATTGTTGAATCCATGAACCCTTGCAACCACTCGTTGGTTTGATGCACTTGAGGGAACCCGCGCGTGGCACCTTGAACATGGCGGAGGGTCACCATACTCCCAGTTGATCCCAGTTTCCACAAACGTAGGTAACCAGCCATGTTTCTTAGATTCTTTTCAGGGTGGCCAGCCCTTGGTTACCAAACCAGGTTGACTGGGACTGATAACCACCCCGAGTCCGAGGTGGGGCAAGTGTGACTGTGGCGGAGCTGTCTCCAGTGAGGTGCAGAAGGAGCTGGTGGGTGTGTGCAAGCTTCTCTCACCGATTTCAGGTTTCAGTTTCTTTGATAGGAAAGCCTGGACCAAAAAAACTACCTTTAAAGAAAGGATTCGACCCCATACTTTGGGGGCTATAAGCAGTTGTTACGGGAATCTTGAGGGTTCAGGTATCCCAATTTGGACCAGAACAAACCGAAAATGAGTGGTGAATTCTCTATAGCTTCAGGCTTTATGATTCATGGCGATTTTAGGTTGTTGGAACACTTCCTTTTTTTTTAGGATAGGGGCCACAAAAAGTGTGTACTTTTTGCAGAGGGGTCAACAGCAACCAAGTTAAGGTTTTGACCTAACGGGTTCTAGTAAATGGGTTCTAGGATGTTTTACACATGGTTGTCTTTTGCTGCAAGCTGGAGTCCGCTTTAGTAGAGCCCGTCTAGGCTGCCCTGACAGTTGTTTGCAGTTGTGTTGTTTTTTGGAGGGTTAGCATGTTGTTGCTTCTTTTGGCAAAGGGAGTCGAAATTGCAAGGATCCTTAAACATGTCCAGAACAGGGAAATCGCGACCTCACTGTCTCAGTGGATCCCAGATACCCTTACAGTAGGTAACCAGTAATTGTCCTTTTGGTTAAGGGAACAGGTAGCTCCCTTTGTTCCCTAACCAATCAGCGCTTGGATGTTCGGCCAAGTTAGCAAGTGGCTAGACACCCGGATATAACCTGATGACTGGGTGAACTCCACTTAGGCTACCAACAACTTGCCAACTTCGCCGCAAACCCACGTGGGGTGTCTTAACTAGGTCCCCCAGTAGGCCCGCTTACCCTTTTTTTGGGGGAGGGTTCCCCTACTAAAATCGACTATAGAAAAAACGGTACCCTTAACCTCTCTGGAGGACCTAGTTAAGATCTTTGTACCTGGAGTCTCCATGACCCTTTAAAAATGGGTCAATGACCCCATTATTTTGGGGAATGACCCCTTCTTCTAGGGGTCATGGAGACTCCAGGTAGATTCGATGAACCCAGAGAAACATTTGCGTCCTAGGATTCAATCCACGAGCTCTTCTTTTGCCGCCATCCGGGCTGATGGCACTGCCATTCGGCAGATTTCTTTTGAGGCCGAAGTGCCGTTTTTCCGGATGTGGGTAGGGTGATGTTTCAACAGGACATATGGGAAGCCCTGGTTCAGCTGGTGTTTCAAAAATTGAATACGCCCCCCTAATTTGAGGCGTTTGGTCTTTTTGGTTGCCTTGTGATCACCATCCAGTATGAGGTACCCTAGATTAATACCCCCCGGCCCCTGGCTGCCTTTCAGTGGGGGTTCATCTCTCGGGGGACCGGGACTTGTGATTCAGAACTGGGCGGTTTATGAGTCAGTTGACATTGATGTTGGTTGACTCATGCCAGAGGTCCTTTTCCCTTCCTGCCTAGATAGCAAGCTTGAAGGTGCTATGGTTGTGAAGGTAGGGGTGAAGGTAGGGGCGATTTGAGCGACTAAGGCTTTTTAGGGGCTGAGAGGGTTGCTTTGGCTGCCTTGTTGATTCCTCTTCGGGGACAAGGACTGCGGTTTTTGTGATGCCGGTTTCCTCTTGGAAGTACCCTCCCACCTTTTTCACATGGAACCGTTCGACGTTCGAAGGCCCCTGTAAACGGAAGATGGTGACTAGGACCCCCGAAAACGTGACGAGTTCCATGTTAGTCGGTGGGAGGAGGTGTCCCTAGGCAAGTCCAAGGCCTTACCGCCCGACCGCCCAAAGACCTCAACTCGCTGTCGGTTTTATGTTTTTTGTAAGCCAAGGGTATGGGAGTCGAAGTTGAACTAAGAACCGGAATCCACAGGTGAAATCGTCCACTGGTTTCCATGTACCGAGCTTTGGCAAGTTCCATTTTGGGTTTTCCACCCCAACAACCTCGGCAGAAAGCATTGGCCAGATGTCCTCTTTTGCGGGTGGCAAGAAGGGTTGGTTGGGTCCCATCTGTGCCTCAGGTGGATCCCCAAACAGCAAGTTGTTGTTTTTGTTGTCTCCCTTTCATAGGCGTCCTTTTTGGTTGTTTTGCTAGAAACATAGATGGCCCTGGTTTACCTGGTGGTTTAATCATCTACCAGGGATATCCATCTATTTCCCTAAAAGGACACCTATGTTAGAACCACTGCAAACAGGATATCCTGACAAAGAGACACGCTTCGCCTTCCGTTGGTTATCGCGAAGTGGTTGCAGTTCGCACCAGCTAGTTGTACCTCCAGAAGAATTGGGACCTCGAAAAGGCCATTTTTGAGGCTCAAAAACCTTTGGGAGATCGAGATATATAGCAGATAACCAACCATTGTTCTTTTAGTTCGTCAAGCCGGCTTCCCTTGGATTCCTACAGAACCAGGGAAATGGAATCACTGGGTTCGTTAGTTTTGATGATGATAGGTAGCGGGGGGAGCTTGAACTGTGCCGAGGCTTAAGACGAAATCGGCGTTTGCTCGGAATTGCTACCATTTTTAACACGGATATTCATATGAGTATGCTGACTGACATAGACTGCGGAAGGCGTGTTCAGCTCGAGCGCAGGCGTGTCCAATTCAGTCATGCCGTTTGTTTGCTTCCTAGATGGAAGTGATGTGATGACAGCAGCTGAGTATTCCCAGTGGCGGGACAGACTTCGCGATCACGAAGATGGGGGCTGTTTTTGTGACGCGTTGCGGCGCCACCTCGCCAAGGGATTCTCCGTTGCCCATTGACACCTCTTTTGTTGTGCGTGGATGTTCATTGAAGATTAACCAAACACATGCCACATGGTGCTGTCCTTTTTCCCATAATTAGTATGGTTAGTGGCCAATCAAGGATTGCTTATGCCGAATTTCAGGCAGCTCGCGCTGGCTAGTGGCAGAAACACGGTGGGGCCAGAGAGTCCGTGGGAGACTGCTGGGTGCCTGACGATGGTTTGTCGACAATATGTTGAAGCACCGGAAGGTGAAGCAGACGGTTTAGCAACCTGCAACGACTTGCTGCGAGCGGCAGAACGGGGCGACACACAACATGTGATGGAGCTGTTGGAGAAGCCTCACGATCCCAATGCTGCGGACAGAAACAGCTGTGTGACACCTTTGTTCAATGCTTCTGCAACCGGCAATCTGAGAGTTGCTCAGTGCTTGCTGGATGCCGGCGCTGACAAAGAGAAGGCAGACTATTTGGGCAGATCACCATTGCACATTGCTGCAGAGCAGGGTCATCAGGCAGTTGTGCAGTGCTTGCTGGATGCCGGCACTGACAAAGAGAAGGCAGACAATTTGGGCAGATCGCCGCTGCATATTGCTGCAGAGCAGGGTCATCAGGCAGTTGTGCAGTGCTTGCTGGATGCCGGTGCTGACAAAGAGAAGGCAGACAATTTGGGCAGATCACCATTGCACATTGCTGCAGAGCAGGGTCATCAGGCAGTTGTGCAGTGCTTGCTGGATGCCGGTGCTGACAAAGAGAAGGCAGACAATTTGGGCAGATCGCCATTGCATATTGCTGCATTTCGCAGCCATCAGGCAGTTGTGCAGTGCTTGCTGGATGCCGGCGCTGACAAAGAGAAGGCAGACAGTTTGGGCAGATCGCCACTGCATATGGCTGCAGAGCTGGGTTATCAGGGAGTTGTGCAGTGCTTGCTGGATGCCGGTGCTGACAAAGAGAAGGCAGACAATTCGGGCAGATCACCATTGCTTATTGCTGCATTTCACGGCCATCAGGCAGTTGTGCAGTGCTTGTTGCATGCCGGTGCGGACCAAGAGAAGGCTACAAGCGATGGCGGGACAGCAACTAAGAGAATGCGATTAACATGAGCGTCTCACCAAATCTTCATAGCAGCCGAACAGAGATGTGCAACAGCCGAAGCCGATGCTGATACAGGCAAGCTGATGCTGCTGGGACGTCACTGTGAATCCGGTTTTGCAAAGGGAGATGCAATATCAACCAGGCAAGCCAGTAGTGGAACTTGGATTTTGTTGACAGCCAGATCAATCCGAAGTTAACATGAATTTGGCTGAACGAAGGGCCTAAACCAAATCAAAACACGCATAGTCCTGGGATCCGAGCGTTGGCTACACCGCTGTCTAATCATATGCAGGTCCCTATAGTACTAGGTTTGGTTCCACTTTTTGATTCGTGAACTATCACTTGAGGGACGTAAATCCCGAGGCTTCCTTGTAAAGTTCACACTCACAAAAGGCTCACCTGAGAGTTGTTTGGGTCCTCTGCAAGACACTTGTTTCATTTGGCGCGGTTTTCACAAGATGCACCGAAGGTTCCCTTCGGCACCTGAGCTTTTTAGCCAGCTCGAAGGGGAGCGAGCCACAGCCCCATGAAAACGAGAAATCACCTCATAGTCTTGGGGAGCAATAGCAGTTGTTTGATTTCAGTGCATTTTGAGGGTTTTTGGCGCCCTCAAAAATGGGTTGCCATAGACGTATGGTGTGTAGTTTGAGGCTTGAGGGTTCAAATACCCACTGAGGCCCAACACCTAATCCAACAGAGCTCCTTTCCGGGATCGGTTCTGTGGTGAAGAGCCCTATACGGATAGAACCGTACTATGCCATGGGTTTGGCTGTTCCATCTGGCTTTGTAGGCAATCAAGGGGAGCCCTTCCAGTTGGTGAAAGGAGTATTTTTATTTCCCCTGTTGGTTTTGAAGCGAATCGAACTCACTACTGGACATACTTTCTGATTTTTGCGCGGGGGCTTCTCAAGGACTGAAAGGACTATGGATCGAGGGGTTATAGTGGCGAAACCAATTCCTGGGATCCACTTGGATGGTTTTGGGCTATCTCGCTTCTTCAAAGCGAATGGACCAGATCTGACCTTTTGGTTGCCCCTTGATGGTCCGAATTGTTTTCGGTTGTGGCCTAAGGATGAAGCTTTCATGTCTGTTTTTTAAGTGTGGCCCATTGTTTAAAGTGATGGCCCTTTAAGCAACTGAGTTATAGCCATGCGTTGCAACCACTCAGTACCCTGAGGCCTTGAATTCCTGATCGATGTCCGGGAGGGGGAAGCTTCCAACTCTGACTGAATGTGTTCTTTCGATTGTACCCTTTTCTTACCCTGGTTCAATGGCAAACCGAAAAAGTAGGATCTTTCAGGGGTGGCAAGTCCCTATTTGGACATATACATATGGTCCCGTCCTCCGCCCTCCAACCCCCCCCCCAATGGTATCCCCCTACCCCCGAGAGCCCCGGCCCCCCAGAGCACTGGCCCCCGCCCCCAAGAGCCCCCACACCCTTTGCGTGGGTCGACCCCGGACCGCTGTGTCGCTTCGGGCTCGCTCCGCACTTCTTGGATATTGATATGTCCATTCCCTGCCACCCGCTCATTCTTCTTTTGTCAGCTTTCAAGTAGTGTCCGTACCACGGCAGTTCCTTCTAAACTTCCTTTCACAAGCATGCCAACTACGACCAAACCAAACGCAAGCAAGCCCTAAAACCACTCCACAGGGCGGGCAGGGCGTTCCCCAAAGCGCGTGCCAAATCAATCTGTTGGATTTCCCAAGCTAACCCTAAGCCGACCGTAAACCAACCCTGAACAATTCCTAAACCAACCGTAAAACTACCCTCCCTAAATCAACTCCAACCAGCCCACCCACCATGCCACAGGGGGGAAGGTGGGGTTTGGGGGGGGGGGGGGGGGTTGGGGAGCTGGACCATATATATATATATATATGTATAATATACGTAATATATATATATATATGGTCACCCCCCCCCAGGGCCTACCTTTTTACTTTTTGCATGAAAGAGATTTATTTGCAGATGTTCAGTGTCCACTTGGTTTGCAGATGCCTTGCAGAAAACACTGTAATTTACGGTGTTTTTGTGCATTTTTTTGATATTGTCTCAGATGTGCTTTCTGTACTTGGTGCAAAACAGGATTCGAGAAAGCAACAAACACGAAAACGGAAAGCGTTTTCAGATGCAACTTTGTCAGTGTTGAAAACACTGGTATTTGCAGTACTTTTGTAAGGAAACTGCAAAAAAGCACCTTTTTTATGGTTTCAGCCTCAAAACCCGCACAGGCTCCAAACATGCAAAAAAAACCAAACCTGGAAGCTCCAAAACCTGCACAGGCTCAAACATATGCAAAAAATGCAAAACCCAGATGCAATGTCAGAGGTCAGGGCTTGATTGGTCTGGATTTTTGCATTTGTTGCATTTGTTTGAGCTTGTGCAGGTTTTGAAGCCTTGGATGTTTAAAACCTGCACAGGCTCAAAAAAATGCAAACAATCCAAACCTGGAAGCTCCAAAACCTGCACAGGCTCGAAAAAATGCAAACAATGCAAAACCCAGATGCAATGTCAGAGGTCAGGGCTTGATTGGTCTGGATGTTTGCATTTTTTGCATTTTTTGAGCCTGTGCAGGTTTTGAGGCTTCCAGGTTTGGATTTTTGCATTTTTTGAGCCTGTGCAGGTTTTGGAGCCTTGGGTGCTTAAAACCTGCACAGGCTCAAAAAAATGCAAAAAATCCAAACCTGAAAGCTCCTTTTTTTTGCATTTGTTTTGAGCCTGTGCAGGTTTTGGAGCCTTGGATGTTTAAAACCTGCACAGGCTCAAAAAAATGCAAAACAACCAAACCTGGAAGCTCCAAAACCTGCACAGGCTCAAAAAAATGCAAAAAATCCAAACCTGGAAGCTCCAAAACCTGCACAGGCTCAAAAAAATGCAAAAATGCAAAACCCAGATGCAATGTCAGAGGTCAGGGCTTGATTGGTCTGGATGTGTTTTTCATTATTTTGCATGTTTTTGAGCCTGTGCAGGTTTTGGAGCTTTCAGGTTTGGATTTGTTTGCATTTTTTTGAGCCTGTGCAGGTTTTGGAGCCTTGGGTGCTTAAAACCTGCACAGGCTCAAAAAAATCCCCCCAAAAAAGCACAAATCCGTTACTTGTTTCTGAAGAATGGAAGACAGATTGCTGAGCTTTTTCACAGAAGCATCTTGCTGCAAAACTTTCCAGAAGTTTCTATAAGCGTGTCGGGATTTCACTGGCCTCTGACATCATAGCTACAAGAAAAAAGAGATACTTTGAATGACCTGGTTTGAGCTTCTAGCAGCAGAGTAATATATAAAGGAAACTGTGTATAACATCAAAGCGAAAAATGTACACATATATATATATATATGGTACAGCGTTGTCAGCCCCCCCCCCCTCCCCCCCCAATGGTCATGGGTCAGACAAGTACCCCCCCCCCCCCCTGTGGTTGGGTCCTGTGGTTGGGGTTTGGTTTAGAATTGTTTAGGGTATATTTAGGGTGTATTTAGGGTTAGTTTAGGGTTGGTTCAGGGTTGATTTAGGTTGATTTAGGGTTGGTTTAGGGTTTAGGGTTTAGGGGGTTTATATTGATTTAGGGTTGGTTTATGGTTGGTTGCGGGTTGGCTTGTCCTGGGGGTGGGGGTGCCGGGGTGTCGGGGTCGAGTTCAGGGGGTCGGGGTGGGGGTGGGACCGTAGGTGCCAGGATCCGGGGGCTCGGGCCGGGGGGGGGGGGGTCCTGGGGGACCATACCATATGGGGGGGGGGGGGGGTAGCAACACGGAACACGGGACCATATATATATATATTCTCATGTATGGATGTGTCTTTTTGCGAGGGTACACCTTTTTGGTGGTTTTAAAGGGAAACCAAAACGAACACCGAAATCCCTGTGGGGTTCCCCTAGAAAAACGGCATCCATCTGAACCTGCCACTTGTTTGAGGTGGTCACCTGGGGCGACCTCAGCGACGGGGCTGTCTGTCGCCACGTGCAACGCGAGCTGCGGGATGTGCAAAGCGTGCAGGCGACGGGCGCCGCTTTCGCGGCAGTGAGGGGCGATGGCAAGGTGATCACTTGGGGCAACGTGCTGCAGCTGGGCGATGATGACTTGCGGCCTCAAGTTTTTTGGGCCCAGAGTCTTGCCGTAGAGTTCAACCCCCAATAAATGAGTAGTTGACGCAACTTGGATGATGATAATCCTTTGGTAAACAATGGTGGTTATATGACCCACCCTTTGTTGTACTGGTGGTTTGAACCCCCGGGTATGGTTGGTGACATCCCTTTCAGGGTAATTAGTTTGACAGGCCAGGTATGAATTGTCAGAGTCGAAGCTCCCTCAAACATGGCGGGTGGACACGCATCCCCACCAAAATGATGTCCATCAAAGGTTCCTAAATCAAGTCTATGTCCGTATGAGCTGCAGGGGTTAGTAGGCTGATGAAGTAGATGAAGGGTTCAAGGGTTGAACCTACAATGTCGAACCGGATTAATGAATGTTAGGGGCCAGCCCACCCTTGAGTGGCACCAGCGTGGACGCAAGTCTTCTGTCACAGCGGTTGGCAGCTGTTTTGCTAGGACCCTTTACCATTACTTGTCTGATTCATCTAGGTCCCCCAGCTAGGTGCCCTTTTACCGTTTCTTTTTTGGTTGGGAGGGGCTCCCTACTAAAATAGACTACAGAAAAATCGGGTACCCTTCTTCTAACCTCTCTACTGGAGGACCTAGTTGTTTGCTGAAACAAGCAAAACGTGTTGTTTCTGGAAGTTGCTGTCCCGTCCACGAACGCACGAGAAACGTTTCGGCCCACCTGAGGGTTGAGAGGAACATGCAAGTCATCTCTGTCAAGTTCCACGCGCGAAGAGTTTAAACTGGGCCTGTCTCAACAGAACGGATTCGTCCCATTCGGTCATTGGTTTCCTAAACCAAGGCGGGTTCCCTCTGCCTGCAGGTATGGGGGTGACAGCAGCTCGGTGCAAGAGCGGCTGGTTCACATTGAGCAAATCCAGGCGTCTGACGGGGCCTTTGCTGCCATTCGGAGTGATGGCGCGGTCGTGACTTGGGGTGATGTGGACAGTGGTGGCTCACTTGCAACCAAACGGATCTCACCTGTCGACCTGTTTTCCTGCTTTGGTCCATATTAGTGAAGGTTACGAAAAGGTGATCACCTTTTCAATTTTCAGGTCCTAAAGCGATTGAGGTGGTGACAGCAGCCAGATTTCAGAGCAGTTGATCAACGTCCAGCAGATCCAGGCAACCAGCTGTGCCTTTGCTGCCATTCGAAAGGACGGCTCCGTGATATCTTGGGGCGACGCAGCGTGCGGCGGAGACAGCAGCCACGTTGCTGGGTGCCAACAAATAGCCTTGGGATTTCCTAGAAGGAAACCTGTCAAGCCAAGATGTGATGCGTTTTTTCATCAGACCTCCAGTGCCCTTCGTTCTCTTTTTTCAGAGGGTGTCCAACATGAAAGTTGGCCGACAAAAAGGTGCAGCCATAGATGTCCTTTTTGGTTGATTTGGTTAGAAAATAGAGGGCGATTCCTGGTTTCCATGGCGGTTCAAGCAACTACCAGGGATATCCATCTATTTGTCCCAAAAAGGACACCGATGGCTGCAGCTGGATGTTTGCAGTCGCCAGGTTGGGAAGCAGCTGACACAGGTCCAAGCTATCCAATCCACGGACAGCGCCTTTGCGGCCATTCGCATGGACGGCTCGGTGGTCACGTGGGGAGATCCAGGAAGTGGGGGTGACAGCAGCCAGGTGCGCTTTGGGCGGGAAATTGCTTGACTGCTATTGGGCAACGGATCTTTAGACTTTAACTTTTTGGCAAATACAGGTGCTTCCACTAAACAGCAAAAAGTTAAACTTTTTGCAGAGGGGTCAACAGCAACCAAGATTGGGTGTGATCGAATCGCCCCCGTGTTTCGGACCTTTTCTTCGACTTGCTGAAATGAATATTGTTTAGTTTCCCTTGTTGGTATTAAAAGGAAATTATCGCTACTGGCTTTTTTATTCTCCAGGGGTCTTAACCAAATGCAAGTTTTAGAAACAAGTTTGGCTTTTCCCTTCATGCTGACCCCGGATTCATCAACTGGTCGATCAATAGGGGGGTGTCCTCGTTTAGTGGGGATTCAGACCACTTTTATAAGACACCCCCCTATAGATATCCTATAGGACGGGCTTATCAATCCAGGGCCCACACTACAAAAGGTCCATCACCGGGCAAGCCTGGGAACCCTGGACCTCTTCTAAGGACCCGAATCTCTTCAGATGGGACCCAACACCTGAGGACCTGATAATTATCTCTTTGAAGTCGAATGTCCCTTGAACAGGAGCCACTTTTTGGGGTCCATGATCTGCAGGCAAGTGTTTCTTCCCTTATAAACAGAGGATTGGATGCCCTGTATCAATATTGTTCGTTGGGAGGTTCATTCCCATTCCCCAATATTTTCTCAGATTTTGGTGTCAACAGCCTCCCCACCTATGTCTCCAAAAGGAGGCTCACTCTTCAAATAAGATATTGTGTTTGTGCAAGGCGATATCCGTTTGGAAGAAAAAAGAAGGCTTGACCAATCGCTCCCTGAGTTGCTGGACTTTGTACTGTTACGTGGACAGAAAGGTTCGGACTTTGGCTTGTCTACTCTGGGCTCAGGTACTTTGCAGCCAATTCTAGGAATGTGAATAGGAGAATACCCCCCACTCCAAATACCCGCATTCTTTAGCGCATCATGTCAACCTCTGGCTTAAAAAGGATGTATTTACCCTAGGAAACCTGGTTTTGGGAGAAACACCCGAACAACAAGTTGGTGTTTGGAGCAGGGAGCAAGGATTGATCACTTAGCGACGCTCAGGCCCTGAGGATCATTTGGCTCGTCATTGAAGGGGGAAAAAGACCTCCCTTGGAAGGTCTTGACTGTTATTCAAACAGATACCTTCTTGAGGGCCGTTTGATGCTTGGGACCCTTAGTGATTCCATTTCCCTGTATAGGTAACCAAGGGAAACCTTTTGCACCTAACAGGCCAACAGGCAAGTTTCGCCAGGGATTCGGACCTTTTTGGGATCCACTCGGAGTTGTAAGAAAGAAATCCTAGGTCCCCCAGTAGTGACCTTTCATCGCTTTTTTTCTTGGGGGAGGGTTTCCTGCTCAAATAGATAGAACAAAGTTGGTACCCTTATTCTAACCTCTCTACTGGAGGACCTAAAATATATTGTGATTCTCCCTACTGGGTTTTAAAGGGAAGCCGTCTGTTCGATGGCGAGGTTCAAGATCAGCTGAAGGGAGTGCAGCAGATCCAATCCACCGACTTTGCCTTTGCCGCCCTTCTGGCGGATGGCACAGTGGCCTTCTCCCGCGCAGCAGATGTTTTATTCTTCTTCTTTTTTTCCAACTCTGAAAGGAGTGCTTCCCTTGGAAAGTTACATATTTCAACCAAGAAGAGCTGGTGCCCCATTTTATGTTCGGCAAAAAACACGAGAACAAAACAGTTTTCCATGTATGGTGCCCCATGTTTTTGGTACGTCCAGCCAAGCAAGGGGTCCTCCTTTTTTTTTCTTTTTCGCCAGGACATAACTGCTGAGGTGGTGACATGGGGCGACCCGGGGAATGGAGGTGACTGCAGCCAAGTTCGGGAGAAGCTGGACTCACTTTGACATGGAAGAACAAAAAGAGGTCGTCGGTGTTACCCATTTCGGACTATGCTTTAACTTAAACCCAGGTCTTTTTTCCATTGGTGAAAGGTTTACCTGAACCCGCAAAGAGTTCCCTTAAACAATGGGTTATAGTTATGGCACTGAACCCCACACAATTTTAGGGTGACAAAAAGGATCCCTGGCCTGGTGCTTCTGTCCTCCGATCCGATTTCGGAGGGTGCGGAATGGTCTTGGATTCGGAGCCCCGGTTTGGGTGGTGCTTTTGGTTTCCCTTTACAAGCCAGCAAACAAAGGTAGCCTCAAAGAAAAGCAGAGACATGTAGATGTCAGGTTTGACTCAAACATAGTTTCTCGCAGCCGTTTTCTGG
Source organism: Effrenium voratum (assembly GCA_963377175.1). NCBI lineage: Eukaryota > Dinophyceae > Suessiales > Symbiodiniaceae > Effrenium > Effrenium voratum. The sequence goes on from CAUJNA010002002.1 coordinate 851,335, forward strand.
CTGAGGGGGTAGCTGAAAAACTAAAGAACCTAGTCTCAGGGACTCTTGGGCTGGCCCGGGTACTTCCTTTCATTCCTCCTCGGAGAGGAGCTGCGCGAAGAGTCGGGAAGCCGTTCAGTAGATGCGCTTTGTTGATCAAAAGGTCCATATGGGAAAAGTTAACCCCATGGTCCCCCAGCTAGGTGCCCTTTTACCGTTGCTTTTTTGGGGGGAGGGTTCCCCTACTAAAGTAGACTACAGCAAAAAGGCTACCCTTATTCAAACTTCTCTACTCGAGGACCTAGTTTAATCAACCCCCGAGTGTGCCCGATGACAAGTACTTCCCGGGGTCAAACCAAAGGCCCCTGCCAACAAACATGATTTACTGACAGGGACCCGTTGACTTAAGACACCTCTTTGGGACAGGCATGTTCCGGCCCCGCCATTTTTATGTGAGCTCATGTGGAACCCAAAGAGAAAACTAGCTGCCTCTAAGATTGGAGATTGGTGTTCGTGGAACCCAGACAATAACGTTGGGTTTGGTGTCTTCAGACTGTTAGTTTGAACGGTTTGCCCTTCTTCTAACTCCCCCAGTTCCTGGACTTTAATTTTTTTGGGAAGGCAGTGGCAAGCAAAAAGCTTAGACTTGTTCTGGCCAATCCACTCAGGAAGTGAGTCTTGTTGTTTGTTCCACTGCTAGAACTCGGGTAGATTGGCAAATTGCATGCTGCAACACTGGCGAGAACATGCCCCTGGGCTTTGTTTAACAAACAACAAGGCCAAAAGGAAAAACATATTTTGAGGATCACTTCAAGTCACACTAGTTGCGTTGGCTGTTCAAAACGTCCCAAGCCCTAAGCATTGAACGGGCCTAAACTCGTTGCCCTTGAGGTGCAGAATCAAAACCAACGGAAGTCTTGGCCCCGATGCTTTGGGTCAACTGATGCATGGGGTCAATTCTCATTGTTGGTTGCCCTGGTTGTACCTGGACCCGAAAGAACTACCCACAAAAAGGGAGTTCTCCCCATTTGTTTTTTGCGAAAACCAAGTTTTTAAGAGTTTTTGAGGTGATGTCCCACTGCGGGGTATGGGTTAGGATGAGGGATTCCATCCTTTTTTCACCCAGTGCGAGGCTGGCCAAAACTGGTCGCGACTGCCTTGCCGCACAGGCCGGTGCTTTGCCTTTGCCGCTCACACAAGAAGGCAGGGCGGGGGAGGGCCTGGGGCAGAGAAGGGTGGTGCTGTCTCATCTGGGTGTGAACTTGAATGGTTTGGTCTTTGGTGGATATGATTCAGTCCACCAAGCACTTTGGAGGCTTTTTTTCCCCAAGCCATTTGCCCCTAAGGCTCATGGCCCCTATGAAAAAACCGACACTCCAAAAGAGAACCCGCAGCTTCAAAAGGACCTTTTGGATGACCCAAAACCGACCTGCAGGGTGGTTGTTTAAGGGCCCGACCGTTTTTTCGAGCGACCTTCCTGCAGTTTGGGCAGCTTGTGGCCAAGGAAAAAGCTTGGATACCGATTAAACAGTGGGTATGTAAAGGTTATGGCAGGTAAACCAGGGGCCCAATGGCCCATGTAACCACCGAGACTGACTACTATTTTGACCAACATGGGGTTCCATGGCAAATCTCTCCTATTGGGGATGACCTCCTGCCTTCTTTGGCCCCTGCAAAAGGACAGATCTTGCCAATTCGTCAGGGCGGTCAATTTGATTGGAGGTTGCCCTCAAAAGTCGGATTTCTCTTCGCAAACATGTGGCATCCACAGCCACTGGGCCCGCAGGGCCCAACCCCAGAGGGTCCGACCTCTGCTTAGGGCACAATCCCGTCTTTCTGGGACCTGATGGTGCGGATATTTGCTCGTTGGATTCGGGGCTTAAGCGAATGGTTCACCAAATAGGGTCCAGGATCAACCACTTTGTTTGGTGAGGCAACCGAAATTCGCTCTCGAGCGATCAGGTGGCACACCGCCGGACGGCATCCTTCACGTGGATCAGGCCATTGAGGAGCTTTGCCAAGGTGCAGAACCAAAATTAATCAACCCCAGTCCCCGGTTTAGTGGGGAATCAGACCTATTATCAAACCGGGGTTGATCAATATGGGGTCATTATGGGTCAAAATTCGTCACCAGGAATCGGACCGCAGGTGTTACTTCTTCTCAGCCACGGGGGAGCTTATTTTGGGGTACCTGCTTTTGTGGACCTCACAGTCAGCCAAGCTCCCCCCTGTTGCTTTGGTCAGACCCGATTCGGGGTTATGGCCTGGTTGGGCCAGGTTGCTTCGCAACCCGACTGGATGGATCCGGGACCCTCGAAATCGCCCCGGAACACACAAACAAATACGGGGGAAACGGTATCGCCCAAAATGGCCACCCGGAATTTTTTCGTGGTTTCAAAATTCACGTTTTCCATTTGGTTTTGGGGGCAGTTGGAGGGTTCAGTCCCATCCATCAGACCAAATCCTGGGTCGCTGGGGGCCTCACCGGTGGCCAGAGGGCTGCGAGACGACTCGGATCTCCCGAGCCTCGGGGTCTCGGTGTGGCTTTCAGGGCCAAGTCCATGGGCTTTTTGGTTTTATGGCTTTCGGCATTTGGTTTGAAGTGCCTTGACCCGGAGGGCCCCTGCTTTTTTTTCTTCTTTTTTTTTTTTTTTGGGGGGGGGGCACCGCGATGTGTGAGTTGAGTTGATCAAATGGAGCCTGGTGCCAGGCTGGAAAACCAGATTCTTGAGACACTCCTTTTTGTGGGGAAGTCTGGTCAAAAGAGTGCGACTTTGATGCCACTAGCCAAACGTTGATCCTGTTTGCAGGGTAGAAAAATCAATTTGGAACCTCAAGCGACGTCCATGGAATCACGACTAAAAGGATCAACTGCTCACCTACTTGGCATCTAGGGTTGGCTGCCTTATAAAAATGGTTCTAACCTAATTTTGACCCCAAAAAAAATCAGCCCAGTGTATGGAATAGGGGGATGTCCATTTCTGGGTTTCGTGGTTGGAATCAGACCACTTTTGGAGGGGAACTCCCACTGTGGATGGACGAAATCTTGCACCTAGGACCTAAGGAACCCTAAAATGATCCGATTCCCCAACGTAAATACCAACAAGCAATGGCTTCCCGTGCTTTCAATTTGGTGCGAACTGGATTTCGTCCATCCACAGGACCCGATGAACCGACCCACATAACAAAAAAGCGGCTGTCACCGAGTCGCGTATTTCATCATAGTAGACCCACCAGACTCCGCCGAAGATCCACAAACCCACGGTACTGACCAGCCGGGGATACTTCCAAAGCGTTTGGACGCTCCAGGACTTCTCCGAGGGGAAGCTTCAAGCGCCACCGTCCAAAGGCGAGGATTTGACAAAGTCGTTCAAAGGGCCACGCAGGTAGGGACCAGTGTCTGATGGTTGTCAAGGGCCGGCGAGTTCCATTTCCAGGGGTCGCCTCTTTTCAAAAAAGACATAGGAGACAGTGCTGGCAGAAACCTCTTGGTTTGGGTTTGGGGCAGGGCCATCGCTCACAAGGAGTTTGCTTTGGTTTGGTTTGGGTTGTTGGGTTCGTTCTTTTTCTTTTTGACGCTCGCCCATTCCCACGGTGCGGAATTTCGTAACCATGGTTCCACAACTGCATGACTTCCGAATTCGGCCAGTTGGCAAGAAGCGACCTGAGCCGACCTGGGCGATACGTGGATGGACAAAACCATGCACCAGGCGGTAGGTGGCTTATCCCAATAGCAATTTGGGTTTTACCGTGAGGATTTTGAAATTAGCGTATGTTTATTTGCATATATATAATAAATCAAACGAAATGCAACATAATAAATACGGCAACTAATACGTGCTATATCCCCATATGTATTTGTGGATTTTATCCATAGGTGCAGGGGTTGCCTCTGTATCCCACTTGCAAGGTCCTCTAAATGAAGTTAGCCATGTTGTAAGTGGGTCGATCGGCCACGATCGCCACTCACCCCCCAAAGACACCACCAGAAAGGGGAAACAAGCAACTTGCGTGACTTTGGTGCATTCTGCTTGGATGTTAGGACTTTAACTTTTTGCCAGCTAATGGGTTGTCCATTAAACACGAAGAATCTGCCCATAAAAAGGGGAAAATCAACCCAAATGTTTGAGCAATAATAACCCAGTTGTCCTGCTATGTTTGCGGGTCCGGGCATAATATATATATATATATATATATATATATATATATATATATATAATATGTATAGAGAGATAGACATATGCATACATGAATCAACATATATATATATATATATACATATATTTCTATATTTCTTTATATATGTATATATATATATATACAGATATTAATAAAGTATCTGTTTATATATATACATATATATATACATATATACACATGCACATGAGTGTCCACCCACACGTTAAACCAGGTACCACGTTGAGCAACCTCCCTGTCGGATTTTTTCCCGAACGAGGCCTGGCCAAGGCCAAGAAGCCGAAAGCAGCTCTTCCGAGCCCGAGCCAGGCGGTCTTTTCTTCTTTTTGTTGCCGCGGGTGAGAGGTGGGGAATGTGACGGAATGACCTTGAGATAAGCTTTTTTTTGTGGCTGTGGCTCAAAAACATGCACCACAATAGCACCTTGGTAAATTCACTCAACGACTAAACCTGCGTAACCCTGGCTCTTTCATTTTGAGCCACGCCCACGTGGCTGTGGGTCAAAACAAATGGGATCCCATTTTGGTTGGTAGGTGAATTCACCACCCATTTTAGAACCTATTTTCGTGGGGATTGGGATGTTCACTGGAGGTATGGGATTTTGACCCATGGCATATCCAACTGCCTAGAGTCTCCATGACCCTTTGAAAAACGGGTCCATGCCCCGTTAGTTTGGGTAATGACCCCAGTTTTTGAGGGTCACGGAGACTCCGGGTGGTGGCTTCCTTTATTCGGGAATGGGTTCATTCCCACATTCACTGAGCACCAAGATAAAAAGGGGTTTGCTTGAAAAGAAGGCTTCAGAAGGAAACCACCAGGGTACCCTCAAAGGACAGGGGGTTCTAGAATGAACCGTTTCGGGTTTTGGCCCCCTTAAAGGAAACCACCAGTTGGAGGGTTTTCTTGGGGTCAGTCCATTTCTCAAGAACCCTGCCTATTGCACCAGCAAGTCATGGGGTTTCGCTCAAAATGAGATCGTCTCAAAAGCAAAAAACGTACCTGGACCGAGCCTCAAAATGGCAACTTGAAAAATGGGGTGAGTTGCAACCCAAAGTTATGGTGGGTGAAGTCCAACCTTTTGTTTGGTAGTGTGAGGGTCCAGGATTTTGCAACGGACAATCCGATCGGTTGTTCAAAAAACCCACCAAACAACATTGAGGTATTTGAAGTACCTGAATCAGAAGAAACTACCCATGAAAAAAGGCATCCACCAAGCATCTGTTGGGGGCCAGAACTCATTTTTTTTTGGATAGTTTGAGGGTCCAGGTTTTTGTTTGGAACACACCAGGTGTGTCAGAATGGGTGGCTCGTCAATTGAGGATTTGAACCCTGGCTTTTGTGGGTTAACACCTGATGCTTTGCCTAGTTCCAAGCTGCCTAAGGCTCAGGGCCCTCCAATGAAGAACCAGGACCAATTCCTCAGGAGCCCTTGGGAAAACAACCCATGTTGAGGGCCCAAAAACAATCGGGAGCCTTAGGGCTGCCCAAATGATTGTCCCAGTGGATGTCCTTCTTTTCCAAGTTTCGGTTGCTAGTTGCACACTTGTTTTATGAGAACCCCCCAAAAGCGACCGGTCATGCGAGCAAGCCATGCTGAACCTACAAAGTGGACCCTCAAACTGCCCATAAACAAGGGAGTTGACCCCATAATTTTGCAGCAACAATCCAGTTTTAAGGATAGTTTGAGGGTCAAGGTTCAGGTACTTGGAAATAGTATTTGAATTCGCAACACACACCCACACACACATTGGGCTGTTGCTGGGCTGGCTGGAATACAGGCGAAGCTTTGCGCTGTTGACATTTTTGTTTTTGAACTGTGCGTAACAAAGGCCCTGCGGGTCGTCTGTATTGTAAAGCCCCAAAGCCAAGTGAGTTAGTGGGCTTGTCTGCATATGGTGGATATATTTTTGGCAACATACTGACTCGTGCTGAGTACAAGACCGGTGCAACGAATCGCATTTGGTCCATGCTGAGCAAACCTGGGGGCCGGACGCCGGCGCGACTCGACCGGACGTTTTCGCTTCGCGCCGCTGCGCTCATGGACTGCCAAGGGGGGCGAACTGGGGAGGGGGGCTATCCCTTAAGCCCTTAATAAGGCCTTACTCAGTTGTTCAGTGGCACCAATTCCTTTTCCCCCTTTTTTTCTGGTGGCCGGCCCACTAAAAATGGTCTTCCCCAAAAAGGGTTCCAATTCTTTTTTTCCAGGGTCACTGATTAACTGAGCTTATTAAGGGCTTATCCTTGGGTTATCCTGGGCTTGTCCAGGGATAGGCCCCCCCCCCATAGCCCCCCTGAAGATTCCATGGTGCGCGCGTCAGGCCTGGTCTGCTTCCTTGCCCCCAGTGCACGTGGCGCCGGTGCGGCCGGCGTATCCCACGCCCAGCTTGGCGCCGAGCCGCCCGGCGGAAAAACGGAAACGCGGACCTGACGGTGGTCCTCGGGTTCTTGAGGGGTACTTTGGGCTCGCTGCCCCAGCTAAGGGTTCCCCTGCTAAGATTGACTACCGGGAAAAAAGGGTACCCAGCATATTTTTAGTGCCCTCCAATGGAGGGCACTTGGCCTGTTTTTGAATCGAGGGCACTTAAGGCAGTGTCGGTGGCCTAAGTGCCCCTTTGATTCGTTTGCTAAGTGCCCTTTTTAGCTTGATAGGGGTTGGGATTCTGTTGAAATCGAAGAGCCACCCGTGTCGAAGCGTGACAACTGCCACATTTGATTGGCGCCGACCCGGAAAGCCCGAACATGGCGTTTTGAGTGTCAAAGCGTGTCATTTGAGTGTCACTGGAATGCGAATCGAGGTCACTTACCCCTTGAAAAGGTCACTTACGCTAGTGTCGGTCCCCCCTGCGTGAGTGTCATTTGCGTGTCGCTGCGGCTCGATTTGCCCAGCGTCGGTCCCGCCCCCGTGTGAGTGTCATTCGCATTCACGTGTCGCTGCGACTTGATTTGCCCGGACTGAGGAGGGATCTGCTGGCGAGGGCAACCTTCAGGGTCTAAGTGCCCTTTAAATGGCTTAAGTGACCTCTTTGATTTAGGACTAAGTGCCCTTATTTTCAAAATGGATCATAACACCCAAAAAATGAATCGAGGGCACTGAAAAGAAGCTGGACCCTTTGTTTTATTTGTTTTTTATTGGAGGACCTAGTTGGGGTCGGTCCCTGGTGACATTGTGATCATTTTCTTTCCTAAACCATGACCAATTCCCTCATGATGTGAATTCTTCCAGCGTCTCCCTTTTTGGAAAGACAATTTTAGTGGCATGCAAGAGTAGTTGCACGCTTTGTTGGGCCCTCCACTCGATGGGAAGTGCGTCTTTCCACTATGGATGATCATTTTCGGAACCATAACCAATTCCCTCATGCTGTGTTTTTTTCCGCTTTTCTCTTTTCCCCACACATTGAAGGGTGTTTCTTCAAAGCTTCCATTTGGTTAATATGGTTTGTTTCCCCCTGCTGGCTTTAAAGGGAATCGATTTCACTACTGGACATCTTGTTTCTGTTTTCCAGAAAACTTCAGCAAATGGAAGAACGCCATTGCCACGGACCCGGGCTTTTCCTGAATCTGACCCGGAAAACGGTGAGGCAAAGGCGGCAAGGCCCCGAGCTTTGGGAAGGGCGGCAACGGGTTCAACGTCTTCGCAGGCGGGTTTCGGGTTCCGGGGGGGGGGAGGGTTCGGGGAGGTTGGCCGCTTTGGTTGAGCTCTGAGCCACCGGAAAAAAAAAGAAAAGCATGGCAACCTGGAGTCTCCTTCTGAGCCCTAGAGAAAAGGGGTCATGACCCCTTCATTTTGGGTAATGCTCGCATTTTTCAGGGTCATGGAGACTTCAGGTAATTAGATGAAGGTTAGCAAGGGATACTCCCAACCATAAATAGCTGCGGCCGCCTTCGTAATGCTTTACATGGTTATGGTTTGATTATGACTCAACTGGGTAATGGTGGTTTGAGGGGACCTGGACCCGAAAGAACTACCCATAAATGGGTTCTTGCCCCAAACAAATGGGGTGAACTCCCCTTGCTATGGAAGTTTGAGTCCAGGTACCCTTTTCAGGTTGGTTTAAGAGGGCGAAAGGAAAACCGCTCATTTTTGTTCGGGGTTTCCCTCTATTTGGGCACAGAATTGGATGTGAATTGTAGTTGCGGCCCTTTTGTGGACATCATTTAGGCCGGAATTCATGTCTACCAACTACTCTTCGCTACTCTTAATGTGGTTCCCTTTTAAACATCATACCCTACTGAATGTTTGGGGTACAGGACACGTCATGCAAGCAAAGATAGTACACTCGGCTGGTAGTTGGTTGCTTGGCAACCAATGGTTGGATCTTTAGACTTCAACTGTTGAATGAATGAGTAGTGTACGCTTGGTGGCTCCCAGCCATCCGGTTCCTTAGCTTTTTAGCCGTTTAGTGTTCAGAGGGGATGTCCATTTGGCTGCGGGTCAAAACCAATGGTACCATTTTGGGGTGGGTGCACCACCCATTTTGGTCTATTTTAGTGGGGATTGGCATGTTCACTAGGGGTACGGGATTTTGACCCATGGCCATTTAACCAAGAAAAAGTTAAACTTGTAGCGGGGGATCTGAGGACAGCGCTGTATGGCAGTTCAACAGCGACATGTTGTACGGCGGTACGGGGGGGGGTTGAGCCATGCATAGTACAAACCGGCTCGCCTTCCAAAATGAACGTGTGCCACAAGGCTGCACGTCCATGCGGGAGGATCCTGTATGAGCAAACTATACACAAGTGCGTGTGTGCGTGTGTGTGTGTGTGTGTGTGCGCGTGTGTGTGTGTGTGTGTGTGTGTGTGTGTGTGTCTGTGTCTGTGTCTGTGTCTGTGTCTGTGTCTGTGTCTGTGTCTGTGTCTGTGTGTGTGTCTGTGTGTGTGTCTGTGTGTGTCTGTGTCTGTGTCTGTGTGTGTCTGTGTCTGTGTCTGTGTCTGTGTCTGTGTCTGTGTCTGTGTCTGTGTCTGTGTCTGTGTCTGTGTGTCTGTGTGTGTCTGTGTGTGTCTGTGTCTGTGTGTCTGTGTGTGTGTCTGTGTGTCTGTCTGTGTGTGTGTCTGTGTGTCTGTCTGTGTGTCTGTCTGTGTGTCTGTCTGTGTGTCTGTCTGTGTGTCTGTCTGTGTGTGTCTGTGTGTGTGTCTGTGTGTGTGTCTGTGTGTGTGTCTGTGTGTGTGTGTGTCTGTGTGTGTGTGTGTGTCTGTGTGTGTGTGTCTGTGTGTGTCTGTGTGTGTGTCTGTGTGTGTCGTCTGTGTGTGTCGTCTGTGTGTGTCGTCTGTGTGTGTCGTCTGTGCGTGTCTGTGTGTGTCGTCTGTGTGTGTCTGTGTGTGTCGTCTGTGTGTGTCTGTGTGTGTGTCGTCTGTGTGTCGTCTGTGTCGTCTGTGTCGTCTGTGTGTCGTCTGTGTGTCTCTGTGTCGCCTGTGTCGCCTGTGTCGTCTGTGTCGTCTGTGTCGTCTCAGCTGCCTGTGTCGTCTGTGTCGTCTGTGTCGCCAGGTCACTGTGGTTTCGGTCCAGGTGGTCTGTGTCGCTGTGTCGCCTGTCGCTTATGCACACCGTCTGTGCTGCCTGTGTCGTCTGTGTCGTCTGTGTGTCGGCTCGTTGTCTGTGTCTGTGTCTGTGTCTGTGTCTGTGTCTGTGTCTGTGTCTGTGTTCAGGCTCAGGTTCAGGTTCAGGGGCAGCGCGCAGCGCTGGCAGGCATGGGTGATGGCCAGGCGCAGCATGGCAAGGCGGATGCGTGCGCTGCATGCTGGGGTGCTGCGCGCCGCAGGCGCGGCATGGGCCAGGGCAAGGCAGGCAGGCATGGGCAGCAGCAGCAGGCAAGATGCTGTATACAGCACAGGCGTTGGGTAAGGCTGCAGGCTGGGTGATGGCGTGGAGGCGCGGCGGCATGCGTGCAAGGCAGGTGTGTGGGGCAGGGAAGAAAGGCGTGCGTGCGTGCGTGGTGCAGCGGGTGCGTGTGCGTGTGCGTGTGCGTGTGCGTGTGCGCAGCGTGTGCGGGTGCTGTGCTGCATGCGTGGTATGTAAAAGGTAAAGGCAAAGGCAAAGGCAGCAAGCAAAGGTAAAAGGCAGAAGGCAAAGCGGGGCAGGCGGTGCAGGTTGTTGAAGGCAGAGGCCAGGCAACAGGCGGTTGGTGCGCCTGATGTTGCATGTCACAGCAGGCAGCGATAAGGCAGGCATAATATGGGGTATATGGTTATAAGGCATATGCCCGGGCGCACAGCGCTGCCGCGTGCCCGTGTTATGTATATGTGTATAAGTATAAGGCATGTGCATGGGCATGGTATATAAGTATGTTATGTATGTATGTTATGTATGTATATAAGGCAAAGGTGCATGCATGCGTGCGCATGTGCGTATGTGCGTGGGCGTGTGTGCGTGGGTGTGTGTGTGTGTGTATGTAGGTGCGCATGCATGTATGTGTGTGTATGCATGTGTGCGTGTGTGTGTGTGTGTGTGTGTGTGTGTGTGTGTGTGTGTGTGTGTGTGTGTGTGTGTGTGTGTGTGTGTGTGTGTCTGTGTGTGTCTGTGTGTGTCTGTGTGTGTCTGTGTGTGTCTGTGTGTGTCTGTGTGTGTCTGTGTGTGTCTGTAAAAATTGTGTGTGTCTGTGTGTGTCTGTGTGTGTCTGTGTGTGTCTGTGTGTGTCTGTGTGTGTCTGTGTGTGTCTGTGTGTGTCTGCGTGTGTCTGTGTGTGTCTGTGTGTGTCTGTGTGTGTCTGTGTGTGTCTGTGTGTGTCTGTGTGTGTGTGTTTTGAGGGTACTTTTTTTTGGGGGTGGGAGGAGGGGGGGGGGGGGGGCGGGAATCAAGGGGAACCTCAACATTTGTGGGTCCCTGCACTGTCTCCTCCAGAGCCATTTTTCAATGTTCGGGCAGATTAAGTTGACGGAGATGCTGAAGATAGTCATTTTCGGAGTACCCCAGATGTGGGCATAGTTTAGGCTAGACTCAAAACCCACGTCTCGGAGATCTAGGGTTGCATACTAATCCGGGCCAGTGCTTGGCTTGTGACAGCGATCCCCTCCCCAAGAAGCAAACTGGACTGGCAGGAGGTTTCATGCGTGGCTCGTGCAAATTCCATGCAGTGCTCAGTTAATTAATGGAACCCCCTAATAATCAACCCCTATTTGTTAATATGGGGGCGCCCTTGGCTTTAGTGGGGTTCATCATTTTTGGAGGGGAGCACCCCCATATCAATAAACAGGGGTTGATTAATGGGGGGTCAACATGAATGGTGGCATTTTAAATGCATTAGCCTGGATTGGCAAGCCTTTCTGTTAGTTGCTTTTCCATGGTTGCTCCGGACGACTGCGGTAGATCCACATGCGACTGGGTGAAGATGTTTTTGGTTTTTGCCTAAGGGTCATCACCCCTCCAATGCACACCCCCGGACCCTCCAATGGAGAACCCCGACCCCTCAGGGTTTTTTGCTTATATACTCTTCTTGCTTTGCAACGTGCTTTCCAGCAGAACGGTCACGGCGACTTGACTTGGTGCACTTCCGAGTTTTGCTGGCGGGCGCTGGTGCATATGTGATGTATGGTCATGTTTGTTGTTGTGGGCAAGTGTTTGCTCACTGATAGTAAGATCCACACGATTTAACGAATCGATACAGTAATACTCCTTTTGGGTTTCGCGCCCCCTTTCAAGCAAGACCACCGGAAAACGGGTGCTTCTCAAGATAGGGATACCCTCCCAACAACAAACAGACCCACAACAGGGCCCCTGAACAGGAAAATTGTCTTCTAGGAACCCCTGTGCAGGTTCTATGTTACATTTGTTTTTGGGATGGTACCCTAAAATGATTGGCATACTTTTGGTTTCGCTTTCAAGCACCCCCTAAAGGTCGAAGAAACGCATTTTGAGAAGCCCCCCCCCCCTTGCGCGCGCCGAGCAGTCCTGACATGACGCGCGGGTAGACACATGGCAAACGGATTGAACCTTAAACAAGCCTTCTTGGGCCCTCAAACCCTTCGCCCTAAAATGATGCGGTGAATGCTCCTTGTTTAAGTGTAGTCTGTGGGTCCAGGAACCTTGCTAGTCTTCTTGTTGCCGATCGGGTCGAAACTGCAAAATCCGGCTCGACGCACCAGGCGTCCTTACTTAATGGGAGTAATAGTAGGATTACTAACCTACATGACAGACCCTCCCTCGAAGGGCACTTTCAGTACCACTCTCCATCCCATCCCTGCACTTTATCAGTCATGCTCTTTTGGGTGAAATCATGGAAGCTGAGGATGGGAGGGTAGTGGACTACTTTTTGCAAGGAACCTCTCCGTCCACTTCCGGTGCTCGCGAGGTCAAAAGCGGCCACTGGACAGCCCAGGCCACGCGTTTCGGCGTCTCAGATTTCACAGGAGGTACGGAGGTCTTAGACCAGGTGTATACCCGGGCCCTCAAACGATCCAGTGAAAAAAAACAAGAAGTCACCCATAGTTTTGGGGCCATAACCCATTTTGGTGTGTGTGTGTGTGCTTGTGTGTGTGTGGGTCTTTTTGGCTCGGTACCCTTTTACAGTTGATTTACTATATAAGGGAAGCCAGAAGCAAATCCGCCATTTGTAGTCAGGTCCCTTATCTTGGCACATATTCAAGTTCCCTTTTATGGAAACATCCAGTCTCTAAACAGTGTGACCCTGTTGAACCCTGGCAAGTCTTTAAAGGGTTGATGCCCTGAGGAGCACGGACGGAATGCTTTGGTTTGGGGGCATGTTTATTTTTGAGAACCAGCCTCTGCAAAGTGCTTTCCAACCTGAGTCTGCATTTCACAGCCGAGAGGTCATTTCACCTTTGCCAAAACAGGGTCCTATAACATAGGTTACCAGCAACTTAGAAACTTCACCGAACACCCAAGTATCTCATATACTATTATATATATATATATACATATATATATATATATATTTGCGGATCTGAGGAATTTGTATTTGACGAATTCGAACCAAAACCAAAGTTGGACCATCTGGGTAGAGGAACAAGGAACTGGGTATGGTATGGTCGGATGTACGGGGTCATGGTTGAGCGTGGTTGATGTACATGGAATCAAATTTCAGCGTGCTTTACGGGAGTGCTCAGGCTCCCTTTCCTCTTGAGGAAAACAAGAAAACAATAAGCGCAAAGATGGGTCAGCAGCAAGTCCACAGCCGCAGTTGAAAGGGCAATGTGAATGTTTCTCAAAACGGGTGTGTCTTTTGAAGTTGGACCCCCCAAAATGGTGGTGTTCCTGTTGGTTTCCCCTTTTTCACAACAACATGGAGGGAGTACCCTCAGAAAAATACACACCCAAACAGGAATCGGTCCCCTAAAGTGGGAATCGATCGTTTTTTCAGGATACAAGAGTGGCTTTGAAGGGAAACTAGAGGGAACCAAGCATTCTGGGGAGTCCCTTATTTTCAGATATACCCAATTTGGGTCCCCTAAAATGGCAATGATTTTTCCTAGTGGTTTCCCATTAAAGGCCAACCAACAAGGGATAAGAAAAACCATTCACCCCGCAGCAAGTCGGATTTGGGGGCAAAGAGGCCAAGGGCGAAAGACACCCGCTGCATTCGAGAAAGAAGCCAATGCGTCGTTCGCAAAAAGCAGATCAACTGCCAAGGATTTGGGGTTTTGGAGAGAAGGCAAAAACCAGCCAGCTCTCGTTGGTGCTGGCAGCGGTTTCCTTTTTGGTTTGCCTGTAAAACACAACCAAACCGGGAACTGCTATGAGACACACCCATGTTGACACAAAATCGGGGGCGTTGAACGGCTCCCCGTTTTCCCGGAAAGTGGCCGCTTTGGGCGAGCGAAGCTGTGAGGCAACGGGAAGGGCAAGGTCAGCCAGCCTTTTGCAGCCAAGAGGCCGGGATCTCATCGGCGGTGTTACGCTGGCTCGATGTGCTCGGCGGGTTTGTCCGTGCCTGTAAGGCAATCACCTGGACACGAAAAAACTATATACCCCAGGTCCTCCAGATTTGAGAGGTTAGAATAAGGGTACCCTTTTTTATGTAGTCTAGTTTAGTAGGGGAACCCTCCCCCACAAAAGGGTAAAAGGGCACTACTGGGGGACCTATCACCCTCAGAAGAAGTGATTGCAACCCAAGATTGTGGTTGGTGAATTGCCTCTCTGTCTGGGTAGTTTGAGGGTCCAGATTGTTGGGAGAGGTATCCACGTAACACCGATTGGAGGGGAGCTGATCTACATCGGTACGAGCCCCAGGTTTTACCTGGCGTCCCACTGGATCCGGGGAAGCTTGGGTGGGGCTCTTCGTTGCACAGCGTTGGTTCCCAGTTAGATCGAAGTAGCTGAATTGCCTTCCAGTTCTTGATGCGCAGACCGCAGATATACCACCAACACAAGCTTCCATTTGGCGGTTGCTGTGCCCCTTAAATGGTATATAGCCTCGATACCTCCAAACCCCCACCCCCCCCGTCAAAAGGCTCTTGACAGTGGGCAATTTCCATCCTGCGTCCGTCACTTCTAAACCGAGGCTTCCTTTGGGATTGAAAGGACCATCTTCATTTGAGCGTGTTTGTTACGCAACAGAAAAACAAAGCGCAAACAGATTAGCGAACATTGCATTTGCCTAGATAGGTTTCCATCATTTTCCCGTCCCAAAGCTTGTCCCTGCGGTTCATATAACCACCATATTGTGGACCTCAGGACTGTCACCATCCAAATTGTTTGTTTTTTTTGCCGGGCCATTCTTTGAATGGAAATGGGTTTTGTTGAATCCCTTTTCCGTTTGTTTTTGGGGGAGGGTTCAGGAATATCCAACCCAGAAATGTGGGCAGGTGACCGCATGTTTTGGGGGGATTTGGTCCTAGCTACCCACGTTGCCTCATTGTCCCAACAAGTGCCGTTGACGCTGTCGGAAAAGCAAAGCCTGGGAACAAATTATCGCTTTGGGAGTGGAATCTGGGAGCGGAACTGATGTTTGCCACTTGAGTCACAACTTCAATGGCACGCTTTTCCGTTTTGTTTTGGCCTCGCCAATGGTCCACCCCAGAAAGACATGGCTGACCCCTTTTCTACCAGGGTCGCTGAACAACATGTCTGCCTGAAGCATCTTGTGCCCTGTTCGACCCCGAATCCTTTCTGATGTAAGTTTCTGGTCCAGCTTCTTTTCAGTGCCCTCGATTCATTTGTTTGGTGCTATGGCCAATTCAAAAAACACGTCAAGTACCCTTCATTGAAGGGCACTAAACATATGCCTTTTTTTTTTTTCCTTTGGAGTGTCTTCCCTCCGATTGGCGGTTTGGAGCGGAAGGTTGGTGGATATTTTCAAGCCGCCTCTCAAGCATCAGGCCAAAGCCAGCGCCTATGCCCGCAGCCACAGATTGACAGGGGCGACGTGCTGTTGGCCAAGCCCCTCATGAGTTGAGGGGACGTGCTTAGACTTCTGGGGAGAATCCACGTTTTGTTCGTCTTTGAGGGTCCAGGTAAAAGGATTATGGCTCATAACCTACCATAGTATCAACCGGGATGCACAGGGCGCGCAAGTCATGTACGGTGTGCGTTTAGGGTGGCAAGCAGCCCTCTTTTTGACAGTTTCAGCATGTGATGGTGGGGTGGAATCGCCCAGGGCCATCACATGGCATGTTTTGAAGGGCAGGGCCGGGCTTGAAGCCTTGTATCTAAGGCTTGCATACAGAATCCTGCCGAATCGCCCAAGATCCGAATTTGTCGCAGGCAAAGCTGCATTATTGGTTCGAAGACGATTGCACGACGATCTCTTTGCCGCCGCATGCAGATCATCCGAACATGCTTGCACGCTTGACACAGTTGTTTGCGAATAAGCCCCTGGTCTATGCCGGGCTATTTCGGGCAAACCAAGCGAACACCGAGTTGTTGAGGAAGGCGCCGCCAGCGTATGGCACGCAATGGCATGCCATAGCTGGCGCTAAACAACCACAATTGGTCAAGCAAACGCAAGAGAGCGAGGCAGACGACGTCGACTGTCTACTGTCCGCACTGGGCAGAGTATGGTTCGCCAATTTCAGCCTGTAGTGGCCCGAGACTAAACAGGGTTCTCACTTAGATGTGACGGCTAGTTTGTCTGGAGGCGACTGACGCACGAGCACAAGCACAATGGCGGGGTAGCAAGCTGGCCCGATGCATCTTGACCAAGCACGAGCAGTCTCAACAGCCTCAGCAGTCGCAGCATCATATGTTTGTTGGTAGGGAAATGCTGGCACGGCAGGCACTTGTATTTGCTTTTATTCCCTCCCCTCCGCCCTTTCTCCACCCATCTGAAGCTTCTCCTGCATTGCCTTTCATTTCTTTGGTCTTTCTCTTCGCTACCCCTGCATTTTTCGTTTTTCTGCAGACACGCCAAGCTACGCAACTTCGGCATCCTCTTGCCTTCCAGCATGGAGGGCTTTAGAGTGTCAAGTCGACTCGAGCGCTCGTGGCTTTTGTAAAAAGCGGTCATCTTGTTCCACAGCCACTTATAGCCCTGATGCCTAGGTCGGCAGTGTGCAGCCAATCTATGGCGCGTATCTTAGTTTCGAAGAAAGGTATGCCGAAGAGGGGGTCGCCCATCCTTTGGACCTCATTCTTTGTATGTTATCTAGGTGAGACAGTCTCCTTTCAGGAGACTTCCAAGGCGCGCTGGGCCCTGTCTCGTGAACTCTGGAGAGGTCCATACCGTGCCGGAAGCAGCAGCCTGAGGTCTCATTCCACCCTGGCAAGTTGAATTGGCTTTCGCACGCAGACCAATCTCGCACTAGCAGAGCGTGGGGAAGACGCTTTCCGATCTGACGACGCCCATGCACCGACATCAAGTCATGCCAAGTGTCTGGCGTCAGGCAGTCCTTGAAACAAACAAAAAGTGGGATGCGAATGTCAGAGCCGATGCCTGGAAAATTTATGCCGCATACTTCCAGGGACTTTGTTCTCGGCTTGTTAAACAGAACTCCATCCACCCACACGGAAGGCACAACGTAGCTTGCATCGAGGCCTGCCTCGGCAGATGCCTTGGCAATGTGGTCCTTCAGCACGGGGTCCGGGAAATGCTGCTTGCGTAGAGCCATCCCATTTGCAACTGCTAAAGTCGAAATGGTTTCGTGTGGAAGCCACAACGCGCACTTTGCTAGGACGTGCTTGAGCTTCTTAGGGTCCCAAGCTCTGACCTCAGCGAATTACAGTTTTGGCCAGGAGATACCTTTCAGCAGCCGTCGCCACAGACCTCTTGCTTCTAGCTCCCACTTGCGCCAGCAGCAGATCCTGCCAAGGCCGCGTGCTCAAAAAGGCCGGCCACTCTCTCGGCAGGGACACTATTCTCTAAATATAAGTTGCCCGCATCAGCACGCAGTCTTTTTTGGGGAGGCGCACGCACGAGGCCAGTTGTGCTGGTCTTGTACATAGCTGACACCTGCACGAACAGCAAAAAAAGTTGCCATAGCAATTTCAACATGTCGGCTAGGCTAAACTCACACAGTCCTGGAGGCACATGCCTGCAAACAAAAAGGGGAAGACAGTCCGGAAGACATGTCAATGTTTATGCGTCAGCTATAAAGACAAAAAGGATAAGGAGAGAACATCTGGTTGCAACTAGGTTTCTCTTGGCTTGGTGCTCCTGATGTAAGTGCCAAGCAGCACCAAGCTGGACTGGACTCGCAAATGCTGTAGACTGCACGTGTTTGTTTTGAATCATGGTAACCTGCGTCAAAGGAGATGAAATATTTTCTTGAAAGGAGATTGCAAAAAAAACAAAAACCTTTTGCGGTCACTGCCATGGTCTTGTCACTGCCTCACAAACACGGCAAGGCGCTCCTCTCCAAGCTGTCTGCCTCTAACCCAAGATTTGGGTTTTTCGCCAAGTCACAGCCGCCACAGCCTCCATATGTTCATAGAGTGCTTTGACTTTCTTATGACCCTGCACTAGCAAAGTGCCAGCAGTTCGAGCATGGCAAACATCTGCTGAAGAATCTTGGACAACTCAGCCTGTTTGGGCTAATTCTGGCTTGGACTTAGCCTCCTTTTTGAGTACAGGCTTTTAGCTGTCGCCGGCAACGATTTGTTTTTTTAGACTCATGTCCTGGTGATGCTCGTCATGTCCATTTTGCGAAACAGTTGTAGCGCCATTCATCCAGATCATGTAGTGCTTTCTCACGGGGAATTGACAGGTCCCACTCCTTGTCCTGTCACATGTTCTCGAGGATCTTCAACAAAGGAGGGCTGTCCAGGGATGACAACTACAAAACGTACTGGGTTCTACAAACAAGAGCCGTGTCAGCGAACCAGAAGAAGCCTCCCTTGTGTTCACCTCCGAGGATTGGACTCGCTTGTAATTGATCAGCTGCTTCTTGCATGTTCGACCACTTTCTCAGCTGTTCAGCATTCCTTTTCCCCAGAAAACCTTGGAAGGGAATCGTAGGCATCCAGAAACTTGTTCTTGACCTCCAAGTCCTCTCTGGCCTTCTCAGTCAAAGGAGGGTCCGAGCAAAGCCATTTTGCTGCCTGCCTCAGCTGGGTAACCATGTTGGCTTGTTTATTTTTCTTTCCCTGCTCTTTGTAGAGGACTTGGCAGCTGGCTTCTTTGCGGTGCCTTTGTTTGGCATGAGTATCCTAAGATAAAATACACACAATTGACCTCTGAGCCAGATCTAAGGTACATTCTCAAATGACTTTGCAAGAATCAGCATTTGAACCATGTGTCTTTCACGTCAGATAAGCATTTAACATCAAGCAATGTGTTCTTATGTGAGAGTGACTCTCAAGGACTACATTTGAGGAGGCAACAAAGAAATATGCAATATTGGCAACCACCAGGAGCAGGCATAATATCTTGATGGGAGGAACGTCCAATCTTTGAATGATTAGGAGCTGTGCAAATATAAGCATCAACACGAGGCAAGTTGAAATGCAAATGCAAAGGTTCCAGAGCTCAATAAAGTTAATTATTTGAAAGTCAAATTAGATTTAACTAACGCGTAACATATTTAACATCTAATTTCTTTACTAAAAATGTTTTAGAATTCAAGCTAAATATAAGTTAAATTAAATTATTTCTAATTTTCAAGGTCAAATACAGCTGAATTTGGTCATGCTCTGATGTGATGTATCCATGTGTTGACTGTCCATGACATCACCTTTTCTATTTGAGAGACTCCTTGTTGCATAGGAGTCTAGATCAATCAAACTGAAAGTATTTGGGTGTAACATTGGTCTTGGGTTTTATCTTGCATGGCTACAGTACTCCACTCGCAAGAGTGTTGTGTCCAGATTCCCACATGTTGTGACCATTTTTCATGAAGGAGACTCCTAAAAGAATGAGTCTCCTTAGGAGACTTCTTTGCGTTGACGCCTCCTTTTGCAAATGTGGTGCGTTTTTTTTCTGAAGTCGAGATTGCCATGCATACGATGAAGGAGTCTCCTGAGGAGACTAGTCTCCTTTTTTGCCTTAACAACGCTTTACCTCCCCCAGCCACAGCACTCCTTTTTTCATCCAATCTCTCTCCATCCATCAAACGACTCAGCGTACAGGAACTGCACTTGGTCCACCACCGCCACCGCCCCCCTTGTCATGATTCTCATGATCACCACCCAGGAGGGGCTTGTGCCTCGGATCTTCAGGCAGCAAGCCCTCCCCCTCCCCCTCATCCTCTTCTTTTCTCCCGGTCAACCACCTTAGCTTTCTTGTAGGCACTCTCCTCCTTGTCCTCCTTGTCCTTCTTCTTCTTCTTCTGCTCTGTGGTGCGGTGGGGCCAGCCACGAGAATCAGCGTACCACTCGTTGGATTGCCTCTTCTTTCCTGGCAGGTTTTTGGAAAACACACCCAACAAACAAACATGGCGCTCAAGACTCTTGACTTCATTTTGAGGATCATTCTATCAACAGCATACCCAAAGACAAAGGAGACTGAACATGCTACATAAGGCAGGCTGCTTCCTTGATGAAACAATGCTGCAAATACGAAGACATTTCAAACATTGGAAATTACAATTTGTGTAGAGTCAACATCTAAGAGCACACAATTTCATTTCTTCTTCAGATCCGAACATGAAGGAGTCTCCTTATAACAATAAGCTCAGGTGATATCCCCAACAGCATGCGAACCCTCGTGGAACCCTCGTAAAACCCTGGTGGAACCCTGGTGGAACCCTGGTGGTGGAACCCTGGTGGAACTGGTAAAACCTCAGGGCCGCCCCGCCCCGGAGCCTATCTGGCTGAGACCCCAAAGCTTTCAGCTGTTGGGGAAAAACTAGGAGACTTCTTTGTTTTTAGGTCCCTCCGTGATTCTTGCGCGGCCACCCACACGTGTTCGCCTGACTCCTGTGGATATCATCCCCACCTCTTAGCATCGTTCACATTTCGGTTGTTCCGCATGTAGAATAATTTAGATGAGCATATTACGAAAAATAATATGCGGGGAACATATCAGCAAACACCAAAGTTAAAGAAGGAGCCTGCGCCCCCAAGGAGCAGCTTGAGCAGGAGAGCTTGAGCAGGAGAAGTCACTGCCTGAACAACTGCACCAATCGCGACTGCAAGCTGCCTCGGCGGAAAAAAGGAGAACGTGTGCGTTCTCCTTGCTCGCGTAGCAAGCAACATCAAAAAGAAAAACGTACGATTCTGCCACAAGGCCGGGGTAGACTGGGAGGCTCCCATTGCCAAAGCAAACGCTGCAAAGTTTGAGCTCAAAGATTGCTGTGATATTCATATTTGGTCGCTTGCTAGCACGCAGTCATGAATTGCAAACGCAGCGGAAATGTCAGACTTGCATGTTGCCAACAAACGACATGAAACAGCGCCCTACTGTGCTATGAGGAGTCTCGTTGTGAAAAAAGAGGAGACTCCTTGACTGCGTTTGAGTGCTGATATAGGAGCTTGCTGTGTCTATATCTACATTGCGTCTGAAAGCTGTAACTTTCAGGAGGCTCCTTGCAAATAGGAGCCTCATGTTATACAATTGCGCTGCAAATATGTTAGGCTTTCCCGAGCCAGCGTTCAAAAACACAGCATGCGCAAGATGGTTGACACCAGCGTGTGAACCTTGACATTATATACAGCGCAAGCATGCGCAGATGATGCTTTACTTGACATCTTTAGGCAAGACGTCGTCCCTCTTCCTCGCAGCTTCCTTCCTTCAGTGTTCTCGGTGGGGGTCTTGGCCTTCTGGAGAACACTGAAGTCATGCTGGGTCTGCCTGACATGGCAGGACACCACGAGGCTCTTCTTGCCTGCTCAGCGAAAGGGCCATGAGGCTTCAGCGACTCCTTGCTGATGACAACATCCTTTTCAGAGGCGGCCTGCTTTAGCCTTACAAGCCGCCTTGGGCTTGCGCGCGCGACCGGTGGCTCAGCCTCAGCGGCAGCCTTGGGAGCCACCTTAGTTTTAGCGCTCGCTACAGGTAGCTCAGGCTCAGCATGAGCAAGTTTACTGGCTTCGAATTTCTCAGGAGCCTTCTGCGCCTCTTTGATCTTCACGATACTCACGGGCAACTTGGCTCCAGTGGTCATGCTCTTCCGTGCAATCTTGGCTGCTTCAAGGACAGCGAGCGTGGCAGTGGCGATCATCTCACATGTGCTGTAGGCATGGCAAGCCTGAGAGCTTGCGCCAAGAGGATCCTTGCCGGCCTGAGTGTCAAACTTAGAACGCCCAAGACCATATCAAAAAAGGCGGTGGCGCGCCCTTGGTCACCCTGGCGACTTGCTCAGTGTGGCCGTGTTCTTGACCGCTGGGCTCAGCCTGCGTGACGCTTGCTTTGAGCAGGAGCGGCAAGTTTCGCAAGTCAGTTTAGAAAGGCTTCAAAAGGCTGCGCGCATTTGCGCAATGCTCTGCAGCCACGCTGGAGGACACACTGGTCTCCTTGCAAACATGAATGAAAACAAATGGCTTCTGCTTGCTGCACTGCAATCCCCAAAGGAGGGCGCACTTCTTTCCTTGCAGACATGGAGGCATGCGCTGGGAGAACGACATGTTCAAGCAATGACAAGTTTTCTCCTTGACTGCAGGAGATCGTGATTTAAGGTTTTTCTAAAAAAGGTTTTTTGGAAGCGCTGGGTATATATATATGTGTATACATAGAGATGGGTTGGGGCAGCGGAGATTGGCAAGGTTGTCTCAATGCTGGAGTGGAACGCTAGGTATGCTGTGGACTCAGGTCGCAGTAGCGCACATCCGAAGCAGCGGGAGAACGCCCAGCGCCAGCCCGCTGCTCACCTTGTCTTGTAATTTCACCCGAGTTTGGACAGCCTTGGCAGGGTGACTGCGCAAACTTTCGAGACACGGCACGGGGAAAAATCCAACCGACGCCCTGAAACTGAACGTCGGAGCGAATGCACCCCAAAACAGCTATTTGTCGACCCCGGCGCAGATCTATAGTTTGTTTGTTATTTGTCGTGTTGAGCTGCTTGAACGGGCATAAGGTGGGACCTTGGCAAATAATACCGACGAATCATATCCCCGAATCATACCCACCCACGAATCACACCCCAGAATCATGCCCCTCGAATCATACCCACCTGCTGCAGCCAACCGCTTCTACTACTATGTCTAATCTTGATTCTTGCTGCTACTGCCACTGCTACTGCTACAGCCACTGCTACTGCTATGGCTGCTCCCGCTACTGAAACTGCTACCGGTTGCTGCTACCACTACTACCACTACCACGAGGACTATGACGAGAACAATTACTATGCTACTACGACTACTACTACCACCACTACTACCACTACTACCACTACTACCACTACTACCACTACTACTACCACTACTACCACTACTACTACTACTACCACTACTACTACTACTACTACTACTACTACTACTACTACTACTACTACTACTACTACTACTACTACTACTACTACTACTACTACTACTACTACTACTACTACTACTACTACTACTACTTTTTCGATTTCGGTACCACTGCTGTTGCGCCGGGTATTTCTTCTCCTACCACTAGGATGCTGATATTGCTTGTACTTCTTGTTTGTATCGTCGTACCACTACTTCCTACGAGTACTGTTGCGCACATATTTTTACTGACTACCCCCGTTGCCACCAGCAGCAAGGTGGCATAACCAGCAACTGGCAGCCGTTGTGAAAGGGTACACATGGCAGAGCCGCGCAAGTCATGCACGGTGTGCGAACGGAAAGCGTCGAAGGCATCATTTGACTGGCCGAGCATGATTTATTTTGGATTGTAATTGGTTTTGGGTGTCACTGCCGCTTGTTGCTTGCTGAGTCGCAACGCTCAATACATCATCCTATCCAACCGGTGTACATGTCTGATTGTTTGCGCTGGGGTTCGGGACAGATGGAATTCTTTGAGCCTTGTAGAGCTGTAGTATTAGATGCATTTGTTTTGGTAAGGCAAAGTAGGAAGCGAAAATGTTTGAACACCATGCGCCAGGTCCGGGCTGCTTTATGTGGATCATTTGGGCTATCTTGGAACCAAATCTGCAGAACTTGCTGGTGCTTCCAAGCCCCTATTTGCGATCAATAGACCAATTACGGTGCTGTACTGCCTACGCCCAGAGTGCTGCTGGCGGTGACACTAGCATGGGACACATGCGCCAAAGGCGCAGAGGTGCGGGTTCGCGACGGCCGCCCACGATCAGGCCAAAACATGCTTTGGAGCGAGCCATCTTCAACACTGTTGATGTTGGATTGGAATTTCGGTGTTAGTGTTTGGGCGCGCCTGGAAATATAGTAGTGGGCGCTGGCGTGATTCAGGCTCGCCGATCTATTGTAGCGATGTGTTGCAAGAATGCTTTTCAATCATTTGTGCACCACGGTCAGGCTCCAGAAAGCTCGGCAACACTACATTTGAATTGGTTCAGTGTCGCAGTTAACGTGAAGGAGTTGGCAGTACTATGAACCAATGAGACCTGCAGTGATGGGGCATGGACCATGTAAAGTGAACACGCAAGAGATGCATAGATTTGGGCGGGTTGAGTTTTTCCTTGAGAGTGTAGACCAGGCAATTTTTTCAGGGTCATTACCTCTCCAAACCATTTTCAGAACCCCAAGAGTCGAGTCTAACGCCCCGGGGAGCAACTTAAGAGCACCCTGCCTGCCCACGCGAAACCCATTGAAGTCTTTAAAGGTTTTATCCCCGAGCCGATTACGGGTTCAAGACGCCCTTGGGGGAAGAAATCGCAAGAGCTTCTTGAGATGCCCCGCCATTGCCAGAATAGATGTCCTTTTTGGTTGAAAAAACTGTGCTGGTGCCAAACATGAAAAATCACCTAGTTTCCAAACGGACACCTATGGCCAGACTTTGCAAACCTGTTCAACGTTTTGACCTTGGCTTTCCTTCCTTTTGCCTGGACCGGAAAGAGCTAACGCTACCCCCAAGAACAGTTGGAGTTCACCAATTGCAACTCACCCCATGTTTAAGTTGGATCAAACAATCAACAATCCCTATTGTTCAGCATGATGGTGGGTGAACTCTACCTGAACCCTGAAAACTCCCTTGATTATGGTTATAGCCCCAAAAGTATTGGGTGAAATCCTGTCTTTGTGAGATAGCCAAGTTGTGATCGTTTGTTCAAGTCACTGTTGCTGTTTTGAGTCTGAGTGCATGCAAAACAAAGCCAATCGCAACTGGCGTGCGAGGGTCCTGGTATTTTTTTAACAGGTAGTTTGAGTTTTAAGGTGGCCTGTTCTCCGAAACGTCCGAGGCAAAGCTGTAGGTCACCCGTTGTGCACGCAGCAGGAGGACGGGCCCCGGTTTCGAAACCAGTCGAAGGGGCTTGTCCAGCGCGCGTTTGCCGTTTTTGGTGAGGCATCCCCCTCATTTGTTTGTGTTGCTTTGTTTTGGTCACCACACACTTGAAAGTGTTTATAGATTTCTCTAACACTACGCAACTCCTGCGCAGACTGATCTTGTCCGCAGGAGGATTGTTGAGTTTTCAGCGGATTTCGAGCAATAGAGTGCCCTCAGCACGCGGCGGTTCACATCCGAATCAGCGACAGAGCTTGATTGACATTGCAGGCCAGCAGCAGACTCGTTTCTTGCTCACCACCAAGAAGACGGCAAGTAGCCGCAGGACCAATTCCGCGGCCGCATTTGAAGTACAGCAGACCGTTCGCTGTCGTAGTTGTCGTAGTTGACGCGCGATGCAGTGATGTTGCAGGCCCATGTCTGGGAACGGGACGCAAGCTGGGACCGCCGTGGGATGGCTGCAGTCTCAGTTGCGACAGAAGCGATGTTGCTGGAACGCATCAGGTAGGTAGATGCAGATAACATACGATTCAGCTTCAAAAACAAACGACAGTCCTCTCTGTCACATGAGAGTATTCATGCGCATGTTGTGTTTAGAGTTATGTCAATTCCGAGCAATAGTGTGCCCTGAGAATGAGGCGGTTCACATCCGAATCAGCGACTGTTTCTCGGTCACCACCAACAAAGAAGGCCAGCTGCAGGACCCGTGCCACGGCCTCATTTGAAGTACAGCAGACCGGTCGCTGTTGTAGTTGTTGTATTTGACGCCCGAGGCAGTGAGGGAGAGTGACGCCGCAGGCCCATGTCTGAGACAGCCCGGACTGCGACAGGACAGGACGGCTGCGGTCTCAGCTGTGACAGAAGCGCTGTTGTTGGAATGCATCAGGTAGATGCAGATAACATACTAGTCACCAGAGTCAGTTTCAAAGCAGTGTCAGCTGTGTTACATCGGAGTGTTTCATGCGCATGTTGGGTTTAGAAGTATCTCGAGGACGAGACGATGCTGACTTCTGTGCTGTGCCCGGGCATGCTTCACGCGCACTGCGCGCACTGTCAGGCGCAGAAGGACGACATCGTCATTCATGCGCAGCGGTGGGAGGTTCCAAAACACCAAATACGATACTCGCAGCACAATCCGCGGCTGTACTGTCTGAGGCCTGGTCAAGGCACGCAAATTCCGAGCCATGACATTAGCGTGCCATTGTAAATCCACAGGATGAGTGGCTCAAGCTTCGCACGTTCTTGCTCCATCTGGACACATGCACTGAAGGCGCAGAGGTGCGGGTTTGCGACAGCCGCCCACGATCAGCAAGAATATATTTGGCGCGAGCCATCTTCAACAACAGATGTTGGATCGGAATTGGGGTGTTAGTTTGGAAGGCGATCATAAATCACACACACACACACGTTTGTGCTTGGGCGCGCCTGGAATTTTTGTGGTGGGCGCTGGGCGTGGCTCAGGCTCGCCGAAGCGATGTGTTGCAATGATGCTTTTCAGTTATATATTCGCCACGGTCAGGCTTCAGAAAGCCCGGCAACACTACATTTGAGTTGGTTTACTGTGGCAGTCAACCTGAAGGAGTTTGGCAGTACAATTTTGCAGCGCAGTGCGACTGTTGAAGTGTTGTTTATAGTAGTGTCTGCTTCGAGGCAATGCCGTTTTGGGATGTTTGCGCAATAGATCGCGGGCAGGGGCAATGCTATGTGCAAAATGTTTATGTGCTGGGCGCAGGTCTCAAGCAACATCTTGGTTTTCGTCCTGTGTTCATTTTGTCAGCCCATTGCTTCGGAACCCTTTTCGGGTGTGTTGTGCAACAATCCAATGTTTGGGTGGTTTGGTCGAATTTAGAAGAGTCTGGGATGTTTGTTACATGAAGGACATATTATGAACCGATGAGGCCTGCAGTGATGGGGCACTGAGCATGTAAAGTGAACGTGCAAGAGATGCATAAACTTGTGCCGGTTGAGATTTTTCTTGAGAGTGTAGACTAGGGTTTTTTTTCAGGGTCATGATCGCTCCAAATGCCTTCCGATGAATCCCGAACCCTACAACCCGCCCAGCAAACCTGCATTGTCAGAACCCCAAGGATCGAATCGGACTGTTCGGATCAGCTTGCCCGAGTGCTCAACATGATGGTGGGCGAATTCTACCTGAACCCTGAAAACTCTCTTGATTATGGGTTATAGCCCCAAAACTATGGTCGGTTATAGCCAAGCTGCGATCGTTCTTTCAAGTCTCTGCTGCTGGGTTTTGAGTCTGAGCGCATGCAAAAACGAAAACGATCGCAACTGGCGTGCGAGGGCCCAGGTATTTGTTTAACGGGTAGTTTGAGGTCTCAGGCTGCCTTTTCTCCGAAACGTCCGAGGCTGAAAGCTGTAGGTCACCCGTTGTGCACACAGCAGGAGGACGGGCCCGGGGTTCGGTTTCGAAACCTGTCAAAGGGGGTGGTGGTCCAGTGCGCGTTGGCCGTTTTTGGTGAGGCACCCCCTCATTTGTTTCTGTTGCTTTGTTTTGGGGGGGGTCCTCAAAAACAAACAATCCCATATTGCTGTATGTTGTAAATCTGATTTTCAGGCTTATAATTACGACACCCACCCACTCACCCACCCACCCACCCACCCACCCACCCACCCACCCACCCACCCACCCACCCACCCACCCACCCACCCACCCACCCACCCACCCACCCACCCACCCACCCACTCGATCCAGGCTCCATGGGATCGTGCGGCGTTTTTTGGTGCCACAAGTCAAGCCTTCATGTGTTTGGTTGGGTCCACCCTCAACATGCCAACTCAAAAATTGGTTGGCCTCAAGATACCAAGCAGTCGATGCAAACAACAACACATATGCTGGGTGGCTTGCCTTAAGTCGGTAGAAAATACATCCCAGCAAGGGGTCGATGCACCCAAAACATATGGTGGGTGGCTTCCCTTTTCTGTTGGTAGTTCCTTCGGGTCCAGATCCACTGCGGATTCACGGATGTTTTTCAGGACTGTGTGGGCGATGCCGCCAGCGTCTTGCCCTCGGCC
This sequence comes from Effrenium voratum, assembly GCA_963377175.1. Lineage (NCBI taxonomy): Eukaryota > Dinophyceae > Suessiales > Symbiodiniaceae > Effrenium > Effrenium voratum. Next base: position 879,189 of record CAUJNA010002002.1, read on the forward strand.
AGAGAAGCGTAGGTTTGATGGTTTGGTGGTCAGGGGGAGTCTTCAAGACCTGTAAAATGGTTGGCCATTACCCAAACTCAAGGTGTCATGGACTCATCAACTGCAGCTTCCCATGTTCACTTGCGAAGAGCCAGGAGTTCAAATCCAAACCTGGCTCCGAACCACCAAAGGTACTCTGAAACAACGTCGCCCACCGAGTCCCCGGCATTTTTTGCTTTGGGTGGCTGGCATTTTTGTTGATGCCAGGAAAAAGTAGAGGAACAACCGATGGGCGCCATGTTGAGGGATCCGAGTTTTGAAAAAAGGCTTTGTTTGACTTGGGGCGGGGTGGACATGTCTGGAATTGCAGAGTTTCATGTTCCCCTCTGGAAAGGACTTGCAAAGTAGGATTGAGGACCCTCAAGGCCTGTTTTTGACACGGTACTTGACCGGCCTTTCTTCATGCTGTGCCCCTTTGGTTTACTTCCATTCCATTTCAGACAGAAGTTCCGTTGTTGCACGGGATTTGGCCAAGCAAATAGCTTGGAACCCGTGAATTTCGCCCCTTTAGGTGGCTAAAGATCGGGGCCAAGTTCTCATTGTTTTCCCGGAAATCGGGGGCGTTCCGTGCATGGCAGCCTCAGAAAAAGGCAATATGCCCATATTTTTCTTTCTGGAAGGATCATTACATTCCAGATCTACCCGGCTTTTCCCAAGACACATGCTACAAAGCAAATAGGCTTCAATGCCAGAAACCAATCATTTACAGACAGCAAACATGGGTTATGGGCCCAACATTGCGGTTGATGAGTTCCCAATTCGAAAACAGGCCTTGAGGGTCATCCCATTTTGCAACCGAAGCGGGACACGAGGCTCTGCAATGCCAAACGTGTCCACCCTCCCGCAAATCAACCGAAGGGGTCCTTTTGAGGGTTTCTGAATGCACCGTTTGACCCGGGATCCGATCGAAAAGCCTTCGCCACGTTTGAGGCGCTGGTGCAACACGTGGCCCGAAGCCGAGTGAGGGATTCCGATTCGGAGGCCTTCGGAGAAACCCTGACACTACCCGAAAAAACGGGGGACATCACCAACCACCTGGATCGCCGGTTGCTACTTTTTTTCCAGGCACTTTGCCCCAAAAACCAGCAACAGTGACTTAAAACAGCAGCAACTTGGCTATCTAGGTACCCGAAACAAGGGGACATCATCAACCACCTAGATAGCCAAGTTGCTGCTTTTTTCAATCACCCTTGCTGGTTTTTGGGGTAAAGTGCATGGAGCAAAAACAGCAACTGGCGATCCAGGCAGAATGTTGGGTTGCAAGAAACCATGTGTTGTAGTTGTTTGGTTTAAGAAGCACCAAGTCCGCAAACAATCAACTTGCTGGTCAATAGGGAATGCACGTTCCGGATTTTGGGAATGAACCGGAAGGGGATTCCCTTGAAGGAAATCATGGGGTATGGTTTATAGGGCTTAGTCCCCCATTCCCTGCCTATCAAACCAACAAGCAAAGCCCAAGCCAAGTGGTATTCCGAGCCCTGAAGCCCAACCTGCGGAACCGATCGAGCTATCTGGGCAGTGACCAAATCCATTCAGCTGTTGCGGAAGAACACAGCTTCTCAGATGCTTGGAGGTTCGATTCGCCAAGTTGCCAAGTGGACGCAACCCTTGCATCCCGCTAGCTACTCATTTAATGGCTGGGACTATATCCTAGGTCACTTGTGCCAGCAGCTTTCTTACTTGGCCGAACACCCATGGTCCATCTATTCATATAGACCCCCAACACATATGGCATAATTTAGGAGGAGATTCTAATTTTGCTGGACCCGGAAGAACTACCCTCAAAAAGGTGGGTTGCCACAGAATTGTGGTTGGTGCATTCCCTGTTTGAGGGTATAGGGTTGAGGTTGTTTTAATTTTCCAGACCTTCTTTTGGCACCCTCACTCCCCGTTTAGCATGCAGGTTCACACACACAGACACACACGCGCAGGTTCGTTTGGTTGGCCACCTGGATATCCGCTTTGTAGCAGTTGGTAAGTATAGCTTAACATTTAGAGGTCGGACGTTGTCCACAGTACAAGGGACTTAATTACTCGAATGGGGAGGGGAACACTTTCTTAAATGCTCGGAGAAACCTGGTCTTTCATGGCCCCTTTGAGTACTAGGTTTTTGGATCCACATTGAAACTCCCAGCCACGCCATTACCTTTCGGGATCGGGTGGGAAGCCCTGCGGTTACCCGACCTGGGCTCTCTCCATGTTTACCACCCTCAAAATACCAGCTTTGAAGCTTGGCTACTGCAACCCAAAGCTATGGTTGCTGAATTCATTTGTTATGGGTAATTATATCGATTCCATACCGAATGTGTTAGTCCACCCGGACCAGAGCCAGAATTTGCCACATGGACTTTTTGCGTGCTGCGGGTTAAGGGTTGGAAACCCTTGCCCATACAGGCAAATGGAATCACTGCGGGACTGCTGCAAACGGCAAGTCATGTTGTTTTCTTTTGTTGGGGACCCGAGTTGTGGTGATTCTACAAGGGATTTTCGTAACAAACAGCGTCCGTGGCCGTTGCGAGTCGTGCTACTCGAAGGTCGAACCCGCGGCAGAAAGCATTTGGGGACAACCCAATGGATTAGTCGGTGTCCGGCCTGGGGCGGTTTTGGTTCTTGAGGGTACCACGAGTCTCCATGACCCTTTACAAATGGTTGGTCAGACTCCCCTAAATAATGGTTGGTCATGGACCTTGTTTTTTAATTTCGGGTCAGAAAAGGAGATTCCAGGTACGCCGATTTGTTTCCCCAAGAAAAAACCAAGGAACACCTCCATTTTGGGTCTTCGAGGTGCCGATCGGAGCGGTGAGGAACGCCAACCTGGGAAAGGTTTCATGGGAAAGCCCCACGCAGGCATTTTCCCGTGTCCCTGAAGACAACAACAAATCACGCTGGACTCTGAAACCACCTACACAAAAAGAGTTGGATTCACCCGTCCACAATGTTGGGTTTGCTACAACCCATTCTAAAGTTGGGATTTCGAGGGTTCAGGACCGTAAAAAGGGTTCACTCGAGAAATGGACACATCCAAATTTGCTTTACTTGGGGCCGAAGCAAAGCGCTGAGGACGACGACGTCCCTGGCGACATCTATTGCGCCCTGACTCAGTTTGCTGGGTTGATACTGTGGGCGAAATCCTCTTCGCACCACTTGGGATAGATGAAGTCGTAACAGAAACATGGGGGAGACCACGCGGGAATTTGTCCACAGTATGTTGCGTAAGATCCGTTTTATATTGGCTAGGTCCCCCAGTAGTGCCCTGTTTTCCCTTTTTTGGTTGGGAGGGTTCCCCTACTAGAATTGACAAACCAGAAAAAACATGGTACCCTTATAAGCTCTCAAATCTGGAGGACCTGGTTGGCTCCTAGGTAGAAATCATGTGCACTGTAAATTGGGGGACCTATCTCCGCCCACCTGGCGGGAGGATTGGTTTGTCAAAGCATATAACTTTGTTGCATGTTGCTTGGATGTTAGGACTGACTTTTTGCCAACTAATGGGTTTTCCATTAAACCACCAAAAGATAAACTTCTAGCAGTGGAGCAGAAAGCCACCGAGCGTATCTTGTCTTCGGAAGGAGGACCGTATCAAATGGGTGGCTGTGGAAATGGGTGTCTGATTTTTTCGTTTGCCTCCAGGTACCTGGAGTCTTCTGACCCTTGAATCTTGGAATCACCCAAACAGTGGAGTCTTCTGACCTTGAACACTGGGGTCTTCCAAAACACAGGGGTGGCCGCCATTTTTGTTGAGTCAGAGGGAGAAAGAGACTTCTTTAGCCCTTGAGGCTCGGCCTGCTGGGCCATCTTTGCGGATGCGGACGAGACCCTCAATGCGGGGAAACCGAAATCGGGGGAGGGGTTTGGGCGGGGTGGGGGTCGGGGTGGGTGGGGGGGGGTGGGGGTTGGGGGTGGGGGTTGGGGGTCGCGGGTTGGGGGTCGGGGGGGGTTGGGGTTGGGGTTGGGGGAGGGAAGGGGGGGTGGGGGTTGGGGGTTGGTTGGGGGTTGGGGGTTGGGTGGGGGTTGGGGGGGTGGAGGGTGGGAATTTCACCACCTGCACGCTCCCACAAATGCCTCCTGCTAGGAGGGCATCTTTTAGATTGACGACCCTCAAGCTACCCATAAAAAAATGAGCTCACCAATCATAATTTTGGGTTGGAACTCACCCCATTTTTAAGTTGGTGAACTATGAGTTTAGGGCCATACTGTGGACGGACAAGATCCGGGACCTGCCAGGCGGTTCATAATTGGTTTAGCCCAGTATTCATAGGGTGTCATCCATCCCAATCTGTGCAAGACTTGGATGGACCTTACTTGTTAGGTTGGTTTGATTAGAACTAGAGGTGGCACCGGCTTAGATTGGTTTTATTCCATTTGCCAGGGCTACCCACTCAAAGGACACCTATGATTGGGCCAACTCAAATCATTTTTATGGGTCCTTTTTTGAGGCTTCCGGTATTCAAAACACCCGTTGTGTGAAGGATCCCAGTGATTCCCATTTCCCCGTAGCCTGAGCATCTTGAGTCTCCAAACATGCTTGGAGCGGGAAGGAAAAAGAAGAAAACCAAGAAGAGACACAGGACATTGAAGATGCGCTGAGCGTAGTTGATTTAGCGTCGCGGGTGGTGAGCAAAGGAAATGCCCACGCAAATTTCCCAGGAGCCAAAGGGTCGGTGCAGACAGACAAACCAGCTACAGAGGCAGTGCTGGTGAACGCAGCAAAGAACTTTCAGGGCATGTTCGGCATTGGCAAATCTGCCTCACAGCCAATCTTCAGCTCATTTCGGAACGCTGATGTCGCCAACTTGACTTCGGAGAGAGAGGAAGAGCACAGAGGGTCCTAGCCAACCTTTAGGAACGAACTAGAGGCCCCGTTCGACCCCTTGTTGTTGCGGGCTCCGATTTTATGATGCGTGCATACCTGAGACCTGGACCCTACCACGCTGAACAATTTGGAAGAAAATCCTCAGAATTGTGGTGGGTGAATTCCATCTTTTCATGGGTAGTTGGAGGGTCCAGGTAGTAGGTAACCACAGGAAGCAGCCCTTTTGAAACCAAAGGGAACATCGTGCATGTCTTGACCCAGCCCAAAGGAACGCAAGGCACCCCCCACATGTCTGTCCGACAAAAAGCATGGCCGGCGCTTGGGCGTTTGTTTCTTTGGGGTAACCTGGCCTTGTTTTTTTTTTGGCGGTGGGGGGACCCCAGTTTCGTTGTGTTTGTTGGGCTCGATGTTGGGCTTGAAGAGACCCCAGAAAGTGAAATGTTTTTCCCTATGGGTCCTGGGGCTTGGGGAATTCCGGGTTCCCCGTACCACACCGCGAGTAAACTTTAGATCCCCAGTGCATTCGCCTGAAACGCTTTCCTCGTGAAGGGGAACAGCGCCTGAGTTGCCAGACGCAACCCACCTCGTTTGGTTTCCTTTGTTTCCTCTTTTCATTGCCAGACTGAACTTACCCAACTCACCGCTCTATTGAACAGAAAGTGAACACGAAAGATGTAAATGATGCTCTCAAGGATGTCCATCAAATGCAACAATATTTAGAACACCGAACTACTAAAGAAAACACATCTTAAGCATGTTTGGTTTTCTGTCATCTACCCTTTCAACCAGCAAAACATGGTCACTTTTTGCAGAGGGTCGGTCCAGTCTTGCCGAATTTTAAGCAGCAACCATTTTGCTTCTGCCTTGCTTGGCTTCTTAGCTGGTACAAGGCCCCAAGCGATTATGGGGTTTTGGGGTGCTATACCAAATGACCACATATCATATGGCTTTGTGTTTTTTGAGGGTAGCCTTCTTGGTGAAGATAGGAGACACCTCACAACCATGGTAGGCTACTTGGGTGTTCGGTCAAGTTAGTAAGTCGTTGGAAACCTGGGTCACAACCCAATTTGTTTGAGCCACCTCAAGGTGGAGTCACCCAGTCAGTGGGTGAAAATCCAATTTGGTGAACCACTAACTTGGCGAATAGAGCATCCAAGTGCGCTATCCTCGGGTTTTCCCCGGTCCTGGCGACGGAGGCCATCCCCTTCGAAGCATAGCCGGTAGCGTTTCGCGCGCGGGGGAAAGCGGCGGCTGACTCGGGATGCCGGGGCTTGGCACGGGGAGTGCTAGTCAGCGGTGTGCTGGCCCTACTTGGATGTTCATTCCGCGACAGGATAGTATCTGGCTATAAGGGAGCCAACACGTGTTGCCCTACTTAAAAAAAAGGGGTTAGTGTCGACCCCATATGAATCAACCCCAGTTTATGAAAAAGGGGTGTTTCCCTTGCAACAGTGGTCCGATTCCCCACTTAACCCAGAAATGGACACCGGGACCCCTATTAATCGTATTAATAGACTGGGGTTGATTTTTATATGGTGTCGACTTATAACCTACTTACCTGATAACCTGAGCCGCGGGCACGGGCGGCGCCTGGACCCGAGAGAACTACCCAGAAGAAGAGAATCACCCATAACTCTGGGGCTATAACCATTGTTTTGGGTCGTGTGAAGATCCAGGTACCTTTTGTAGGGTTGATTGAAAGGAAAGCCAAACGGAACACCTCCATCGAGACATCTCAGACATTTGGCGCGTGGCTACGGAACCCAGCGTCTTGCCCAAAGTCAACTGCCGACAGTGTTGCAAAACCCCAAACCAATCAAATCATGGACCCTCAGGGTACCTTAGGTTGTCTTGGCCCGGCACTCAACGCATTTTGTTTGAGGTCTTTGGGGGGTCCAAAGCCCGGGTCCAATGAGTCCACTGAATCCCTACCCAGAATTAGAGAAGTCGCCATGCTGAGATCGGAAGCTACTCCCTGACGATAGATGGGTCGACGTCTTTTTCAGGGAACGCCCCGAACCCCACCAAAAAAAGGAATGTGGCAATCCTTTTGGTGTTCCTTGGAAACCACCAAAAGATGGGGTACTCTCAAAAAGGACACGCCCATATTCCCCTTTACACCCGCAGGTTTTAATTTATGTCTGATGATATTTATGGGTAAGTGTACATGTTAGGAAAACCAAAAGGGGATGTTTTCGATACCCTGACAAGCGTGTGGTGGCCCGGTTGGATTTGGATGGTGGTGTACTGTTGGTTTGGTTGGAGGTTGAGAAGAGGACTGGTGGATGTGGTTCTTGGATGGGTAGTGTCACGTTGTTGCTACTGATGATGATGATGATGATGATGATGATGATGATGTTGATGATGATTATGATGATGCTGATGACAATGATGATGATGATGACGACGATGATGATGATGATGACGATGATGTTGATGATGATGCTGATGACAATGATGATGATGATGATGATGATGATGATGATGATGATGATGATGATGATGATGATGATGATGATGATGATGATGATGATGACGACGACGACGACGATGATGATGATGGTAATTATTGCTTTCTTTTCCGGGCAACCGTGTTCCTATATCATGGCCCAAACAGCCACTGAATGCTGAGCTCGTGTGTGCCTCTTGATCGCTTGCCTTGTGGTTTTGGCTCACAGCGGTACATGCATGGGTTGGCCCAGAAAAGGCTTGCAAGCCAAGCTTCCTTGAAGAGCGGCCAGGGGGAAACTTTGCAGAGACACTAGGTGCTAAGTAGCCCATGTGAAATATGCCAGAGGAGGATGGGACATTGTTTCCTTTTTGCAGACCCCCTAGCATCCAGCCCCCAAGATCCTTGTTTCATGATGACCCTTTGATCAAACCGCACCTCACGCGAACCAAACTTCGACCTCGGACGCGCCAACACGGCGTGACGACAGTCCCGGCGTGACTTGCGTTTCCTTTCCCTAGGGACCCAACATCTCAAACCAGTTTTCCAACTTGTCAAGTTGAAGGTTGCAGGCTTTGAGGTTTGAGCTTCCTCTTTGCTTGAGGGTCTTGGGGGTTCCTAGGGATTGGTCTCGCGGTTTCAGGACTTGGCAAGGAATGCATGGCCTTTCTTGCGCTGAGCCTTGTGGCCTTCCTTCCGCTGTCGCAGGCGGACGCGATCGAACGCGGGATACCTGGTTTCCCTCCAAAGTGTCCAGCTGAAAAATTGGTTCTAGCCCCAAAATGATGGAGTAGCCCCGAATTTGTGGGGGGGATCTCCCCTTTTTTGTGGCTAGTTCTTTCGGGTCCAACCTGGGCAAACTGCCCTCCAAATCGGTTTCTCTGACGTGGACTTTGGGACCTCTGACTTTGGAGGGAACCATTTCCTGGTGACTTAGTTGGCCTCCCAAAAAAGGGAGCATTCACCGTTAATTGTGTGCAGGGCTCCGCGAAAGCAAAAACGAAAAGAAAAGAAAAAGAAAAAGAACAACCATATACAAATTGTGCAACCGTCCATTTGAAATATGTGGTTTTTTCAACACCAAAATCAAGTCGGAACCCACCATTTACAAGTTGCAATGTTCAGGTGCTTTTCATATAAGGATCCCTGCTGTGGTTGCAACCGAGAATCATGGGGCGGAGTCTTTTTTTTTCATGTGTAGTTCTTTTGGGTCCAGCTATACATACAACTGTCTCTAGGTCGCCCAGCTAGGTGCCCTTTCTCACTGTTCCTTTTTTTGGTCGGGAGGGTTCCCCTACTAAGATAGACAAACAAGAAAAGTTGGTACCCTTATTCTAACCTCTCTACTGGAGGACCTAGTTTAAATTTGTGGTTGAGTACCGTGTTTCTGTTCCCAGCAAAAAGCTAGAAACCTTTGAGGGGCAACTCCAGAATCAAGTAGCGTGTGTTTCAAGGATCCCTGTTTCTTTCCTGTCTTGTCAGTTTACATGCTTTTCCGCTGCGCTTGTTTCAAGACCTTCTTCGGTTCGGATTGAGGATGATGATGCTACCGCCTTATATATGATATGTACCTGAACCCTCAAATTCCAGCTTAAATGGAGGTTAGTCCAACCCATGATCATGGGGCGAAGTCCCTTTTTCATGTTCTTTCGGGTCCAGCTATACATACAACTGTATTCTTCATCTCCCCAACACGGTTTCACCAGCCGATTCTTTCTGGATCTGCAACACGGCTGCAATCGACTCATTGAACACCCTGAAATGGGGCCTTCAACCGATCCCTGTCTATTTGTTTCGCTCTATGTTGGAGAGGCTCAAGAAATCTAGTTGTTGCTTTTGTTTTCACACTTGCAAGCGAATTTACGTTTTGACCTTTTGGTTTTTTGGTTTGGTCCACATGTCGAGGCCATGGTTTGAAGTGGTGATTTGAAGCCCTTGTTCTTGTAGAGGGTAACTGGGGAAGCCACCTCCCCCACCAATGTGGGGGAAGCTCAAAAGGGTGACCTTCTATTCCCGGTCATATAGATGTGGGGTTGCACACATGTGTGTATAAACTCATATATATATATATATATGTGCGAGGTACCTCCTTGGTACATTTGCCGGCAACACCCCCCCCCCTACGGACAAGCGAATCGCAGTGTCCGTTTCTTGGGTCACTTTGACTGCCTTTATAAGGGCGGCCCGTTACAAGGAAGCCTTTCTAAGAAGCCCTTTATAAGGCAGCCTTTATAATATGCCCCTTATAAAGAAGCCTTTATGAGAAGCCCCCTATAAGGAAGTCTTTATGAGGACGCGTTTATAATGAGCCTTGCGAGGAGTCTTTACTGCGGTTCCCTTCATATAAGCCTTTATGAGAGCACAGTTGTGAGGAGCCTTTGTAAGGAAGCCTTCAAAGAAGCCCTTTATAAGGAAGCCTTTATAAGGACGTGTCTTAGGCGCACACACACACACACAAACACACACACACACACACCCACGCGCGCGCGCTCTCGCTACGCACACGGGCCACTGCGCTCGCTACGCATGCGGGCCAATGCGCTCGCTACGCATGCGGGCCGCTGCGCTCGCCACGGGCCGCCGCGCTCGCTCGCCACGGGCCACTGCGCTCGCCACGGGCCGCTGCGCTCGCTCGCCACGGGCCGCTGCGCTCGCCACACGGGGCGCAATGCGCTCGCCACGGGCCAATGCGCTCGCTACGCATGCGGGCCGCTGCGCTCGCCACGGGCCGCCGCGCTCGCTCGCCACGGGCCACTGCGCTCGCCACGGGCCGCTGCGCTCGCCACGGGCCACTGCGCTCGCCACGGGCCGCTGCGCTCGCTCGCCACGGGCCACTGCGCTCGCCACGGGCCGCTGCGCTCGCTCGCCACGGGCCACTGCGCTCGCCACGGGCCGCTGCGCTCGCTCGCCGCGGGCTGCTGCGCTCGCCACGGGCCACCGCGCTCGCGAAATGAATGTCGGTTCCGCGAGACGCAGGAAATCCACCAAGCGTATTTTAAGTGAAAGGTGATCATACTTCTGCAAAGCTTTTGTCTCACAATGCTGCTATGTATCACCACACATCTTTTTAGCGGCTCCACACTTTCCCGTCTTTAGCCGTCATGGCTCACGCTTTGACGGCTCCACGCTTTCACGGCTCCACGCATCCGCGGCTCCCCACGCTTTCACGGCTCCAAAGAGACAATCTATTCATCCAAGACTTTTTGGCAGGCTATTCGAGACTTTTTGTTTTTTGCAACAGTGTGCCAAACATCAGTTTCAGTGATGGCAAAAAATGCCATGCTGTGCTCCAACATCCAAATCCATCACTGCTAGAAACACAGTGTAGTCATTTCTTCCACTTCCCCCAATTGTTTTAGCATCCCCCTTGAGCCTGAATAAGAACACAGCAGCTTAGCATGTGGACTGTACTTTTGTAATATTCAGCGCACCCCTGCATTTCTGGAAGATTATTTGAGGAACTTGAGGCCACATGAGTCATGTCTGGGGGAGGGCGCTGAATGAAGTGTCCACTTGTGTGTCTGGACCTGATGCCACAGGAACTGAGGATTTCTGACTCTCCATGGATGTCATAAGCCAAATGAGGCTGGAAGGGCACTGAATGAAGTGCCCAAGCGCTGAACAAAGCGCTGTCAACCATTTCAGTCCGGGAGCTCAGCAGTGGGGAAGGGCTGACAGTTTGCTTGCATTTTGCTATTTTACATTGTCTGGTTTGTCCACTCAATAGTTGGGTTTGTTTTGGGTGCATTCGAGTTGAAGTCCACTGAGAATCATTCCACCCAGAAATGCTTTACCAGGTCGCGCTGGGCTCAGGGACACTGAGGCTTAGCTGCTAAGGTGGGCCACCTGGGCGAGGCTCGGATGGCACTGAAAGAAGTGCCAGCGCTGAAAGAAGCGCGCCCTATAACCACAATCAATGCTCATCATCCAGGCTCGGATGGCACTGAAAGAAGTGCCAGCGCTGAAAGAAGCGCCCCCTATAACCACAATCAATGCTCATCATCCAGGCTCGGATGGCACTGAAAGAAGTGCCAGCGCTGAAAGAAGCGCCCCCTATAACCACAATCAATGCTCATCATCCAGGCTCGGATGGCACTGAAAGAAGTGCCAGCGCTGAAAGAAGCGCCCCCTATAACCACAATCAATGCTCATCATCCAGGCTCGGATGGATGGCACTGAAAGAAGTGCCAGCGCTGAAAGAAGCGCCCCCTAGAACCACAATCAATGCTCATCATCCAGGCTCGGATGGCACTGAAAGAAGTGCCAGCGCTGAAAGAAGCGCACCCTACAGCGACAAGCTCATCATCCAGGCTCGGACAGCCCTGTGCCAATCGCACTGAAAGAAGTGCTGGCGCTGAACAAAGCGCACCATCAAACTTCGACACATGGCAGCCTCAAAGAAAACAATTTCTGCAACTTTGTAAGGGACTGAGAGCAACCAGAATGCCAGCACTTTGCTTTTCCAATTCCACATTTTCAGGGGCTAAGGCAACCAGAAATTTGCATGTTACATGTTTTGAGCGGCCAAGGCAATGAGGGAGGTGAGTTGAGTTGAGCTGAGTTTAGTTGAGTTGAGTTGAGTGCATCCTCGCTGTGTGACTGTAACTGTAGCCGGCGCTTCATTCAGCACCCAAATGCTTCTTTCAGCATGAATCAGTGGTTCAACCCAACCAAACGGAGCACAAGGGTAATAGAGCCGAGAAGGGTTTGGCTTTTTTTTGGGGCCACACACCCCCTGTCCTCCCACGCAGGAGTGCTCGCTGAAGGGCTACAGCATGGTGGGCCAGTGGCTGCCTGGCCGCACATTGGTGAGGGCGGGACACATTTAACCGCCCTGTTCCAACACAGCTCTGGACCCCTGGACCCCACTGGCCTTCCACGGCTGCTGGCTGCACCACCGTCCAGCCTCAGGTCACAAACTTGCTGGTTGATGAGCCCAATGTTTGACAACCGCAACACAGGATTTCAGAATTCTGGAACCCTTCCAAAACTGCGCAGAAACGTTTTCTTTGCATGATGGGGCCCCTTGTTGATGCCCATCAGATCGCGGTGAAACGGACAATCCCGGAGGAATGCTTCTGTGTTCCAGCATGGCTGTCTGAGGATCATTGCTGTTAGTGGCATATTTGTGCTTCCTCGGGAAAGTCAAATTCCAAAAGCGCTGTACATTGCTTCTCGGTCCTCAGATGCAAGTGTTCTGAATCTGAAGCTTTCATCAATCAATGGTTCCCAGTTTTTTGAACACTTCTTTCTGACAGTACCGGGCTCACAGGTAAAAAGCACAGCCATCATTTCTGCTTCTTCTTCACGTGGCTGGGTCCAGGGTCTGCGGGGCTGGGTGGTGAACGCTTCTTGTCGGACTTCTGCTTCTGCGGCTTTTTGCCCTCCTTCTTTGCCTTGGCATCCTGCTCCTTCTCCTCCTCTTGCAGAGCTCTCTGGCTCGCCTCTTGAGCTTGCTGCCGTTGCGTCGCGATGCGCCAGCTGTTGAGGTGCTTCTCCAGGTTGCGCTCGTTCAACTCTGCCATCGTCTTTTGCATCTTCGCCAGCTTCTCATCGTACTCCTGGCGTGCAGCAGCAACTTGAAGCTGATGATGCCGCTGCATGCGCTCCACCTCCGTGGCGTGCCTGCGACGCTCCGCCTGCAAACGCTCCTGCGCAGCAGCCAACTGCCGCTCCGACTCCTGCAGAAGGCTCTGTAGCTTGTGCTGTAGCCCCCCCTGTGCTTGGGCAAAAGAACAGTGCTGCTCGAGCATTTTCTTCTCGAAGAAGCCCTGTTGCTCCTGCAGCTGCCTCGCCGCCTCCAGCTCATGCACACGCAGCTGCTCTCTCAGGGCAGCGTTGTCTGTTGACAGGTTTTCAGCCAAGCGGTCGACTGCCCGCCGCACCCGCGCCGGGCCAGCGGGCCGATATTCGTGCTGGCGTGGCGCGGCCGGACCCCATGTCCAAGGCTGGTTCCAGCGGCCGCGGCCGCTGCTGCCACATCCATCCCAGGCAGCGCCCCCGCAGCCGTCAGCCTGGCCAGCAGTCCCCTCACCCCCATGATCGCCTCCATCGGCACCGGGGGCATTGCCCTTGCTGCTGCCTCCGGGTTTGCCCTTGCCATCGCCTCCGCCGGGGGGCTGCTGATTGCCCGTGCTGTCTCCGCCGCCGCCGCCATCACCGCCGCCGGAGGGCTGCTGATTGCCCTTGCCCTTGCTGTCGCCGCCACCATCGGCCTTACCTCCACCACCGGGCTGCTTGCCCTTGCTGTCACCGCCACCTCCAGGGCCGCCGCCATCAGCCTCACCTCCACCACAGGGCTGCTGATTGCCCTTGCCCTTGCTGTCGCCGCCACCATCGGCCTTACCTCCACCACCGGGCTGCTTGCCCTTGCTGTCGCCGCCAACTCCAGGGCCGCCGCCATCAGCCTCACCTCCACCACAGGGCTGCTGATTGCCCTTGCCCTTGCCGTCGCCGCCACCGCCGCCATCGGCCTTACCTCCACCAGGACCACCGGGCTGCTTGCCCTTGCCGTCGCCGCCGCCATCGGCCTTACCTCCGCCAGAAGGCTGCTTGCCCTTGCGGCTGCCAGGCTTGCCACCGCCACCTGGATTTGGGGGCTGCTTGCTGCCCTTGCCATCGCCGCCTGTGACCTCGCCTCCACCCTTGCCGCCATCCATCTGGCCCTTGGCCTTGCCCGCAGCGCTGCCACTCTTGGGCTGGCTGCCATCGCCGCCAGGAGGGCTGGGCTTGCCCTTGCCACCGCCGTTGCCCTTGCTGTCGCCATCTTTGGCCTTGGCCTGGTCGCTGTAGCGCTTGTTGTCGCCACTGTCTGCACCTCCGCTGGGCGTGCCCTTTCCATCACCTGCCATGGCTGCAAACCTGTCTGCGCTGCACCTGTGTAGTGGTCCGAGTGTCTGTTGCAGGTGGTGGCTTGATGTGTTGCTTTGCGTTTCAGCCTTGCCATGGGTTGGCTGGTTGTTCTCAGTGGCAATGTGCCTGCAAGGGTGTGCCTGCAAGTGTGCCTGCAAGGCTGGTTGTTCCCACTGCCCCCAGACCTAAGCATCAGACATTATGTTGAGCCATGCGGGAAACCAACGCATCGTGAGATATGATGTTTGCCTCTCTCAGCAAGAGTCACTTCATTCAGTGACAGTGCAACTAATGTCTACTTGCCTCTTTCGGCCAGAGTCACTTCATTCAGTGACAGTGCAAAAGAATAAGGCCCACCTCTCAACAGGTTTGTGTGTTTTATGCTGCGCAAGAGACACACACATAAATAAGCCTCATATACTTCACAATTGTTGATCCAGAATGCGTAGCACATCAAAGGTCGCTAAGGGGACAACTGACTAAGATTCATTTTAAAGACTTCACTTCATTCAGTGCGCAAGTAGGAAGTTGAGCCACACATGAGTCAATGCTTCTTACTGGCAATCGTGTCCATTCAAATCAACGGCATAATGGGCCCAATGTGCGGTTAACGCCAACATGTGGTGATGACAATGAGTTTAGGAATCTTCAGACAGCCACGCTACCCGCGCCAAGGCTCCGGCAGGTCATCTTCAAGCACTTCGTCCCAGGCAGGGTCAGGCCTCGGAAAACAGCTGCCCACTGGATGAAGTGGCTCAGGCCGAACGAGGCCATCCCCAAGCCCAATTGCCCACTGCATGAAGTGTCTCAGGCCGAATGAGGCCAACCCCAAGTTGATTTGTTCAGTGAACAAAGTAGCACGATTGCCCACTGCATGAAGTGGCTCAGGCCGAATGAGGCCTTAAATAATTGTCTATGTTTTAGCAACGTACCAACATGTGTCTTTCCATGTTGCTCACTGCATGAAGTGTGCCTCAGGCCGAATGAGGCCTTAAATAATTGTGTATGTTTTAGCAACCCCAACGCATGTCTTTCCGGAAGATTGCTCACTGCATGAAGTGTGGCTCAGGCCAAATGAGGCCTTAAGTAATTGTGTATGTTTTAGCTACCTACCAATATATGTCTTTCCATGCTTTCAGGAATGTTGCTCACTGCATGAAGTGTGGCTTGGGCCGAATGAGGCCTATCGCAGCAACTTGAACCCACTACGCAACAAGGGTTAAGCTGTGCCCCGAAAAACCAAAGTCCTAGCAATGATTTGTGCAACTAAGGCCACTCATTGCAGGGTTGACACGAACCTGAGCACATGAATGAACCAAGCCGGGTGGCAATGTGAAGCGCGCATTCAATCACCGGTTGGCAGGACCAAGCTCTGAGCCACACACAGTTGGCGTGCAATTTCTCCAAGGACATGTGCTTGAACGTTCACAATTTTCGAAAAACATGATTTTAGCATCTGTTGCAGTGCGCAAGACATCTGTTTCAATCGAACTCAATGCGCGTGCAAACCTAGTCAAAACACGCGCAGACACCGTGAAACGCTCATGTTTGCAACATCATGTTCCGCTTGGAAAACCTTAGCGCGAGCAAGCCAAGCACACGCAAAACACACGCCTAAGACATGCAACTTCAAAACGCGGGGTTCCCCTGGCAGTTCGCCTAATTACGCGTGGTTTAGTGTAAAACGTGTGTGTTAAGTTATACATTACGTACGTACGCGTGTTTTAGCGTGTTTTCAAAACGCTGGGTTTCCCCTGGCAGTCCGCCTAATCATGCAGTAGGCGGACTGCCAGGAAAGCCCAACTGGCTCGCGCGCACACACATTAACAGAGACACACATAAGCGCAGACCGCAGCAACATCGCCCTCGGCTTCACAGGCAAAACGCATTTTGATTAAACATGTCGGACATGGAAGCGTTGAACTTGGCAAGCTTGTTCTGCAAACTGTTGAACTTGTTGGGTTTAAATGGAAAATTTGCGTACGCGCTGCAGGTGTTTGGGTCAGTCAAGCTGCTTAGTAGGGTAAGCATGCCGCCACCGCATGGCCGAAGCCACAGAGGACAGACAAAGACAGACAGAGACAAACAGAGTCAAACAGAACTTTAAGACTTTTAGAACCTTAGCCTTGCCCCTTTTTTGCCAAACGGCTACCCAACTACCTGGATGGCCAGGCGTTGGCCGCCACAAACTTTGGAGACTGCTACTCAGCGAGCCGCCAAGGCCGACTATTGGGCGCTGTTTCAAGCAGCTACCCCATGGTCCAGCTTTTGGTAGGTGCTGGGCGCAGCTCCGAAGCCCCCCAAAAACGGCGGGCGCTGCTTGCAGCTACCCGATCTACGGGCGCTGCTCCAGCTACCCGCTTGACGCTTTTGAATTAAACGTTTTTTCCTTTTCCCCCGTGTTCAGCGCAGGTCTGTTGAACAGACTGGTCGTGTCCAAAAACCCTCGCAGGAGACCGGCATCGCCGCCGACGCAGCAGGTCCCCGGAAAGGCGTGGCCACCACGGCCGAAGGGGGCGAAGCCGCACCCGGACCTACTATCGCAATGAGCCTCGTGATGCGCGCCGCAGCCATCACAACAGCAGCGCGCGCAACGCTCCAAGGCTAAGGGCCAGGAGCAGCATATCCAGGACCCAGAGGACCGAAAGCTCGCCAGAAGCCAAGTCCGAGGAGGAGGACGAAAGGAAGGAGGAGGGCGAAAGGAAGGAGGACGAAAGGAAGGAGGACGAAAGGAAGGAGGACGAAAGGAAGGAGGACGAAAGGAAGGAGGAGGGGAAGGTGCAGTGCAGATTCTGCCACAAATGGTTGCTGCCGCTTGCAGTGGAGCAGCACCAGCAGAGCTCTACTTGGTGTTTGCAAGCCCAGGGCAAGGCAGTTGACATGCTACAATGCCAACGCTGCAGCAGGAAGACCGCATCAGGGTGGGCAATGGTGCAGCACTACCACTCAAGGCACGCCGAGTTTCTGGAGGACCTCCACAAGATGCAGATCGATGTGGACTGGCAGTACCCGCCAAGCCACAACACAGCGCTGAAACCCAGGCGCTCACCTTCCCGGTCTATGGCTCGCCCCGTGGGAGGCTCGCCGCAACGCCCAAGGTCGCCCCCCAACCCGCCGAAGAGGCGACCAAAGCACCCACCAGGCCCACGAGAGAAGCCAAAGCCACTTCCTTTGAAGGAGGTGGCTGTAAAGCAAGAGTCAGAGCCCGAGGTGGCCCGCCAAGCTGCAAAGCAAGACCAGGACACCAAGCCCAACAAGAACAATGCCACAGAGGGCCAAGGCACCGCAAGCCTGGCAACAGTGGACACGGGTGGCACCCCTGCATCGGGCGGGCTTCAGGCAGGCCTCCTTGCGGGGCCCCAAGGCAGCAATGTGGGCAGCTTGCTGATTGCCATTGGGCAGGCTTTGGCTTCTGAGAGATGATTGCCTTAGCATTCCTTGGCCGGTAAGTGGCAATGCCACTACCTTCGGCTTTTTGAGTCGCCGTGGTCGGCAAGGGGCTTGGTCCGGAACTTGAAAGTTGGTAAAGTAGGCATTATATAAAGCCTTAATAAATTCCCAGTAAAAAGCTTTGCCGACCACCGGCCAATCACCTTGCGCCAGCGCAGAGCAAAACACCATAGCTACAGCGTTGCCAATGGTTATGTCTTCAGTTGATCAGGGTGCTTTGCACATTTTGTGGGAAGCTGGGCTCAAGTCTTTGATTCGCATGAAACGCATTTGCATGCACACGCGTTGCAAGAGGACGAGGGGCAACAGCCCATACTTCTAAGTCTAGTTCCATGGCCAGCGATGACAGCCCGTCCTTGCCATCACTTTCGGAAAATGGCTCATCTGTGATCATGCTGCCCTCCGGCTCAGACTCTGAGCCAGAGCTGCCTGCAGCTTCTGGCTCAGGCCAGTGCTGCAACTCCGGCTGCCTCGCAGCCTTGGACGAGAGCCCGGAGCTTTGCACACGCGCAGAAGAGGTCAGAGTGGCTTTTCAATCCAGCCGTGTAGAGGATCTTGCCAAGCTCCGATACCATTGCTTGGCGGCTTGGCAAAGCAAGCCGTCTGGCTGGCGCCACTTCCGTGCTTGGGGCATGCCACTGTGCAAAAATGCGGTGTGTTCCTTGTTGCACATGGGTTCAACCATGTACAGCAAGTTCACTAAGCATATAGCAGAGGGGTACATTGACCCACCCATGGACCTGCGGCGCACGCAATGCCAGCAACGCACAACTGGGCAGAGCACCTCTGACGCCACTGTTGCAGCCGACACCTTGCTACGGTGGATCCACGAGAATATGGCAGAGCATTTGGCAGAGAGCGACCAGTTCGTCTCAGGCAAGACCAATTTGCTCCACAAGGCAGAGACGGCAGGCTTGGCAGATATCGCCAACGGGCCTGAGCACATCAAGTGGCTGGCGCCAGGGACAACGCTGACTGAGCTGCTGTCATTCAGCGCAGCCTTCAACCCAGAAGTGGAGGCTCCCAGCTTCTCCACCTTTTGCCGGATCTACCACAGTGACTGGGCAAAATGGCTGAAGATCCGAACAGAGGGGCAGCATTCCAAGTGCGACAGCTGCGAAAAGTTCAAAGCCTGGAGGCGACTTGCCAGCTCCAAGAGCGACGTTGACATGGTGAGCAAACTGTACAAGGAGCACCTGGCAAGCATGATGGCGGACAGACGGGTGGATGCTGCCATCGCTGCATTGGCCCGTCAGACATGGGCCGGAGAGGGGGGGGACAAGTCCACATTGTCCCTGACCCTTGATGGGATGGACACCACAAAATTCAAGGTGCCAAGGAACTGGTCATGTTCTAAGGAGTGGGACTCATTGTGGCGACCCGAACTCCGGCTTCACGGAGCGCTGAATGATGGATACTCAGAGGAATACATACTGACAGACCAGGACATGAGCAAGGGCAGCAACTTGGACCTGACCATCATCAGCCATCTCCTGCACGAGTCCCAAGGGGAAATGCAGAAGCGTGGCATACCCTGGCCACGCTTTCTGCGACTCCACGCAGACAACGCAAGTAACGAGCTGAAGAACCAATTATGCTTAAAGTTCATGAGCTGGCTCACTCATCGCGGGCTTTTCCAGGAGTGCATGCTGACCACTTTTCAAGTGGGCCACAGTCATGGCCGGATAGATCAGAGGTTTTCAGAGATACGTGCAGTTCTGGCTGACAGCCCACTGCTCCAGTCACCAGAAGACTTCGCACGGGCGCTGCAGAAAGTCAAGCCGCGCGAAGGCCGTGAACTCCGGGTAAAGAAGCTGGAAGCAGCAATAGATTTTGAGGAGTTCTTCAGCTCACTCCAGGTCAATGTCTCGGGGCACACGCAGACACACTCCAAGTCAAAGCAGGGCGAGGAAGCTGTGCACGTTTTTTCTGTGCAATTGCGAAAGAACATCAGCAAGTCGTGGCGCGACAGGATTGCCTCCTCATTTCCAGACACTCCCAGTGAGAACGATGTGATTCTCACTTGCAGGCATTACTTGGCATCAGACCAGGACTCGCAGGATCCTTGCGTTTTGGTGCCTGACACAAGGATGAGGGCATTGCAGGCGACTGCGCCCGACAGCCTTGCACCGCGACGCTCTCTCAGCGAGCGCCAGGCCAAGGAGTTCTCCAAAACAGCAGTTGCGATCGCAAAACCACCTTGGAACATGCTGAAGGCTAGCTCTTACTTGTCCAACTTGGTCAAAGAGAACACACAGGGCGGTGGGCCTCATTGGAAGCCATTGCCAGTGGACTGGGCTTTGGCCGGGCACCCGCCCGAATCCTCCGCAGCAAGCGAACCAGCAGACGCCATAAGCCCAGAAGAGATGCAATGGGCTGTACGGAAGCCAGCCACTGTCGCAGCCAAACCTGTCATTAAAACAGGAGCTTCCAAGGCTGCCGCCAAAAAGTCCAAGGCCATGAAGCGGCCAGCAGCAGCCCGCAGTCCGGAACCAGTTGCTGGCAAGCGCAAGGCTGCTGAGGCAGCTGGCTCGCCGCCATGCGGTGCTTCGGCAAACGCTTCTGACCCGCCGCAGCCAGAAGGCTGCGAGGCAGATGCAGTTTCATTGCCAAGCCCTGGCAGCGGAGAGGAAGGGCTCCACTTCAATTCCGCACTACCAGCGAAGCCCACGGCATCAAGCGCAACGGTCGGCGCACCGCGGGGAGCAGTGGTAGCAGTTCCCACCGACGAGCGGCCCGCAGCCAAGGAAAAGCCACGAAAGCGTCAACTGGGCAAATTGCCAATGCCAGATGATGCGAAAGACTACTTGGGCTGCACCAAGTGCAAGTACTCCAATATCGGATGCGCCACATGCCGCCGCAAGGTCGGCCTGGTCTTGAACGCTGATGAGACTGCCTGGACATGGGCGACTTGAGACACGGGACGCGGCCAACCAAGATGAAAAACACGCCCCAATGCATCGCATCCAATGCTGCACTGCTTGCCTCGCACTGCCCAGTAGTAAGTTGTAACGCTGCGCTCTTTCCACATTGTAGGCATTGGGCTCACAGATCGCATAGTAGTTCAGCTCCCGCCCCAATCTTGCAATCCATGGCAGCGCAGCCTGACATCATCATGGTGGACAGCGAGTCCGACTCTGGCGACAGCCAAGAAATAGAGATTCGGAACACCGCACCACGCCACGACTTCATTGAAGTCTTCAGCCCACCAAGGGTGACCTTTGCTTGTCAACGCCAGGGCCTGGTGGCTGAACACGGCATAGACATAGTGACAGGTTTTGACCTGAACACCTTTGAAGGTCGCGCTGCCACACTGCAGCTGTTGGGGAAGGCCCGGCCAAGGTTCCTCATGCTGAGCCCCCCATGCACAATGTACTCGGCGCTGCAGGGCTTGTTCAACTTGCACAAGATGAATCCGCAAGTCCTGCAGCAGCGAATGGTTGAGGCAGACAGCCTGTTGAAATTCGCAATGTTTCTGTGCAAGAGACAACATGACCGAGGAGCTTTCTTCTGTTTTGAACATCCACATCGGGCCACTAGCTGGCAGAGGCCCTTTGTCCAAGCCATCCTCAACTTGCCGGGCTGCCAGCTCACCGCATTCGACCAGTGTCAGACAGGATTGGTCACTCCTGGAGAGAACCCAAAGCCCATCAGAAAGAGGACAGTGTTGATGTCCAACGCGCCGGCCATCCAGGCCATGTTCGGGCCCATGCAGTGCAACTGCCCAGCAGCTTCGCACGTGCATGTGCAGGGGTCTGTCGATGGCATCCGGTTGTCCACATGGTGTCAGAGATACACTCCCGGGCTTTGCAATAATCTGGCGGAGGCAGTGGCCAGAACACTTGGCCACGAGTGAGGCGACAAACTTACCAATTAATGCACCAGAATAGATTGCTCGCAGGATACCAGATTCAATGGAGGCAAAATGTGACGATCTCATGTCTTCACAAAACGTTCTCCGAGATCTTCAGATTTCGGCCGAAATGTGCCGATCTTTTTGGAAATTCCTGGAAACCAGCAGATGTCCCCCTACATTTTTTTGTACCCAGACATCTTCAGGTTTTGGCGTTCCCATCCCGAGATCTTCACATTTCGGCCGAAATCTGACGATCTCTGCATCTCACAAAACGTCATGCGACATCTTCAAGTTTTAGACCGACAGCCACTCTCGGTGGCCCAAGCAGTGTGAGTCCCCAGCAGCTCCAGGTCCAGCCCAGCCATTCCTGGTTTGCGGCTGACGCCTTGCTGGCCTCGACTCGACCTCATGACAGACACTGCGCCGAAGCCATCACTAGCCTCGAAGGAGGAAAGTGAAGAGACACCAAGTGAGTCAGTCGCCCTTAGCTTGAATACCAAGCCGGAGGAACCGGAGCCAAGAGTTGAGGTGAGCCCTGAGACCTTCCGCGAGGTGGCATACGCAGTCCTGGTGGACGAGTTGAAGAAATGGGGCTCTCCGGCCCAATATCTTCAAAAGACTTACCCGACTCCGGAGTCGCAGCTTGAATTCAAAGAGCTGTTGCTGGAACACTTTCCCAAGAGCCCGGGAATTGATTACCACAGCAGCTCCGAGCTACCAAGCAACATGACCGATCTTATGGCGCTTCATTTGTCAGATTTGGGATTCTTTGCCCGCTCCAGCACCAAACCTGCGCCGTTCCTCCACACCAGCATCAGTCTTCTGGATGAGTACTTGACCAATTCATTCTTGACTGAGCAGGACCCGGTTCTCCTTGCCCAAGGTCCTAGCACCAGCCCCACACCCGACCCGTTCTGGTCCATATACGTGAAGGGTGCCGCTCGAAGTTGCACTGCGCTGTTCCTGGCCGCGCAGTGCATCAAGCGTGGGTGGAAGTTGGCCGTGCTGCGGCCAAACCTGCAGCAGTCGCTGCTGGTGGTTCACGCACGGCGCGGGTTCATGCCAACTGACAGAGAGGCTGTAGCTTTGGAGAACGCGCGGCTCTCATCCCGGGGCGCCATCAGGAAGAGCCACTGTGTGCTGACATGGCTGGGCAAGCTGTCGCTGCTACGGGAGCAAGGCCTTTCAGCTGAGAACACTCTGAAAGTTTGGAATCAGAGCTGCACCAAGGAGTCTGCCTTGACAGGCAGCCGAAGAGTTGCGTTGCTGCAGCTGCTGGGCATGCCCAAGGCAGCTGCGGACCTTCTCTTGGAACATGTGTCACTGTTTGGTGACCGGACAGCATTCATGGAAGATGCATTTGCCAGCAAACGCTTGGGAGTGGGGGCCATGCCCCGGTCAGGATCCAAAGCCTGGAACATGCGGCTCCAGGTGACCGAGGCCGGGCAAATGCTTTTCCTCCGGTACATTCACAGCCAGCACCTCAAACGGCTTCCGGGAACCCGGGCGAAGAGAAGCAAAGATGATCTCGAGGAGGCCATCTCGATGGCGCAGCTTCTGGTCTCGCTGACGGACGACCTGACAGCGCAGATGCCCATCGCATCGGTTGATGCCCAGGTCTTCGAGCGGTTTGTCGAAGGTGACACGAACCTGGACTTGGAGCTTCAGTCCGCATTGTCGGAGAAGCGGGCAGATTTTGATCATGGAGACATCACAATCTTCCGTGAGCTGGTCAATGAGCACGCCACCAGCACTGACCGAAAGAGACAGGCCCTGGGCATGCCGACCAGCAGCATTGCAGCCGCCCAGCTGGAGCGCCAGGAGTTTGACATTGCCATGTCCACTCTGAAGCGGGACTGCGATGCTTACAGGATTTGGCTCACACAGAGCCGCGACCGGGAGGCAGCGGCGTATTTCGCAGAGCTCCAGCACCAGAAGCAGCGCAAGCAGAAGGCCAAAGACATTGCGAAGGAGATGGGTCAGCCATCCTCGGCTTTGTGGACCATGCAGCTGACAAAGCTGGGCAAGCCCGCGGCTTGCTACCAGGAGATTGAGGGCGCGATCAAGAACATCATGAAGCGCGAGCAGTTCACGTCGAAGGATCAGGTGCTCAGCCTGGTGGTCCTCAACTGGGCGGCGCCCAGCACATTCAGCTCGGAGCAGCAGGCCTGCCAGGCATCTTTGGCAGGCGCCCTGGTGAACGACGGCAGCGGCATCGGCGCAGTGCTGACGCCGGTGTACTTCCACAAGAAGGGCGCGCTCTTCAAGGTGGAAGAGGCTGCCAACAAGCAGCTTGCGGGGGCGAACCTGAACCAGGACCACCGGTTCGCGCTCCCGTTTCAGGGCAGGAACGACAAGCGCGAGAAGCGCA
Organism: Effrenium voratum; assembly: GCA_963377175.1. Classification (NCBI taxonomy): domain Eukaryota; class Dinophyceae; order Suessiales; family Symbiodiniaceae; genus Effrenium; species Effrenium voratum. The sequence goes on from CAUJNA010002002.1 coordinate 903,019, forward strand.
CCTTGGTGCAGCCTGGCCGGTTTCTGGTTCCCATGGAGGAGGAGAGCTACCAGAAGGTGATGGACATCTGGCGGACGGCACCCCTGTTGCGGAAGCCCTTGGCGGAGGAGTCGGTGTTGCTGGCCACCCGGGACATGCTAAGACCAGCCGCGGCGATTGCCGACAAGTTATAGCAGTTAGCAAGTAGGCGGCAACCGGGCGGCAAGCGCTCGGCAAGTGCTCGGCAACTAGGTCAACTCGGGCATAGTCATTTCCAACACTTGCGGGGACATATAATCGTTTATTGGACTTGCTATTTGTTTTTAAGTTATGGTAAGTTTTTATTAAGTTTTCACATCTAGATATAAGTCTCGATAGTGGATTTTTAAGTCAAGTTAAGTGTGTGTAACTCTTGATAAGTTTTGCTAACTTTTTATAACTTTTTCGTGTTTTTTTCAGGTCGGTTTTCGTTGATCGCCACGTATACTGTGCTTTGCATGTCGCAATGTTTTCGTAGCAACCTGATGAGAGTTTTGCGCAAAATGGGTGCAGCCAGCGTTGGCCTCGGCTGCGATTTTGTGAGAGAGTTGTTGAGAGTTTGAGCCATCATGGTGCTATAGCGGGCTTACGTCGTTGCTTGGCGAGAGTGCAAAAAAGCGGCTCAAATGAAAGGATCCTTTGTCTCATCACGCGGGTTTTGCTTGGAGAGTTTTGAGGGTTTGAGAGCTCATGAGAGTTTTCATGGTTTAAGAGTTGATGCATGAGAACCTGGAAAGTCTTGAGAGTTTAAGAGTGGTCTGAAGGTTTGAGAGTTTATGAGAGTTTTCAGGGTTTGAGAGTTTGATAAGAACCTGGAACGTCGTGAGAGCTTATGAAAGTTTTCAGGGTTGAGAGTGGGATAAGAGCCTTGAGAGTTTGAGAGTTTGATTGAGAGTTTGTTTGAGGGCTGGTTTGAGAGTCAGTCAATGCCACAAAACTTGAGAGGTTCACAAACTCTCTATAAACTCTCAAGTCAGCAACTAAACTCTCAAATCAGCAACGAAACTCTCAAGTAAGCACATGAAGTATTTTTGGATCGAAGCTGGCTCATACTAGCGCAAGCCTAGCACCTCTCAAACGCAATTTCTTCTTTTTCAGCTTGTAGACCAACACCTTCACCTTTTTCTCCAACTTCTTGATTTTGCTATCAGCTGTTCGAAGGGCATTCTCCATCTCGATGATCTTGATCCATATCAGCCTCTGCCACTGAGGGCTATACCCATCCACCGTCCCATCAGACAACGGAATTGTACGATCCATAGCCTTGCCAGGACGGGATACCCTACGAGCAAAAATTAGATCTGAGCCGCGCGCATCGTCGATGAATCTGCAAGTCAAGAAGCTGGTCAGTCAAGTTCATAAACTCTTAAACTCTCCAAACTCTCAAGAAACATTTGCATGGTGTGTGACTCGAGCGTCAGTGAATCTGCAAGCAAGGAAGTTGTTCAAGATTCAAATTCAGAAACTCTCAAACACACCAAACTCCAGCAGAAACATTTGCATGACATCGAGAGTGGTGAGAGCTTGACGTGCACAACTCATTTGAGAGCTACAGGGATTGAGATTTGAGAGATAGAGAGTTTTGGTCAGAAGGGTTTGAGGGGAATCCATTGGTTATGAAATACTGGCTTGTCTACAGTACTAATAAATTCAGAAAATTCTGAATAAATTCAGAAAAATTCTGAATTTGAGGCTTGCCTAGTACTTGTTTCCATTTACTGAGTTCAGAAAAAATCTGAATAAATTCAGAAAATTCTGAATAAATTCAGAAAAAATCTGAATTTGAGGCTTGCCTAGTACTTGTTTCCATTTACTGAGTTCGGAAAAATTCTGAATAAATTCAGAAAATTCTGAATAAATTCAGAAAAATTCTGAATTTGAGGCTTGCCTAGTACTTGTTTCCATTTACTGAGTTCAGAAAAATTCTGAATAAATTCAGAAAATTCTGAATAAATTCAGAAAAATTCTGAATTTGAGGCTTGCCCAGTACTTGTTTCCATTTACTGAGTTCAGAAAAAATCTGAATAAATTCAGAAAAATTCTGAATTTGAGGCTTGCCCAGTACTTGTTTCCATTTACTGAGTTCAGAAAAATTCTGAATAAATTCAGAAAAATTCTGAATTTGAGGCTTGCCCAGTACTTGCTTCCATTTACTGAGTTCAGAAAAATTCTGAATAAATTCAGAAAAATTCTGAATTTGAGGCTTGCCCAGTACTTGTTTCCATTTACTGAGTTCAGAAAAATTCTGAATAAATTCAGAAAAAATCTGAATTTGAGGCTTGCCCAGTACTTGTTTCCATTTACTGAGTTCAGAAAAATTCTGAATAAATTCAGAAAAATTCTGAATCTGAGGCTTGCCCAGTACTTGTTTCCATTTACTGAGTTCAGAAAAATTCTGAATAAATTCAGAAACAAAAAGCTGAATAGAATATGTTTCTGAGCCAATAAACTCTCATCATCAACTAAACTCTCGAACCCTCAAAACTCTCAAGTGGCTTGTTTACTGCAAACATTTGGTTGGCCGAAGTGATTGAATGTCTAGGTGCGGTTTTTCGACGCGTGGTTCAAGAGATGCCAGGCGTGCTTTCTTTTGAGCCCACAAGCTGTAAGGCGTGGCGTCAGCTGAACTCCTGCAAATGGCTTTGCCCTGCCTATTGGAGAGAGGTGGATGGCAACTTGCTCGTGTTGGTTTGACGGACTCGACGATGGCTGTCTTGAAAAAAATGTGCGGCTGGAGAGTTTCGGAGAGTTTCGACAGCGTGGAGAGTCTTGAGCGGCTAGAGAGTTTTGACAGCGTTCATTGGCGGATCCTTGAAAGATTTTACTCTTTTTCGACCGCTTTCGTATCTAGGCACTGCTTGTTTTCTGCAATTATGTGCTGACCACAACGTGTGATTTTTGCTCTCCGATAACTTTTTGTAACTTTTTGTAACTTTTTGTAAGTTTTTATAACTTTTTCTAAGTTTTTCTAACTTTTTGTATCTTTTTTTGCGAACTTACTACCTGCGGATAACTGTTTGTATCTGTTGCGAAGTTAGTTATAAGTAGATGCAAGTTCCGTTAAATTTGTGTAACCTCTATATCTTGTCTGTAACTCCTGCGGCTGGTCTTAGTGGTGACCATCGAGGATATCGCAGAGAACGCGCTTCCCCAGACCACCGACACAAGCACGCACATCAAGCCCGCAGAGAAGCACCAACAGATCGGCGTGGACGCAGCGCGGAAGCTCTTGCGGGGCTTCGTTCAGGGGATGGAGAGCAGCTCCAGAGCGAGCATCCTGGTGGTTGACCTGAGCTTGCATAGCGCAGAGCTTTGCAAAGCTGCGCTTCTGGAACACGCCTGCGGGCAAGGGCAGCTGCAGCTTCCGTGCTACTACATTGGCTTTGCAGCCGACGAGGAAAAGCTGGAGTGGGCAAACCATCACATGGAGGAGTTCCTCGCAAACAGCTTCTTGGACCAATCGCTTCCCTTGCCCAAGTCTGCCAGCATTCCACCTGCGAAGCTGGAGTCGGGCTTGGGCGCGGTTCCGCACCCGCAGCTTCAGCTGCTGACGTACTCCAAGCAAGTGAAGTTTGAGGGCCTGGCGTCTTTGAAGACGCCCGACCCCTTGCTGATCAAGTACGACGAGAGCCCCTTCCGAACAGAGTTTTACGAGATCTTGGCCGCTGCCCGTGAGGCGCTGCCGCTTGACCTTCCTGCAGAGAAAGGTGCAGCAGCACAAGCGAAGCGTGCCCTGAAGATGACCGTCGAGGCTGCGGCAGGTGGCCAGAAGAAGCAGAAGACGCAAGAAGAGAAGCCAAAGCTGGCGCACATAGCCGCTGACAGCGTTCCAACCCCCCTGACTTGGGAAGCCCCGCTGCTGAAAAAGGGCAACAAGGAAGTGTGCGTGGTGATCTCTCTGGGGTCTCGAATCTGGCTGGTGAACCGGTCCGACTCGGAGCAGGCCTTTGAGGCTGGCACCGTGCTGGCCGGCTGGTACAAGGGGAAATTCTGGCACCACCGAAACTCTGGAGAAGACCCCAAAACAAAGAAGGCCAAGAAAGAAGAGGGCCAGTCGAATGAGCCAGGCGAAACTGACGTGCAGTTCAAGTTGAGCGATGGCAACGACTTGGTCAGCTTCAACGGCAAAACCACGAACCTGGCAAGCTTGATCCTGGAGAAGCGCAAGAGTGTGCCCGACATTGGCATTTCATACCACAGCATTGTCGACAAGCCCTTGCCTGGCCAGCCCGGGTTCTTTGGGTTGGAGACCAAGCACAGCATCTACTTCCGGGCAGAGACCATTCCCGTCAAGACTGAGGACAACCAGCAAACGCCCAAGATTCCTTTGAATCACTTGGGCGGGTGCATCAAAGCCAGCGCATGGGACACAGCCGCGACACACATCGTGTGGGCAGTGAAGTGGAACGCATCAGCACAGAAGGGTCTATCGCCCGTCCGGCCAGTGGTCACCTTGAAGCAAACGGTGAGCTTGCCGGCGCAGTCAGCCGTGGAGCTCTCGCAGCAGAGCGCCAGCACGGTCACGGGGCCGTCCGCTGAATCAGAGTAGGTGTAGCAGGCTTAGGCAGCGCAACTGTCAGTTTCGAAAACCACGCATTGCCAAGGTGCACCAAAAAATCCAAACAGGACCTTCATCCCAAGAGGAAGCCTGAAGATAATTCCAAGTTGAAGTTGGGCTGGAACACAGCCCCGCAGACCCTGCGATTCTACCAGGAGAGATTGCAATATCAAATGACATGCCAAGGCGCAGCGACCCACCACCAAAAAGCTTGATTATTCTTCACCCATCCACACACCATGGAGAAACACCCTTTACAACACACAACACTAATAGGTTTGGAAAGCTGACAGCGTAGGGCAGAAGTAGGACCGGGCCGGGCCATCAGATTGCCAGCGGATCACTGAAAAAAGAACTTGGAGCGCAAGGTGTCCTCACTTCCTGAGTTCATGAACTTTAAACTTTTTGGGAAGACCATTTTAGTGGTACATATAAAGTTTGGACTTTTTTTGGCCATCCACCCAGCCAGTGAGTGTCAACACTTGCATACACAAAGACCACTTGGTTATCAGCAGCATATTTTTGCAGGGCTTTTAAAATTTGCAAAGCGGGTGCGTGTCTATGAAGCAACACTGGATTGAATCTTGCTGCCGGGGCGGTCCTTTGCCAACTGTTCAGGCACTTATTCGTGTTGCAGCCTTGCAATGACTGGGAATCTTTGCCATTGCGCCATTGCTGTTGAACTGGTGCTTGGATTTAGGGGGCCGCCCCTTTGCAGTTGTGGCCTAAAAGAAGAAATACAAGCTCACTCCGCACTACCCTCAAGTAGGCCATGACGGCTGGTGTCCATGATGCTGATGATGCAAAGTTGTTTTCTGGAAGCCCACAATCACTTCTTTTTCGCGCAGCGCAGTTTCAGGAGCAGGGCTCAGTCAAACCCACACCAATGGGCCAGGTGAAACTAAGTGAAACTGAACTTCGGGTCAGGCCTTGCGCTTGCCATACAGGTCGCTCAGAGTTTTTTGAAGCTTCCGATTGGTGGCTAAGACGATGCCCGTTTGAGAGTCATCCAGGGCGCCGTAGCCCAAGAAGGTCCTTGACAATGAGCGCGCACACAAATATGCCCCACATGTTTGAGAAGCGAAAAGAGGCAGGACAAAATGTAATAGTGACTAGCTGAAAGCTAAGCAGCCTGCGGTCCACAATCCGGGCATACTGCATTGCCGTCGCCTCCGCAACATCACATCGCTTCATGTCATTCACCATGCGATGCCGGCCAGAGTGAGTCCGGATGTTTTGAGTGACAATTGCCACACTCACCTTTGGCGGAATAGAGAAGGTAGCACGCAGCCTGGAGACTGCCTTGCAAGCCGTGTCCTTGTTGATGTGCTTAGTGTTGCAGTCTGCGCGAAGGGCAGGAAATAGCAGCTGGTCGGGCTCGCGGGGAAACACCCACTTGTCTTGAAATGTCACTCGCCCCCACATGCCTTTGCTTCTAGAGCGCTTCCTATTGACACCATGGGCCTTCAACAGGCGCAGCTTGGCCAACGCAGGCTTCAAAAGGTGCTTCCACGCAGCAGTTCCTCTTTTCAAGGGCGCTATGAACACACATTGCGTCTTGAAGTTGAAGTCCCGAGCACGTAGTCTTAGTACTTCTGTGATGCGGAGGCATAGCATATGGGTCAGCATCAATGCCACATGCAGCCATGTTGGCCCTTCACGTAGCACATGCGCGAGCCACAAATTCCACAAGGGGCCAGGCATAGCAGCTGCCTTCCCGAGTCGGTACTTGGGCGCGCGTCGCTTGGGAGGCCTGCCGCGCTTTCTAGGCATGATGGTCGCAAATGCCGGGAGGTCACAGGGTGCAACAGGGTGTGCTTGGGACGAAAACTGCAGCTGTCAAGCGGGTGATTTTTTGGGATTTATTTGCACTACTACGCGCTGCAGGTTTCAGCTCATTTCCTGGCAGTCCGCCTACTGCATGATTAGGCGGACTGCCAGGGGAAACCCAGCGTTTTGAAAACACGCTAAAACACGCGTAACGATAACACACGCGTACACGCGCAGCTTGACAGCGTTTTGAAAAAAGTAGGCGACTGTGTGTGGTGTTTTGAAAAGTGCTTTAAAAAACACTTGCACATGTTTTGTTTCGTGGGCGCGGATGTGCTTCAAACTAGGTTGTCATGTGGACTGCCTAGCTGAGTGCAGTTCAGTCAGAGGTTTGGCTGCAAAGGTGTGCTAGGAAAGAGCGATGCGCCAATGGCCAAGCGATTAACAGGTAGCACTCCATGTGTGTGGCCTCACCGCTGTTACCGCAGTCCATACACTTTTTTTGAACAACCATGAATTCTATGGCAGCAAAAATGAATTGCAGGCGAGTGCAACCAAAACAGAACACACCCTGAGCTACAAGCCTGCAACCGCAATGCAACAGGACACCACAAGCAAATTCAGCAATCAGCGCGGGAAAGTTCAGAAACATTGCCATGACAACTGTTTCGCGCGGTTTGTTATGATTAGGCTCGATGGTTGAAAATGCATGACTTTATTTTGCTTTGCGTTGAGTGTTTGGGTGTGCCCTTTAGTTTTGTCAACATGGCCTGGCTTAACGCAGGTAAATACATTGAATGAATTCAGTCGAGCACGTGGCATGATTTGTTGCAAGGTTTGGGAGCACGTTTGGCTCGGCATTGTGAGTGTTGGCGCCTGGCGCTGTGCTCGCAGGCTGGGATTTCCATGAAGGGCAAAACGGGGAAAGGGTTTGTCAGCACTACACCACTTCTTTCAGTGGTCATGGCCTCATTCGGCAATTCAGGGTTTCAGAGTGTTCGTAGGGCTTGCGCCTCATTCAGTGCTGCCACTTCTTTCAGTGGCCCTCATTCGGCAATTCAGGGTTTGAGGGGTTACTGTAGGGCTTGCACCTCATTCAGTGCTGCGCCACTTCTTTCAGTGGTCCTCATTCGGCAATTCAGGGGTTTCAGGGGTTACTGTAGGGCTTGCACCTCATTCAGTGCTGCGCCACTTCTTTCAGTGGCACCCTATAGGGTCACACTTCTTTCAGTGGGAAGGGGATATTGTGCGTTTTGCGCCTCATTCGGCGGTGGGCCACTTCCTTCAGCGCAGTTTAGGGGCTCGCCCATTTCAAACTATGTGTTTGGTTTCAGCCTCTGCCTTGCGCAGGTCCATGATGGCCAGGACAGCCTCCAAGACCGCGCGCCACAGCCTTGGTAACCATTGCTGGAGACATGATCATGTTGAGATGCATTTGTGTCTCTTGTGTGACAGTCAGGACCCTGCAAACAGGTTGGCAAGTAGACATTTTTTGCACCGTCACTCAATAAAGTCTGGCCGAAGTAGGCATTTTTGGTCACTGAATGAAGTGACTCTAGCCGAAAGAGGCAAGCAACATACATGCTGTGATGATGCGTTGGTTTCCCGCGTGGCTCAACATAACATTTTATCCTTAGGTCTGGGGGCAGTGGCGTATCAATCCTTGCAGGCACATTGCCCCTGAGAACAAACCAGCCAAGCCATGGCACAGCTGAAAAGCAAAGCAAGCCACCAGGGCAGACAGGTTTGTGCCACCGAACCAGCCATGGCAGATGATGGAAAGGGCCGCGGAGGTGACAGCAGCGGCTGGGCCAAGGGCGACAGCGCCAAGGGCGGCGGTGGTGGAGGCGCTGGCGGAGGTCGGGGCAAGCACAAGCAGCCCCCTGGTGGAGGTGGCGATGGCGGTGATGGCAAAGGCGGCAAACCTGGAGGGGGCAAAGGCGGCAAGCCTGGAGGCGGCGGCGACAGCAAGGGCAAGCAGCCCCCTGGTGGTGGCGATGGCGGTGATGGCAAAGGCGGCAAGCCTGGGGGCAAAGGCGGCAAGCCTGGCGGCGACAGCAAGGGCAAGCAGCCCTCTGGTGGTGGTGATGGCGGCGATGGCAAAGGCGGCAAGCCTGGAGGGGGCGGCGGCAAGGGCATGCAGCCTTGTGGAGGCGGCTGCGACAGCAAGGGCAAGCAGCCCCCTGGTGGAGGTGGCGATGGCGGTGATGGCAAAGGCAAGCCTGGAGGGGGCGGCTGCGGTGGAGGTCCTGGCAAAGGCGGCAAGCCTGGAGGAAGTGGCGCGGACAAAGGCAAGCAGCCCCCTGGTGGTGGCGATGGCGGTGAAGGCAAGCCTGGAAAGGGCGGCTGCGGTGGAGGTGATGGCAAAGGCGGCAAGCCTGGAGGAGGTGGCGCGGACAGCAAGGGCAAGCAGCCCCCTGGCGGTGGCGATGGCGGCGGTGGAGGTGATGGCAAAGGCGGCAAGCCTGGAGGAGGCGGCTGCGACAGCAAGGGCAAGCAGCCCCCTGGCGGTGGCGATGGCGGTGAAGGCAAAGGCAAGCCTGGAGGGGGCGGCTGCGGTGGAGGTGATGGCAAAGGCGGCAAGCCTGGAGGAGGCGGCTGCGACAGCAAGGGCAAGCAGCCCCCTGGTGGTGGCGATGGCGGTGATGGCAAAGGCAAGCCTGGAGGGGGCGGCTGCGGTGGAGGTGATGGTAAAGGCGGCAAGCCTGGAGACAGCAAGGGCCCCCCAGCCGACGGAGGTGATGGCAAGGGTGGCGGCGACAGCAAGAGCAAGGGCAAGCAGCTCCCTGTGCATGAGGAAGGCGGCAAGGGCGGCCAGGCTGTTGGAGGCGGAGCTGGTGGTGGAGGCGGAGCTGTTGGAGCCGGAGGTGCGACTGGCCAGCCGGCTGCCTCTGAGTCTGATGGGGCTGCCGCCTGGGATGGATGTGGCAGCAGCGGCCGCTGGAACCAGCCTTGGACATGGAGTCCGGCCGCGCCACGCCAGCACGAATACCGGCCTGCTGGCCCAGCGCGGGTGAGGCGGGCAGTTGGCCGCTTGGCTGAAAACCTTTCGGCCGACAACACTGCCCTGAGAGAGCAGCTGCGCGTGCAAGAGATGGAGGCGGGCAGGCAGCTGCAGGAGCAACAGCAGTTCTTCGAGAACAAAATGCTCCAGCAGCACTTTTCTTTTGCGCAAGCCCAGTCGCAGCTGCAGTTCAAGCTACAGAGCCTCCTGGAGCAGTCAGAGCAGCAGTTGGCTGCTGCACAGGAGAAATTGCGGGCGGAGCGCAGCAGGCATGCCACAGAGGTGGAGAGGATGCAGCGGCAGCATCAGCACCAAGTTGCCGCGGCACGCCTGGAGTACGACGAGAAGCTGCTCCAGATGCAAAAAACGATGGCAGAGCAGAACGAGCGCAACCTGGAGAAGCACCTCAACAGTTGGCGCATCGCGACGCAGAGGCAGCAAGCTCAAGAGGCGAGCCAGAGAGAGGAGGAGAACCTAAAAAAGGAGCAGGAGGTTGCCGAGCCAAAGAAGGAGGGCAAAAAGCCAAAGAAGCAGAAAGCCGACAAGAAGCAGCAGCGTTCACCACCCAGTCCCGAACCCGGACCCAGCCACAAGAAGCAGAAGTGAGTGGCAGGAGTGCTTTTTTTTTACCTCTGAGCCCGGTACTTTCAGAAAGAAGTATACAACAAAATGAAAACCAGTTGATGAAAGCAATTGGTACCGGGAGGCAATGTACAGCATCATGGAGGCGTTTTGGAGTTGACTTTCTCGGCGGAAGCCCAAAAAATCCACAAGCAACTACCAGCAATGATCCCTCACATGCTGAAACGAAGAAGTGGGTTCCTCCGGGATGGTCCGTTTCACCGAGATCCGAGATGGGCATCATTCAAGGGCCCCGCAAAGAAAATGTCATTGCACAGGTTTGGCTGATAATTCTGAAACCTTTTGTCAAAGATTGGGCTCATCAACAAGCGAGTTTGCTGAGGCTGGACTGTGGTGCAGCCAGCAGCCCAGCGGAAGGCCAGGGTTAAGAGCTTTGAGGGAACAGGCGAGTTAAATGCGTCCCGCCCTCACCAATGTGCGGCCAGGCAGCCGCTGGTCTCCATGCCGCAGCCCTTCAGCGAGCACTCCTGCGTGGGAGGACAGGGCGTGTGGGCTCAAAAAAAGCCAAACCCTTCAAGCCAAACCCTTCTCGGCTCTATTACCCTTGTGCTCGAGTTTCGTTGTGTAGTTCATGGTTTGGGCGCTTTTGGGTTGAACCACTAATTCATGCTGAAAGAAGCATTTGGGTGCTGAACGAAGCGCCAGCTACAGTTACAGTCACACAGCGAGGATGCACTCAACTCAACTCAACTCAACTCAACTCAACTCAACTCAACTCAACTCAACTCAACTCAACTCAACTCCCTCATTGCCTTGGCCGCTCAAAACATGTGACACACAAATTTATTGTTGCCTTGGCCCCTCAAAATGTGGAATTGGAAAAGCAAAGTGCTGGCATTCTGTTTGCTCTCAGTCCCTTACAAAGTTGCAGAAATTGTTTTCTTTGAGGCTGCCATGTGTCGAAGTTTGATGGTGCGCTTTGTTCAGCGCCAGCACTTCTTTCAGTGCGATTGGCACAGGGCTGTCCGAGCCTGGATGATGAGCTTGTCGCTGTAGGGTGCGCTTCTTTCAGCGCTGGCACTTCTTTCAGTGCCATCCGAGCCTGGATGACGAGCATTGAAATTGTGGTTATAGGGGGCGCTTCTTTCAGCGCTGGCACTTCTTTCAGTGCCATCCGAGCCTAGATGATGAGCTTGTAGGGTGCGCTTCTTTCAGCGCTGGCACTTCTTTCAGTGCCATCCGAGCCTGGATGATGAGCTTGTGGTAGGGTGCACTTCTTTCAGTGCTGGCACTTCTTTCAGTGCCATCCGAGCCTGGATGATGAGCTTGTGGTTGTAGGGCGCGCTTCTTTCAGCGCCGGCACTTCTTTCAGTGCCATCCAAGCCTCGCCCACCTTAGCAGCTGAGCCTCAGTGTCCCTGAGCCCGGCGCGACCTGGTAAGCATTTCTGGGTGGAATGATTCTCAGTGGACTTCAACTCGAATGCACCCAAAACAAACCCAACTATTGAGTGGACAAACCAGACAATGTAAAATAGCAAAATGCAAGCAAACTGTCAGCCCTTCCCCACTGCTGAGCTCCCGGACTGAAATGGTTGACAGCGCTTTGTTCAGCGCTTGGGCACTTCATTCAGTGCCCTTCCAGCCTCATTTGGCCCATGACATCCATGGAGAGTCAGAAATCCTCAGTTCCTGTGGTATCAGGTCCAGACACACAAGTGGACACTTCATTCAGCGCCCTCCCCCAGACATGACTCATGTGGCCTCAAGTTCCTCAAATAATCTTCCAGAAATGCAGGGGTGCGCTGAATATTACAAAAGTACAGTCCACATGCTAAGCTGCTGTGTTCTTATTCAGGCTCAAGGGGGATGCTAAAACAATTGGGGGAAGTGGAAGAAATGACTACACTGTGTTTCTAGCAGTGATGGATTTGGATGTTGGAGCACAGCATGGCATTTTTTGCCATCACTGAAACTGATGTTTGGCACACTGTTGCAAAAAACAAAAAGTCTCGAATAGCCTGCCAAAAAGTCTTGGATGAATAGATTGTCTCTTTCCACCGGCTTTGCGTTTTCGCGGCCCCACCAGCGGCTCCACGCTTTCACCACTCCACTCCTTCCCGGCGCCACGCTTTCGCGGCTCCGCGCCACGCTTGCTGGCCCCCGCAACCTAATCATGTTTCTGATTGGTCACCTTGCTGCACAGCTTCAGCGCTTTGTTTGGAATGCGGTATGACAACCACGCTCAGCAACTGATCCAAAAGACCTTCAGAGCCGAAGTGATTCCGAATGGCGCGGAACCAGAACCACATGGAACATGACATATGTAGCCATGCTCGGAGATGCAACAATCATGGGTTAGCTCATCTCTTGTGCGGGTTCCTATGCGGTTGGGAAAAAAGCATGACTTCAACCAAGCCCGTTCCTCGTTAGTGTTTGACCGGTCCAGGAACCTGGTTGCGACTTGTACAATCCATATAAACTCAAAGAAGGACTGGTTGCAAATTGAAACGTTAGTCTTTGAGGAGCCTCGGTGGAAGATGTGTAATAAGCAGACAGCAAGATCTCAAAAGCAGAGCTTCAGTGGAAGAAATCCTTATAAGTCGACAGCAAGATCTCGGAAGCAGAGCTTCAGTGGAAAAACATATATTCTCAGAAGTAGATAGCCAGATCTCGGAAGCAGAGCTTCGGTGGAAGAATTCTCAGAAGTAGATAGCAAGATCTCGGAAGCAGAGCTTCGGTGGAATAAGTCTCAGAAGGAAGCTGCAAGAGTGTTTCGGCCTAAATTGAAAGGACAATAATGCCAAGGCCCACGCAGATTTTGAATTCCGGGTGCGGGGGCCGCAGCTATGATTTGCGCTTTTTCTTTGAAATATGTTTGATACTTCACCCCCCTCTAAGGGCAATGAGCGTCCCAGGGGGGAATTTGTGCTTACGTGCGCTTATGCACTCCACTCTCGCGGTGTGCTCTCAGTGTTGTTTGCGGTCACACAGCAGTGAAAGAGCATCACGTCAAAACGTGTTGAGAGTTCCGAAGCCACCCTTGGGTTTATCCCCACCCCGATTTTGCACTAGTGGGGTTGGCGGAGAGGTTCCCTGAAAAGATTTCGTACAGCCTTTTCAGAAAGCCTGGCCCCTTCTGCAAGAAGCAGCTTTGCCCTGCACAGAAGCATTTCCAAGGGGCTCGCAAAAGCAGGCTTCTTTGCCATTAAGAACCCTCAAGCAACCACCTTGTGGCGGCTCCCTTGGTTTTGCCTCCAGCAGCACAAAGCTGCCAAACTTGCACCTTCCTTGCATCAAGAAGCATTTTGATAAGCCAAAGCAAGGCTGTGTAATATGAAACCCCCATCAAGAGGCGCCCAGGATGCTCAAGCTTTCCTCGGCTACATTTGAAGCTACGAAGTTTTGGCTCAGCATGTCGGACCTTCTGGGCAGGGCGGTGAAATACACTTCCAGCAATGGGAGTGTGCACGTTATGTACATACACGCGATGAAGCTCGGTGGCTCGGTCCTCCTCTCGCCGAGACTCCTGGCTGAAATCTTCGTTTCATTCGCATTGCGTTTTTAGCCCAATGCTTCCCCGGACATTTAACTCATGTGCACGTTTTTTCTGTGCTTCTGAAGGGTGTCCGTCTGAGGGGCATGCCTGGCTGGCCTCGCTGTTCTCAGGATCACTGATGAACGGTTTTGAAACACGTTGCCCATCAGCTTGAAGTTTTCAGCCATCAATCAATTTCTAATTGTTTCCTTCCATTTGTGCCAAATGAGATACACACACAGAGCAACAAGAGTGAGATATGCCCGCAAGGGTCATGAAGAGGGTAACTGTGTGTTTTGCAAACCCTGAAACCCCTGGACAAACACGCGCGCACGCGCACACACAGACACCAAACAACACAGCCAACAACACACACCACGCACCACGCGCCACGCACGCAATCGCAATCGCTTCCCAAGGTCTGCACGAGTCGCCTTCAAATCACTGGGTTTCGCCTGCGCAGTATTCCCTTCTGGAAGCCCCACGGCTGCATTGGATTGGAAGTGTGTAGCTGGTGTGTGTGTTTTCAACTTGTGCATTTTGTCGCAGTGCTTTTGAATTTGTTTGAGCAAGGCGTGGCGGCATGGTCAGTTTGTTTCTTCTTTGCAGTATTGAACACGCCTGCGGCAGGGCATTTTGGGGACGGTTTGGGGCCCGCCAAGTTCGTTTTGCAAAATATTGTGTTCGGAAGCTGCCTACAACCAAAGGTTGGCAGAGCAGGGCTTTTGGAAGATGGCTTGCGGAGACTATCGCTCCTTTTGCTTTGTTCCCCAAACAGCTTAGCTGTTAGGGTTGTTAGGGTTCTCTAGTCGCGTAAAGAATTACGGTCCCGACACCCCTCCTGGTCTCTCTCCCTTCTTGTCTTCCCACTCCCTACTTGTGCTCGGTGATGCCTGGTGGCTCCGACCTTGCGACTGCGTGTCTGCCCACTTGTCTCCCCGCTTGTCTCCTTGCTTGCGCTTGGTGACTTAGACCTTGCCACGGCTTGACTCCACACTTCTCTCCCCGTTTCTGCTTGCTAACTCGGACCTTGCCACAGCTTCTCTCCCCACTTGTCTCCCCGCTTGGCGCCTGCTGATTCAGACCTCGTCATGGCCTATTTCCCCATTCGTCTTCTCACCAGTCTCCTTGCTTGCGCTCGCTGACTCGGGATGTTGTCGCAGCTTGTCTCCCCCACTTGTCTCCACACTTGTCTCACTTGTCTCCCCGCTTGTGTTCCTGGTTGTGCTTGGTGATTCGGACACTTAAGCCTGGCGCGTGCACTTTTGTCTTCCGTAACACCTACTTGCCTTCTGGGTATTCCATGACATGGAAAGCGCTGCAAGACTTGACAACAGTTGGTTGCCTCTGCACCCTCTTTTCATGCAAGGCAATGTCTTGTCCTTGACTCTGGCAGCTTGATGTGGCTGCCCAAACATGGTCTCCGGTTGTTTGCACTTTGTGGTCCAGTCGAATCGAGGTGATGCGCGCAATTGCTGTTTAGGGCTGGTGCTGGTTTAATAACGCGACGTCCCAGAAGGGCTTTTCGAAGACGGTAGCGGACCCATTTAGTTTATTTGGACTTATTCGTTGGCTCCAAAGTGTTGTCAGCTGCAAGGCGGACAATGCAGAGAAGGGCAACAAGGAGGGCTCTTGGGACATGAAAGATGTGCCTGGGCATGTTCATTGACACTCATGTCGAATTTGCGTTGGCCCTGGCTACCGGGAATGACACACTTTCTGCATTGAAGCTGTTCAGTCTTCTGGGCTCTTTGTTTGCCTGAGGCAAACTGCGCAAAGCCAACTTCGAAGGCAGATTCAGCCTGGCGTGCTTGGAGTTGGAGTTGGAGCGATGGCGATGCCCCTTGGCAAAATGGATTGCCTTATTAGGTCCATCTTGGGGCCGCGAAGTTCGAGGACATAGAACAAACAACCCTCTAGCTAGCCCCATTCGCAGCCGAAGATCAGCAAACGGCGGTCGCTTGTATTAAAGTAAAACACGGTAGCCCAGAAACCCAAAAACAAAAGGAAAGAACGTGCGATGGTCTGTGGAGTTGTTCGGAAGACAAACATCAATGGTTTAGAGCCAATTGCGTCGTTTTGTCAGTTTTGGGTTTACACGAATCTGTCATTCAGGATTGAAGCAGGGTGGCCAAAAGCTTCTTAGGGGTCATACCATTCCACGGCCATCTGCGATTGAGGCAAACTGCACAGAGCCGACTACGACGTCAGAGTCAGACTGGCGTGCGTGGAGTTGGAGCAACGCCCCTTGGCAAAATGGATTGCCTTATTGGGTCCATCTTGGGGCCGCGAATATCAAGAACATAGAGCAAACAACCCTGCAGCCTCCCATTCTCAGCCGAGGAAGTTTCACTTGCATCAGCAAACGGCAGTCGCTTGCGTGTGAAAGTAAAACAAGAGTAGCCCAGAAACTTAAAAAGAAAACGGAAGAACGTATTTCCCGCGATGTATCTTCCAGTGCTCGATGGCCTTCTTGGAGTTATTTTAGAAGGCAAACAATTGCGTTGTTTGGTCAGACTTGGTTTTAGAGCCCGTCATACGAGATTGAAGCGGGCTGACCATTCCACAGCCATTTGCGAGTGAGGCAAACGGCACTGCGGAGGCAGAGTCAGATTGGCGTGCTTGGGGCTGCAGCGATGTCCCTTGGCAAAATGGATTGCCTTTTTGGGGGCATAGAACAAACAACCCTGTAGCTAGTCCCATTCTCAGCCGAGGTTGAAGTTTCACTTGCGTCAGCAAACGGCAGTCGCTTGCGTTAAAGTAAAGCAAGGTTAGCCCAGAAACCCAAAAACAGAACGGAAGAACGTGTTTCCCGCGTATCTTGCAGTGTTCGATGGCCTTTTTGGAGTTTTTTTAGAAGACAAACATCAATGGTTTAGAGCCAATTGTGTTGTTTGGTCAGTTTGGGTTTTACAAGAACCTGTCATACGGGTTTGCAGCGGGCTGTGTGTAGACAGCTCTTGCGCATTTCGGGGTTGACGGTGTGCTATGTTTGGGGTGGGGGAGGTGTTGCTTTGCATAGTCCGGAGTGTTCCACCGGGGGGGGGGCGTTTGCCCTCAACCATCTGCGCTCCGAGCGAGCGACCAGGCGAGCGACGACACGAGAAGGTCGCGATCCAGGTCCACGCGGCGACACCACCACTGCAAGAAGCTGATCGTTGGCAAAAGCCGCAGCATCCGCGAGCTCGAAGCCTTCGGCAGCTTGCGTTGATTATGGATTGGGGGGGGGGGCGCTATGTTCAGAGGGGTGGTACACCTACACCTCCCTCGTTTCTCCAAAACGATCCTGCACAAATCCATTCTGTATTTCAAAGTGTTCCTTTTTTAGCCTTTTTGGTAGACCAATGGGGGACCAGTAATTATTGCAGTGGTTCGTCACATCGTTGGAGCAAGTTGGTGTGTTGCGCGAGGAAGCAATTAAATATAGGTATCACCAGCATCCCGCAAAGGGCACCCTTTCAAAGCCATTTGC
>CAUJNA010002002.1:929958-959958 GCA_963377175.1 Effrenium voratum
TGCCGGATTTTGAAAACTTTGGGTTTCGACGTTTTTTCAAAGTTTTCGTTGGCCGGATGTTGAAATTGGGGCTGACCTTGATAAAGTGGCCATTGGGGCTGCCCTTGATAAAGTTGCCATTGGTCAGTTCTGGGGCTCCCGACGACAGCTTCCTCCAACCTGCCTTACAAACATCTCCTTATAAGAGGCTTCCGAAAAGGGACCTTTAAGGGGCTCCAAAAAGTCTCGGAATTGCGTCTTCTGGAAAAGGCTCCTTTCAAAGCCCTTTATCAAGCCTTTAAACGTTTCCTTTTCTACTTAAAAAAGGAGATTTTACCAGAGGCTTGAGGAGCCTTGTGAGGAGCCCTTCAAAAAAAAAATCGGAAGCCTCACAAAGACCAATGGCCACTTTATCAATGGCAGCCCCAATGGCCACTTTATCAAGGCCAGCCCCAATGGCCACTTTATCAAGGTCAGCCCCGGCCAGATTTTGAAAACTTTGAAAACTTTGGAAACTTTGGAAAAAACGTCGAAATCCAAAGTTTTCAAAGTTTTCCAAATTTTCGGTGGCCGGATTTTGAAAACTTTGGATTTCGACGTTTTTTTCCAAAGTTTTCAAAGTTTTCGGTGGCCGGATTTTGAAAACTTTGGATTTCGACGTTTTTTCTAAAGTTTTCAAAGTTTTCGGTGGCCGGATTTTGAAAACTTTGGATTTCGACGTTTTTTCCAAAGTTTCCAAAGTTTTCAAAGTTTTCAAAATCTGGCCAGCGTGGTTTCGGAGCTCGCCATTGGGGCTGACCTTGATAAAGTGGCCATTGGGGCTGGCCTTGATAAAGTGGCCATTGGGGCGGCCTTGATAAAGTGGCCATTGCTCAGTCCCGACGACAGCTTCCTCTAGCCTGCCTTACAAACGTCTCCTTATAAGAGCTCCTTGCAAAGCTTTTTCTGAGGGTCCTTTAACAAGGCTCCTTATCAAGCCTTCCGGTAAAGGCTCCTTGCCAAGCCCCTTATCAAGCCTTTTAAACGTCTCCTTTTTTAAGGCTCGTTACAAAGCTCCTTATCGATTCTTCCGGTTCCTTACAAAGCTCCTCAGCCTTTATAAGGAAAATGTTGGTCAGGAGACGTTTACTTGGAAGGCTTTATAAGGAGCTTTGTAAGCAGCCTTTATAATGAGGCGTTTATATAAAGCCTTTTGAATGAACGTTTCCTGATAAAGGCTCCTTACAAGGCTCCTTATCAAGCCTCCCTCATAGACGTCTCCTTAAAAGGGCTCCTTACAAAAGGCTGCCTTTTAAAGGCTCCTTGCAAGGCTCCTCATTTTTACACAAGGTCCTTTTAAAGGCTTCCTTAAAAAGTGCTCCTTGTAAAGGCTGGCAAGCTCCGGGCCCCGGGCTGGCCGGTTTTTGAAAACTTTGAAAACTTTGGAAACTTTGGAAAAAACGTCGAAATCCAAAGTTTTCAAAGTTTTCCAAATTTTCGGTGGCCGGATTTTGAAAACTTTGGATTTCCCAAAGTTTTCAAAGTTTTCGGTGGCCGGATTTTGAAAACTTTGGATTTCGACGTTTTTTCCAAAATTTTCAAAGTTTTCGGTGGCCGGATTTTGAAAACTTTGGATTTCGACGTTTTTTCCAAAGTTTCCAAAGTTTTCAAAGTTTTCAAAATCTGGCCAGCCTGGTTTCGGAGCTCGCCATTGGGGCTGACCTTGATAAAGTGGCCATTGGGGCTGGCCTTGATAAAGTGGCCATTGGGGCGGCCTTGATAAAGTGGCCATTGCGCAGTCCCGACGACAGCTTCCTCTAGCCTGCCTTACAAACGTCTCCTTATAAGAGCTCCTTGCAAGGCTTTTTCTGAGGGTCCTTTAACAAGGCTCCTTATCAAGCCTTCTGGTAAAGGCTCCTTGCCAAGCCCCTTATCAAGCCTTTTAAACGTCTCCTTTTTTAAGGCTCGTTACAAAGCTCCTTATCGATTCTTCCGGTTCCTTACGAAGCTCCTTAGCCTTTATAAGGAAAAATGTTGGTCAGGAGACGTTTACTTGGAAGGCTTCATAAGGAGCTTTGTAAGCAGTCCCTCATAGACGTCTCCTTAAAAGGGCTCCTTACAAAAGGCTGCCTTTTAAAGGCTCCTTGCAAGGCTCCTGATCCTTACACAAGCTCCTTTTGAAGGCTTCCTTAAAAAGTGCTCCTTGTAAAGGCTGGCAAGCTCCTGGCCGGTTTTTGAAAACTTTGAAAACTTTGGAAAAAACGTCGAAATCCAAAGTTTTCAAAGTTTTCAAAATTTTCGGTGGCCGGATTTTGAAAACTTTGGATTTCGACGTTTTTTCCAAAGTTTTCAAAGTTTTCGGTGGCCGGATTTTGAAAACTTTGGATTTCGACGTTTTTTCCAAAGTTTTCAAAGTTTTCGGTGGCCGGATTTTGAAAACTTTGGATTTCGACGTTTTTTCCAAAGTTTCCAAAGTTTTCAAAGTTTTCACAATCTGGCCAGCGTGGTTTCGGAGCTCGCCATTGGGGCTGACCTGTGGCCATTGCTCAGTCCCGTCTAGCCTGCCTTAAAATCGTCTCCTTATAAGAGCTCCTTGCAAAGCTTATTCTGAGGGTCCTTTAACTTACAAGGCTCCTTATCAAGCCTTCTGGTAAAGGCTCCTTACAAAGCCCGTGTAAGGGGAGCCTTTATAAGGAAAAATGTTGGTCAGGAGACGTTTACTTGGAAGGCTTCATAAGGAGCTTTGTAAGCAGTCCCTCATAGACGTCTCCTTATTAGGGCTCCTTACAAAAGGCTGCCTTTTAAAGGCTCCTTGCAAGGCTCCTCATTTTTACACAAGCTCCTTTTGAAGGCTTCCTTAAAAAGTGCTCCTTGTAAAGGCTGGCAAGCTCCGGGCCCCGGGCTGGCCGGTTTTTGAAAACTTTGAAAAGGCCGGATTTCGAAAACTTTGGATTTCTGCGTTTTTTTCAACATTTTCGGTGGCTGGATTTTGAAAACTTTGGATTTCGACGTTTTTTCCAAAGTTTCCAAAGTTTTCAAAGTTTTCACAATCTGGCCAGCCCGGTTTCGGAGCTCACCAGGCTGACCTTGATAAAGTGGCCATTGGTCCTGGGGCTCCCGACGACACGTCTCCAAAAAAGAGCTCCTTACAAAGCTCTTTATGAGGCTTCCGAAAAAGGTCCTTTAAGCGGCTCCTTACAAGGCTCCTTATCAAGCCTTTTAAACGTCTCCTTTTTTAAGGCTCGTTACAAAGCTCCTTCTCGATTCTTCCGGTTCCTTACAAAGCTCCTTAGCCTTTATAAGGAAAAATGTTGGTCAGGAGACGTTTACTTGGAAGGCTTTATAAGGAGCTTTGTAAGCAGCCTTTATAATGAAGCGTTTATATAAAGCCTTTTGAATGAACGTTTCCTGATAAAGGCTCCTTACAAGGCTCCTTATCAAGCCTCCCTCATAGACGTCTCCTTATAAGGGCTCCTTACAAAAGGCTGCCTTTTAAAGCAAGGCTCCTCATCCTTACACAAACAAAAAGCTCCTTTCCAGCCTTCCTTTGTCCACAGCTCCTTTGAGAAGCGCCCTGCCCTTCTCTTGCTTCCATGACAGTGCTGGCAAGGCAAAGCGACGGATTATTTGCGCCGCAGCACTTTCGCTGCCCAAGCGTTCGAGAATCATTCGGAGCAACCTCACCCAGGCAACGTGTGGCACTCTTCTTTCCTCGCTCAAGCTGTCTCCAAGCAGCGCTCGCAAGTTTGCAAGGCAAAAGACGTTATCATGGCGCTCTACTTCCCCACAGAGTTTGCCCAGGACTAGTCAAGCAATGCGTTTGAAAGACTTTTGTAAGATTGCTTCTGCTGCTTCCCATGTCTGCAGGTGACGGAATACCCGCGGAACCATTTGCGTGTTTGGAGTGGAAGGACTGCATGGGCAGACCTCCTTGAGGACTGATTGTGACGTGGCCCGCTTGCTCTCTCACCGTGCGCGTGTTGTTTCCTCGCGCAGGAGGAGCAGGTTCGCCGTGAGGCGCCTGAGCGTGTTGCCAACTGTCACTCTTTTGTAAGCAACACATTCCTTTAATGTGCAGGATGGTTCTTCCAGCGTCAACGAGGCTCGCATACACGCCTCGCATACCCAGCTTCAGCCTGTCACGACACCCATCACATGCCTGTGTGAGCTTGTGAGCATCTTCTTGAACTGCTGCCTAACCCTTGCGCTTTGTCTGCCGCCGCGCAGGACTATCTTTCAACAGCTTCAGGCTACGGCTCCGACGAGGCGCGGGCGTATGCTTCCCTAGGAGGTGTTTGCATGCTTGCAACAAGATGTAAACAAAGTTCTGCAAGTTGGCTTGCTACACACGCCTCCCAACAAAAGCCTTCTGTCCACAAAAGCCTTTTTGCCGCAGCCCTTTGCTCTGCTCTTTGCCGCAGCCCTTGGCGCCAGTCGTGCCATGTCGGAAGTTCTTTGGGCATCTGTGGCAACTTGCCTGCTGATCTGGCTGACGTGGGCATGGTGGCTCTTTCGCAGCCCTCTCAAGAGCTCAAGCAGATGTGACGCGTCAACGCAAACCGATGTGTCACTTGCATCTGGTATTCGCTTGAGGGCGGACTTCTCACCGCCACCGTCTCCCAGGCCCCTAGATAGCGAGGACGACTTTGACTTTGATTTCCGTCCCGGGGACTTGGTAGACGCGTGGTGACAAGTCGCCGCAGCCCGCTGCGCATAAAAGAAGCGTCAGACATGTCAGAAACAAGAGTGCAGTTTTCAAGTCACTTCGGTTGAGACAACGTTTGAGCCCCCGCCTTGCCCCCTTCAGGTTGAGGAGAGCTTGCGGCGCGAGGCGGGCGCACTTGCCACGGGGCCATGACACCTGTCATATGCTTGTGTTAGTTAGGATCTTCAATGTGCTGTCTGCCACGGCGCAGGATGATAGTCTTTCAACAACTTCGGGCTACGGCTCCGACGAGGCGCGAGCGCGTGCTTCCTTAGAAGGTGCTTGCATGCTTGCAACAAGATGCAAAGTTCTTGAAATTGGCTTGCTACATGCTTCTCCCAACAAAAGCCGTCTGTCCACAAAAGCCTTTTTGCTGCAACCCTTTGCTCTGCTCTTTGCCGCAGCCCTTTGCTCTGTAGCTACATTCGTTAAGCCAGTCGTGCCATGTCGGAAGTTCTTTGGGCATCTGTGGCAACTTGCCTGCTGATCTGGCTGACGTGGGCATGGTGGCTCTTTCGCAGCCCTCTCAAGAGCTCAAGCAGATGTGACGCGTCAACGCAAACCGATGTGTCACTTGCATCTGGCATTCGCTTGAGGGCGGACTTCTCACCGCCACCGTCTCCCAGGCCCCTAGATAGCGAGGACGACTTTGACTTTGATTTCCGTCCCGGGGACTTGGTAGACGCGTGGTGACAAGTCGCCACAGCCCGCTGCGCGTAAAAGAAGCGTCAGACATGTCAAAAACAAGAGCGCAGTTTTTTCTGCGGTTGATGATCTAGAGGACGCGAAACAGACAACGTTTGATTCACCGCCTTGCGCCCTTCAGGTTGAGGAAGGCTGGCAGCGCGAGGCGGGCGCGGGCCACGACATCTGACACGTACTTACGTGAGTCTCCATCTTCTTTAACTTGAGCTTAACCCTCGGGCCTCGTCAGCCGCAGCCCCCATGTGAAACGCGAGTCTTAGCAGGCAAGTCGTTTCTAGCATGATACTGCCATAGTGGGGCTTACGGTGGTCTGTGAGTCCAACGCCGTTTTTCATTTAAACCTCGGTCGCTAAACAGCCTCAAAATTGACTGGCAGCCAGGCATGTGGCTCCGAATCCTCTGAAGCAAAAGAAGGCCGAGTCTTAGCTGCAAGCTTGCGACTTGCACCCGCGTTGCCTTATGCTGCATGATGCTAAGGAGCCCTTGGAGAGGCAGGCGAGCCTTAGACGCTTCCAATGTTGCAGAACTCAAGCTCAAACGGTTCGGCGTTTGGTTTGTAGCTCTGCCGACAGGCATGCCGTTTTTTCCCGGTCGACGCTCGTCCAAAGCGTGGCGTGGCAGCAAGGACCTTGTGTTGCAGCACTTTTTGCACGGGTGCCTGGGACGCGCTCGCAGCAAGGCAAGCTCAACCCGAACGCGCCGGGTTTCGCACGCAAGGAGAGCGTGGTTTACAGGCATGTATGCCTCGTGGACAGCTTGAGGGCTTTGGGTTTCAAGGTTCCGTATGAATCAAACGGCCCCTTCTTTGCTCTTCAAGATGGCAACACAATGCTCGCGCCATTCCAGATTCTTTGTCGCAATAATCTCAACTAACCCTCTGCGCCAGTTAGCGTTTCTTTATTTGCTGTGTGAGTAAGGAAGAAGCTTGTCCCGGTCCTCGGCGACATGACAAGCTTCATGGCTTCGCCTGGTAAATACCTGGTGCATCGTGACTTCCACTTCCAGGGCGTCAGTGTCTATAGGGAAGGCGCCGTTCTCCACACCTCCCATCGCGTGCACGAGCAGGTTTCTTTGTCTTTCCAGGCTGCTGCGCGGTTCACGCGCGTGTTCAAGGTGTGTGAAGTGGCCGAAAACGCAGCCGGGTCTTGTCTTGAAGATGATTGCAGAACAGTCTTCGGCGGCTGCGACGAGCCAGAAGCAACACTGGCAGAAGCAGCGGCCTTTTCTCCTCCTAGCCCAGCTGTTGGTGATCGCGTCATGGTGCTGCAGCCCTTCTGGCTGGAGTGCGTCCTCAACGGCTCCAAGACACTGGAGCTGCGGGGACGGCCTGCCCGGCTTGGGTTTGTCTGGCTTGGCTTGCACGGCAGCGTCCGCGGCAGCGCCGCCATCGCAACGTGCAAGAAGATCTGCGAGGAAGAGTTTCAAGCTCTTTCTTCTTCCCATCAGATGATCGCAGAGCATATGCCTTATGCCGTCACTTGGGCCTTAGGCTTGGGAAATGTGCGCGAGCTGGAAACGCCAATCCCCTACTTCCGGCTCCGGGGGGCAATCGGATGGAACGTGTTCCGCTTGCAGCCTGAAGATGCGCCACCAAAGCGCCGCAGGGTCGAGCAGGGCCTGCACAAGCGCCCCGCCATGGCCGCTGCGGCCGAAACGCTTCCGGACGACAGCGCGCTCAGCTTTGGCACTTACAGCAAGAAGCTCGCGCTTCTCCAGCAGGAAGACAAACTCCAGCAAGGACTTCTTCTGCCTGAGCTGGCCCAACAGCCCACACACATCGTCATGCCTTTACTAAACGATTGGCTCCAGAACCCGTCGCAGTTCACAGTTACACCTAGGCTGCTTGAGGAAAAGAATCCGCACCATCGTGATCGCTGCCTCAAGTTTAACGCGGCCTCACACACTTATTATATTTGCGGCGTGCAAACGGATGGGTCTGTCACAGGCCTTGTGCATTCCTATGCGAAGCCTTTCGAGGCGGACAAGATGGCTTACAAGGTGCGCAGCAGCCGCAACTGGCCGAGGCCTGGATATCTGCAAAAAGAGATGTCTACAACCGGGCTCGCGTGCCTCAAAGCTTTGTCAAGCGAGCTGCACGCTGAATGGTCCCAGAAGCCCCGCAACGAACCTCTCATTTGCGCAAAGCTCCAATCCATGCCGGCCAGCAGTGTGAAAACGCTGGCCATGGCACACTTGACTCTGAGCGAAGCGGAGATCAAAAGCATGTGGCAAGCTAACTCCTCAGAAGCAGCGAAGTTAGGCACACACATGCACCTCCTCTTCGAAGTCTTTTTGAACCGGGGCATCGTGCCTTTGCAATCTATGGAGTTCCGAATGCTTCTAAAGTTTCTGAGCACCTTGGGGCATCTTCGGGCCTACAGAACAGAGTGGCCCATTTTTGCTGAGCGGGAACTACTTGCCGGCACCATTGATTTTGTGGCCATTGGCGCTGATGGCAAGCTTGCTCTCTTCGATTGGAAAAGAACGCAAGCGCTGCGCACAAAATTTTCCAACCGCTTCGGAAAAATGGAAAGCCCGCTTGACACGTTGGATGACTGCGCAGGTAACCATTACCGCCTGCAGCTGAACATTTACAAATACATTCTAGACGTACTACGGCTTGCAGGTTGCTTCCATGTACATTGTCAGTTGTCACCCAGACAACTGGCCCGAGGCGTTTGTCGACAAGGTCCCGAACCTGGGCTCGCATGTTCAGGAGATCATGCAAAAGCAGAGGCAGAAGAACCATTCGCTTGCAATGACGGTTCCAGTGATTGCCAGCGAAGGCAGCGTCAACTGCACCAGTGATATAGCAGGCGGGCGGCTTTTGGAGTTGCCTTGCGAGGTGCTGAAGCTGATTCTTGTGCACGTTTCTGACCCGTCTGACCTGTCTTTCTTGCTCGGCGCTGCTTCTCTCTTCGGAGCCCTCGCTTTCAGCAGATCTACATGGCAGGATGAGATCCTTCATCTATGGTGCTTGCAGGGCCCCCGCAATCATCGTGCTGGCTCAATGTTGCAGCTGTTCCAGGCGTGGGGAGCTTTGCGCGCCGTGGAAACCTCTTACAGTCAGCTTCACTTGCTGCACCAGCTCCACGAGCGTTTGACGTTTGGATGGCCCAGTCGCTCCTTCGGGCAGCGCAGCAGCCCGCACGGCGCTCTATGGTCTGAAGTGCCTATGTTTGGCTTTGCTGACTGGACTTGTCGTTTTCAAGGCGATGTGCGACGGCTGCTTGTTGGTGTCACAAATGCAATGAGCCCAGCTCATGTGCCTGGGGCGCAGTCCATCTGGTGCTCACTCACGCGCCCATTTGCGGACGATATGCGGCTCGCATACTTGATGTCCGGGCAGACGCTTCCTCTGCAGCCTTCTTTTCTCGCTGGGCCTCGGCCTGCCCAAAGTGCCGAGCACCATGTGCAAATCCAATGGCAAGCTGGCTGGTTCCGAATCGTGATTGACGGGCTTCGTGCGCCGTGGCTGCGCTTGCCGCGCGGGGGTGGGCTGCGCGCACACTCCTACGCGTTTTTCTTTTACTTGGGGGCGCAACACGCACGGGTTAGACCCACGGCCAGCCCATTGTTGGCATCCTCTCGGCCTCAATGTGCTGCTTGCGAACCTCACACTCTGCTAGAATGGCCTGAGAGCCAGTGTTGCACGTCGTGTTCTGCGTGGTTTTGTCGCCAACACGGTGGCCGGTGCGCTCGATGCCAATCATGGTGTTTGTGCGCAATGTGCTTGCTCCGCCACAACTGCCAAGATGTGGCTGGGGCGAGCAGCGATAGCAGCGCGTCACTTCCGCAAGATGACTCGGCCGTGGAAGAGTCGAACCTCCACGGCTTCTTGGTTGCGCAGGACAGCGGTGAACACAAGTACCGACCCTTCAACGCAAATGGCCAGCCGTTGGCGCCCGCTTTCATGAACGCGTACAATTGCGCAGTATGGTTCTTGCTTACTGTGGCACGCCAGACTACAAACGCCAAGGACTTGTTGCAATGCACGGAATGGCTTCCGCCTGACGTGGTGCCCCACGCGCTCCTTTACATAGCAAGCTCGCGAAAATGTCCTCTTTTTTGGGTTCCGTATTTCTTTTTCCGGGGAGTGCTTGCGATGGTGGGCCACGTTTCGCGTCATGACTGCGTGACTTGGAACTTTCAGGAATACGCGCTGTGCTCCGACTCCGGCCTGGATTGCGCAAGTCTGTTTGATGCTCTGCGGAAGTGCGGCGTCCCTAGTCCAAACACGCGCGAGTCGCCGGGCCAGTGGGAAGCTGTCAACGCATACTTATGGCATTACGACATGATGCTGCTCCAGGTAGAACCTGCAGAGCTGATGCAGGACTGTGCTGTTTTAGAACATGTCGTGTTCAGCCTTGGGGTCAATGTTTCAGTTAAACACTTAAATTATTGTGCAACTAACTGCTCTAGATGTCTTTCTTTGCGCCCAAGGATGGCGTCTACATTTTTCGATATAGAGGCATATCCACAATCTGGCAATGGACCGAGCAGCGGGGCTGCTGGTGGTGCTCTTTTTGTTGGTTGGAAGTCGAGGACGAACTTGCCTCTGTTGTGGTTGAACTGCCCGACGCTCAGGTCTTCGCAATCCTGAAGCCTTCTGACTTGGTCGAGTGCGAATTAGCCCGGAGAAGCACGCGTCTACGTGAGTCCGCTGACGCGCTTGGAGGTGCTTCGGACAGCGCAGTTCAGCAATGCCAGTCGACAACAAGTTTTCCAGAATTGTTCGCAGCTTTAGACGAGTCGTTGTCGACTTCACTCGCCGCGGCGCACGCCAACCTTGTCACGGACGGCGGCTCAATCCTTGAGAGATGCCGCAAGTTGCGCGAGGACACGCAAACGAAGTACCCACATTGGACAGACTTCCAGGTGCGGGTTGTTTGCGCTGCGCTTGCCATGTACAAGATCAGAATGGTGGACATCTTCATTCGGGAGCTTGCTTTATTGCTGTGGATCATCGAGGGAGACACACACATGCGTGTGCACAATGGCTTCTGCTATCTATACCACGAATCGGGATGCTACCAGCCTTACTGTGGAATTCCCCCTGAGTCAACTTTCGCCCGCATCAAGTATTTTCTACTTGTTCTGGAAGGCCTTTTCCGCAAGATGCCCCCGCAGACCGAGCGCACCAACCAAAAGGTGCTTGAGGCTGTCGCAAGCCTTGTGAATACAGAGGCCTCCGCCACTGCTTTCTTCGACGATTGCCAGGACACGGCGCTGCTGTCGCACGCAAACTCCAAGACAGCCAAGAAGAACAAGAAGGCAACAACTACGGCTGACGCAGGACAAGCAGAGAGCGAGGACGAGCAGCCAAGCACCGCGTGGACAATTCTCCTGGCCCAGGCTTTGAGCAAAATCGGGCTACAATTGCAACAAGCTCTTCTGGAGGAAAGAAAGCTGCTTTCTTACATCATCGAGTGGTGCAACACTCCGCTGAAGCGCTCTCCTGGGGTGTGCTACACGGACTGCTCCGTCATCTATGATCTTTCCCCCAGGGAGCACCTCAGGTTTGTGGAGAGGCGCCCTGACAATGACATTTTCGTGCGAGTGCCGCACACTCTTTTGGACCCTGTCGCGGAAACTGCCAAAGTCCGCCTGGAGAAGTTCATCAGCACAACGTTTTGGCAGAACAACCACATTTTTGCCTGCTGCCAGGCTGCGCAGGCGTTGGCCAAGAGAGGGGAGAACATTGACCGTTGCTTCATTGGAGTTGGCCCCGGAGGCGTTGGGCAGTCCTTGTACAGTCTACTCCTGTCTGGCATGTACGCTCATAACCATGCCTTTATCGACCCTAACATCTGGTTCCAGGAAGACGAGCTCCGCAAGCAAATTGAGCAGTTTGCGCATTGCTGTATTCTCACCGGCCAAGAAGCACCGCAAGGCCACAAAAAGGTCCGGGAGGATTTGTACAAAAAGACGCTGTCCGCCAACGGAGTCGCTGGGCGCAGGCCGTATGGTGCTGTGACTCGTATGCTCTGCTTGGTGGGGTGGAAGCGGCTCGAGGTCAACCAGATGTTTGAATTCGTTGGCGTCACGGAGGAGAACTTCAACTCCATCTTGAGGCGGTCCCTGGTCTGGTTACCGCGAGCAAGATTCGTAGACAGGCCTGAAGGACATGACGGTGAGGCGGAGGACGCGCAACAAGGCATTTTCTTTGCAGACCCGTCGCTGCGCGAGTTCCTTGTCAGTGGTCCCGCAGTTGCTGCTGCCCTGCGCCAGCAACACGCGTTCGAGGCCTTGCACTCCAGGGAGGCATGCAGGAAAATTATCGAAGATTACGCGCTAGCTGAGGACATGGGTGTGACAGAGACCGTCATGCGTGCAGCTTGCGGCCTCCAACCTGCCACGTCGGCGCCGGTCGCTGTCAATCCAGGGCTAGGGGTCGAAGTCGGTGAAGTGTTTCGCGGATTGAGGGATGAGCTCCTCCTCAAGGCGACGTTTCACATTTCATTACCCCAGTTTAAGAAGATGCCAGCCTTCAAGTCGCTTCCAAACCGAGAAGCGCTGTGGGACGACATGGTGAAAACGGAAATGTTGCAGGATTCTGGCGCCCTTGGCTCGCAATACAAGGGTTGCCTTTTCCCGGCAGTGCCAACAAGCGCAACACTCCAAGACGTTTGCCGGGCGAAAGATCTTTGGTGCCCACCTTCGCTGCAGGAGATGTGGAACGTCAGTGCTCTTTTAGAGACGAGCCGCTTGGCTCCGCCTTTTACAGGTGTTTAAGTTCTCTTGTTCCGTTATGTTGCTTTGCTTAAAACGATGGACTTGTTTAGCGTTATGTGGCTGCTCGCCCTAAAGCTTGCAGGAAGAGACCAAAACTCCGCTCGCAACTTCAAAACAATGGTGAGCTTCTTCAAGCAGTGCAAGAAGTTCACAAGAAAGGGCCCGGCTTCTGCTCTGGAAGCACGACAGCGCGAGATGATCAGCAAAAGATTGGAAAGTATTGAAAAGGCAGACGACTTCTTGAGCTTGCTGACCAAGCTTTGCCCGGCCAAGCGTGGGCCAGGTTCAAGCCTTGCGCGCGAAGCAGCTTTCAAGCGTCAGCGGTCGCTTCAGCCAGAAACAGGACCGTCCGCGCTTGCAATGGACGCGCCAGAGGCAAGCCCTCGTCAACAAGAGCCCGAGATGTTGAGACGGTCTGTCTCGTACAAGAACACCTTGGGGCAGCTCTTGCGCACCAGGAAGCAAGCCTGCAATGATTCAGCGCAGAAGTGCTCCCGCAGATTGTTACTTAACTTGCTTCCGGGCTGCGTTGACCTCGACATCTGCAACGCGGGCTTCGTGATCATGCAGCAGCTGGTGGCAAAGCTTTCTCCTTGCCAGGAAGTGCCAAAAGTGGTCACTGACACACTGGAGAGCTTGGCAAATCACCGGGAACAGGTTTGCTCCGAAAAGCTGCGCTTGGGTTTGTCTGAAGGGAAGCAGCTTTTGATTGAAGCTTTCAATGGCGCGCGATTGGACCCAAAGTGGACAACCAACGATTTCCTCAAAGATGTGCAACGGACATCGTACTACTGCAGGTGGCTAGCGTGCAGTGTGCTGCCTGATGTTCATCAACACTGTCGACGTGACTCTTCCAAGAAGCAGCCAGATGTGTCAACCATGTTCTTCATGCTCACTGCAGCCGAGGATTACATTATGCAGTCGTGGGTAGAGCGCCTGATGACCAATCCGCCGCAGCACCTGTCGCTACACTTCGATGGCCTTCGGGTTAGCAGAGACAGCATTGGCGATGTCCAACAGCACATTCAAGAGTTACAGGAACACATCAAACAGAAGACCGGCTTCTGCGTGCAGATCAAGGAGAAGCAGCACGACTTCTTTTGCGACGCGGTTGTGAAACTTGCGCGCAACACCGAGCGCCTCGTAGACTTTCCCTCCGTCTGGAAACAGAACGGCAACTGCATTCCCTGCGCACTGTCGCATCTCTTACCAGACAGTCAGTCCAGTGAACTGCGCAACTTTGTGTCCAATCTTGAGAAACAGCCTGGCTCGTGGTCGTACCGCGAGCTGGCGCAGCGACTGCGTGTGAACATGCAGCCGCTGTTAGATGCAGATTTCCGCGTTCCTGGACAGTACTTGCTTCATGCAGACAATGACGGGCGTGCACATTGTGTCGCTGCCTCTGTTGAAGTAAACAACGAGTTCGTCAAAGTGTGGGACGGCGACCTGCAGATCTCCATCGGTGTGTCAGCTTTCCAGGGCTGCCTTGCTTCTGCTGTTGATGGCCAAACTGTTCTCGGTTTTGCCATTGATCCTGCACAACCATGGCAGGACTCACACAAGCCATTCTTTGCCTCTGCATTGGACACATTGCTGGATCTTCGTGCCGGAGCCACAGGCGCGTCGGCGTCTGGCTCAGATGCGGGCTCCTCGGACGAAGGTTGCTTTGCTAGCGAAACGAAGGCCGATGATTCCATCGTCCGCCCAGGGCCTGCAATTCTGGGCAAATTGAAAGCAGAGGTGGAGGTTGCCTTGACGGAACGGTTTCCGCAAGAGCGTGGGAAACACAGGTGCCCTTTGTGCCCATTCCGAGCTTTTGGCGATAGGAAGCAACGGGTAGAGCAGCACCTTGCGAAGCACCATGTTGCCAAAGTGCAGTATTGCCCAAGTGGCACTAAGCAGGTGAAGCTCGTGCTAGCCTTGCATGATGAGGATTGCATGCAAAGCAGAGATGGCCAAAACTATTTGCGCAGAAGCGCTGAGTTGTTGCGAATGACTGTTTGCCCGCCGCTGCCACCGTCCCGAAACAGCATTGATGCACGTATCCGTCTTGTATACACTGCTACAGGTCCCGAATTCCGCAGCTTGGCGAGCATCGTTGCAAGCGATACAGAGCCTTTGCGACGAGTCCGCAACATCTATTACACACACAGCTTCGCACGCTTGGTTATGGCTGAGATGCTCATATGCGACGCGAAGGCTTCTCAGCTAAGCTTAAGTTGTAGTTTGCAAGCTCCAGCCAGTTCAAACTAAGGGGTCTGTCGTTTGCCCATCAAGCGCATAGGGCGCCAGCATCCTGAGGTCAAAGCAATGGTTCCCCGCATCTTGCAGGCGGCCGTTCTGCAAGGATGTCAGACAACAAGCCTCTACCCGTCCCACGTCAAAGATTGGTGGCCCCTGGTTGAAGATGTATTTCTTTCTCCGAATGTTCAAGGCAGGCAGCAGTCGTTGATGCAAGAGGCAATTTTGCACGAAGAGTTCACTGCGATCTCCATAGACGCCACGATGCGGTGCTGCTTGTCAGTACTCGGCCAAGCTCACCCAAGGGCCCCGCGATCAACGCGAACGCAAGCAGCTTTCGATGGCTTAGCAGCAAAGAGACACGCGCCTTGGGTTGAACTGAGCAGACTAATGAGCGCACTTACATTGAACATCGCTGCTAGATTCTGCACGCGTGTCTGTCTGTTTGCTTGCTCGTTTGTATGTTTGTCGGTTTGTTTGCTAAGGTGCTATCTGTGCGCGGCAGGACCAACGCAGTCGTCCTCCTCCAAGCGATGCACACAGAGGCTGCAGAGCCCGTTGCGGCCGCTCTATCCAGCTTGCCCCCCGATGCCTTGAGCCAAATCAACTTCGTTGCTTGCGACAACCCGTCCAACTTCCTCAAAGAACGCTTACATGAAGTTTGTCCAAACCTTCAAATGGTGAGCTTGGACCCTGTCCACTTGGCATTTGCGTGGGAGTATTCCACTTGGAAGAAGCGAACAGCTGGGAGCAGGGCGCTCCGGGCAGTGCTGAGCAAGCTCAGCCAGCGAGACCCTGCTCGAGGCGCTGATGCCTGGGGCGAGGTCTATCATGGCAGTTCTGCTTTTGAGCTGACTGCTGCTGAGGAGGTCTACAGGGACAACATCAGACACAGCTCCATGCCAATTCAGACTGCCCGGCGTATTCTCAAGGACATGGATTACTCCACGCCATTCGCGCAAAGGCTCCACTTCATTCAAGCTTTGGCGGCTCTGTCGGCGGCGCACGCAGACGAAGCCTCAAAGATCGCCCCAGGGCCGAACCGGAAGGTTCGGGAGCTGCTGTGGGGCGCAGCTTCTGCTGACCGCCTGGAGTGGTATCTGAACAACACCCGGGCACGGCATTGCATGAAGTCATCGCATCACTCTATGCTTCACGTGGGGACTTCGAGCAATGAGGCATTGCATCGGGAAATCAACGCCTGGTTCCGCGAGACGCAACAAATTCATCAAGCGACCTTGAAGTTGAAGCTGTTCATTCTTCAACATGCAAAGCTTCTGTCTCACAATGCTGCTATGTACCACCACACATCTTCTCAACACAGCCAAGCCACGGTACTGGCAAGGGCGGCCAGTCTGCCCGCGTGGACCTTGCAGCAGTGGAGAGCCTGGTGCCCTGAAAAGACTTTAGGCACCGTTCCACCCAAGGCAGACTTACCTCTTCATCGTGAGCGGCAGAGCCAGCAAGAGAAAGTCCGAACAGCTGAAAGCCAGGGCTCACGACAGGGAAAGCTGACAGGGAAGGTCAAGCGCACTCCCTTTTCTTTGGAGAGGCGCCAAGGACTCCGGCGCGGAGGCGTGAGGCCGACAATCCACAAACGGCCGGCCGCGGCAGAGAAAACCAGTAGGGGAGCTTGCAGCAGCTAGCACTTGCGACTCCCTGCGCTGCCCATTACTCTCGTGTTCTTTCCTACATCATCAACAGATTCACCACGCAGTGTCGGGCAACGCAGTTCTTCTTGGAATCAACGCACGTCCAAAAGCCTTTTGAGCGCAATTTATTCTTTTCTCTGCGGCCATGAGGCCAGGTTGCCAAGCACCTTTTTGCAGCATTAGGTCTCACCAACTTTCAGCCAATTTCTGTGTTGCTCCCGGGCTTACATATCAGGCTTCCGCCTTCAACATTGCGTTCACTTTGGCTTTCCACAGTCTCGACAGACTTTGTCGCAACTGACCATGGTATGAACATTAGGTTTCTATTCAGGACCATTCGGAAGGCTGGGGCTTGTTACAAGGTCTTTTGGCCAACATTTTGCGCCGAATGGTGCAGGGGAAGAGCATGAGCATGCAGCCCATATGGCCGTGTTTCACCTTCTTGGCTAGACATACATAGCCCTCGCGCCAAAAGAAGACATGAGCAGCGCTGTTTCTCGAGTCTGGAGGCCAATCAAACAGAATCTACTTACAGCCAAACATGGCGCGCCAACGCCGCAACGTCGCTCAAGATTCCCCACCCCCCTTTGCTCTTAATCCTAGCCATCCATGCGTACTTGCTTGCGTCGCATCTTCTTGTTCTTAATTTTTATTCGTCGCACCCGAAGCCGCTGGCAAATCACGTCAACCGGTAATTGCCGTGTCGAGTAATCCAGAGCGAGTAGGGCAGCTCTGCAGCTCGCCTTGGGCAATCCTGGCGCGAGCGGCGGGCCTGACTAAGGTACATCGCTGTCTTAGCTTGCCACCTCAGGAAAAAGGGTGCCGTTTGTGTTGAAGTCAGCCCAACGCCGCTAGCGGAGGGTTGCCAGCGTTGGCGGGAGGGTGATCGCTCTTTTAGCCCACCGCCTCAGGACGAAGTGCCGTCGTGTTGAACTCCAACCGGAGTCAGCCCAATGCCGCTAGCAGAGGGTTGCCAGCGCCAGCGTTGGTGGGAGTAGAACAAAGGGTGCCGCCGTGTTGAACTCCAACCGGAGTCAGCCCAATGCCGCTGGAGGGTTGCCAGCGCCAGTGTTGGCGGGAGTAGGACGACGGGTGCCGTCGCGTTGAACTCCAATCGGAGTCGGCCCAATGGCGCTAGCGGAGGGTTGCCAGCGTTGGCGGGAGGGTGATCGCTCTTTTAGCCCACCGCCTCAGGACGAAGGGCGCCGTCGTGTTGAACTCCAACCGGAGTCAGCCCAATGCCGCTAGCAGAGGGTTGCCAGCGCCAGCGTTGGCGGGAGTAGGACAAAGGGTGCCGTCGTGTTGAACTCCAACCGGAGTCAGCCCAATGCCGCTAGAGGGTTGCCAGCGCCAGTGTTGGCGGGAGTAGGACGACGGGTGCCATCGCGTTGACCTCCAATCGGAGTCGGCCCAATGCCGCTACCGGAGGGTTGCCAGCGTTGGCGGGAGGGCCGCAAGACCAGGTTGCTCCACCCAGCCATCCGCCCCTCCTTGCAAGGCCTCATCTCATGCCTCGTTTTGGTTTGTGTCAGCTCATGATTGGATTGCTGGATGAATGAATGAATGAATGAATGAATGAATGAATGAATGAATCAATCAATGAATGAATGAATGAATGAATGAATGAATGAAACAATGAAATGAATGAATGAAATGAAATGAAATGAAATGAAATGAAATGAAATGAATGAATGAATGAATGAGTGAATGAAAATGAAATGAAATGAAATGAAATGGAATGAATGACCATGAATGAATGAAATGAATGAACGAATTCATGAATGGAAGGAAGGAAGGAAGGAATGAAGGAATGAATTGAACTGACTGATTGATTGACTGATTGATTGGTTGATTGATTGATTGATTGATTGATCGGAAAAATTGACTGATTTGATTGATTGATTGATTGATTTGATTGATTGATTTGGTTGATTGATTGCTTGATTGATTGACTGATTGATTGGTTGCATGATTGATTGATTGATTGATTGATTGATTGATTGATTGATTGATTGATTGATTGATTGATTGATTGATTGATTGGTTGCATGATTGATCGATTGATTGATTGATTGATTGATTGATTGATTGATTGGTCGATTGATTGATGTGATTGATTGATTGCTTGCTTGTTTGATTGATTGATTGATTGATTGATTTGATTGATTGATTGATTGATTGATTGATTGATTGATTGACTGAATCAACGAACAAACAAATTGATTGTTGGAGTTACGTAATTAATTAGCAAAAACTGCGATATTCATAATAGTAGCAGTTGTTGTTTTAGTTATAGTAATACTAAGTTTAGTAGTAGTAGTAGTAGTAGTAGTAGTCGTAGTCGTAGTAGTGGTAATAGTAGTAGTAGTAGTAGGAGTAGTAGTAGTAGTAGTAGTAGGAGTAGTAGTAGTAGTATTAGTATTAGTAGTAGCAGTAACAGTCTTAATAGTAGCAGTAAAAAAGGACATTGTAGCTGATGGACATAATTTAAAAATGAAGTCGTAATTTATAATTTCATGACTATAGTCATGTATAGTTAAGTTAAGAATGATACAAGAGTTTACATGAAGACGGTATTCTTAGTTTTTAAGGTAATAGTAGTAAGATTAACGGTAACAGTGGTGGTAGTGGTAGTACTAGTGGTGGTAGCGATAATGATAATAGTATTCATAGAAGTTCTAGAAGTAGTAGTAGTGGTGGTAGTAGTAGTAGTGGTGGTAGTACTAGTAGTAGTAGTAGTAGTAGTATATAAATGAAAGAACTGTAAGAATTGCTCAAAAAATAGAAAATACTAGAAGAAAGTATAAAGTATAGTTAACTTAAGAAAAATATAAACATTAATGTCCTGTTGAATGTAAATGTAAAGTATTGGGATTAATTGAAATACATAATGCAAATTGAAAGGGTTGGCATAGTTGATATGAATGTTATTGTTAGTTGATTTTAACGTTTTTGAGCATAATAAAATATTGATATTTTACATAAAGTAATAAATTGAATATGTTGAAAAATAAGTATATAGGTATACGCACATAACAAATACTAATACTAGTTGTATGGATGGTGATGAGTGGTATGAATTTAACAAGAATAATCATATTACACATAGTATTGGTAATAGGAGTTAATTTGGATTGAAAAGGAAGATAAGATAAGGAAGAAAAGGCTGTGTGAAAAGAAGCGCAAGAAGAACAACAAACAAAATGATGAATAAAAAGCAGTAGGAAAAGACGACCATGAATTAAATTGAAATGACAAACAATAGAATTAGTAGTAGTAATGATAGAACGCCAATTAAGTAGTAGAAAGTAGAGATTATAATAATGAAAATATAATTAAACACTCGCAGAAATTGTATATTAGAATATATAATATGACGTTATTCATTAATAATTGTAAAGCAATTCTATTAGTAATAGTAATAATGTTAGTTATAACAATAGTAGTAGTAGTAGTAGTAGTAAATAAATGAAAGAACTGTAAGAATTGCTCAAAAGATAGAAAATAATCGAAGAAAGTTCGAAGTATAGTTAACTTAACAAAATATAAACATTAATGTTCTGTTGAATGTAAATGTAAAGTAGTGGGATTAATTGAAATACATAATGCAAATTGAAAGGGTTGGCATAGTTGATATGAATGTTATTGTTAGTTGATTTTAACGTTTTTGAGCATAATAAAATATTGATATTTTACATAAACTAATAAATTGAATATGTTGAAAAATAAGTATATAGAATAAATGAGAAATTGAAGGTGCAAAAAGTGTAGTGATATACGCACACAACAAATACTAATACTAGTTGTATGGATGGTGATGAGTGGTATGAATTTAACAAGAATAATCATATTACACATAGTATTGGTAATAGGAGTTAATTTGGATTGAAAAGGAAGATAAGATAAGGAAGAAAAGGCTGTGTGAAAAGAAACGCAAGAAGAACAACAAACAAAATGATGAATAAAAAGCAGTAGGAAAAGACGACCATGAAGTACATTGAAATAACAAACAATAGAATTAGTAGTAGTAATGATAGAACGCACATTAAGTAGTAGAAAGTAGAGATTATAATAATGAAAAATATGATTAAATAAGCGCAGAAATTGTTTTTTAGAATATATACGATGACGTTATTCATTAATAATTGTAAAGCAATTCTATTAGTAATAGTAATAATGTTAGTTATAACAATAGTAGTAGTAGTAGTAGTAGTAGTAGTAGTAGTAGTAGTAGTAGTTGTACTTGTAGTTGTAGTAATAGTAGTCATCGTAGCAGTAGTAGTAGTAGCAGTGGCAGTTCTTGAAAAGCTGTACAAGAATATTTCATTATGCAATGTACTAGTGTTTCTGACTTAATGGTTTTTGTTGTAGTTTTAAGAAGCTTGATGTTTTTAACATTTAGAAACAGTTATAGGTTGAGTTTTAGAATCTTACACACAATATAAAACCGAGATGTTATGAATAGTGCTATGAACGAAATGATATCTATTTCAGGTTCTAAATGTAATACGTTAAGTATAAATATCGAATAGGTGATGATATGAGTATAATAATAATGTATGAATGAATATACAACTATGATGAAACTATAAACAATACCAAGAATGTAAGAATGAAGCATACGTATAATTCAGTGACCTTAAACATCATTTGTAAACGGCATTTATCGTAGCAGCATTTCTTAATTAAGTTCTAGTTTAATACATAATATTCATTCATTAAATAATTATTAGATTATTTTAAAACTTATTATATGTTCTGGAATATGGGCGTAGTAAGGATTGGCATAGTTTGAAAAGATATGTATTTTTTGGATAATCATAATATATGTGTATAGAAAATGTATTCAGTACCTTATATAATAATGTAGAATATGCGCAGGATCATACCCGGCAAATGTGTTAGAAAGGTCCCTGCCACATATATATATATATATATATATTAATATATACATTTGGCATCGGCTCCAAGACCAATTAAGGGATGGACATGGCATCGTTCATGGCATGTCTGCAACGCTTCGCAGCCTCTTGTCACTATAAAACTTGGATGGACTGGCGGACTTTACATGCTTCGACAAACATAAGCAAGCCGGCATCATTGACTTGTGCATGGGAAAGCATTCATGACTATGTGAGCGGTGAGCTCTGTATCATGACTGATGCCAACGTCCATTTAGCAGCCAGCAAAGCAGAGATACTCAACAAAGGTTCATGAGCTGTGAGCAAGGAGCATCACAATGCCTTCCTTGTGCATGCTGTTGCTTTCTTTTGTCCGTGCTCGTTCCCTCGCCTTGTTCTCAACGGCCTTCGAGAGAGCCTGGAGCTGCTCCAAGGTCGCAACATCCTGCGAGGCAATTGGGGACTCCCGGCAAACGATGGCGGTCTTGACACTTTCCGGAACGGCTCTTGTCACCACTCAAAGCACAACAGCCAATCAATGCTCATATTGCTCATTTGTCTCATGGGCATTTTGTGAGACAAACAAAACGCATTGTGCCCGTGCCGCCACGCGCCTTAGATTCCGCCTTGCTTTGCAGTGCGCCATTCAAGAGCTGGACCTCCAAGGCAGTGGCCACCTGCAAGCGGGTGGATCAAAGCTCGCGTTCAAGCATCACTCGATTTAGAAGCTTTCAACTTGGGGTCTGACCGTGTTTCGGTCCCCAAATCCTGGTGTCGTTGTTTTTGGGTTTACTTCGGCCTTCGGGTCTTGAAGGAAAGCGCCAAGGAGGGCGGGGGAGAGGAAGGAAGCTTCGTTCCTGTTGACCCCTCCGCAAAAAGTTTTTAACTTTTTGTGGGTTTAGTGGAAAACCCAACTTGATTTCCCACGAAGTCAAAGTCAGATCCAACCCAATGGCAGTCAAATGCGGGGCCCCGCGCCTCACCGAGATCCGCCTTGCGCTGCAGCTCCTCCCCCAGGCGCCGCAGCTCCAAGGCCTCCGCCTATCACGTCAGCTGATTGCGCCGGCGGGGAGGCTTTGCCGTTTGACCCCAACCGTCTCCAATGACTTCCTTTGATTTGGCCATGGGTCAAAAGCTCGTACCCCCAGTGAACATCCCAATCCCCACTAAGCTAGACTAACAAGGGTTTGTGCACCTACCCCAAAATGGTACCATTGGTTTTGACCCACAGCCATTTCCCTTTCCCGTCCCATGAGCCCTAAGCCATGCTTCCCTTTGATTTTCAGAAACCAAACAAAATGGGTGGTGATGCTGGATGGCGATTTTGCCCAGGAAAATGGTATCCAGAGGCCACAAGGAGAGCCTGAGATCCTCCCGCCTTGTTCTGCAGCCGCTGCTGCAGCTGCTCCATTGTTTCGTCCAGCTGCTGCTTGGCCTTTTGTGCGCTCTGCAGCTGCTCCACCAGCTCCTTCGCTATGGACGACTCTACCCTTCTCGCGATCGACCGGTTGGGCGGAAGGTTTTTTTCCCCCCATTGGTTTGGCGGCGCTGAGATGACTTGGTTTTTACAGCATTTGCTAGTGCTACAACAGCAACGTCAACATCGTTGGCTTAGGTTGGCTCAGGCTTTGTATAGGGAAGGCTTGGGGTTGGTGTGGTGCTGGTTGAGGATGCGCGTAGGGTCGGGTTTATGTGGCTTGTGGCCACGGCGGGTTTTGTGTTGGCTTAGTGCTGGGTTTAGGGTAGGTTTGGGCAGGCGTGTATGGATTTAGGGTCCGTTTTAGGGTTGGCATAGGGTTTGTTTAGGTGTGTGTTGTTTCGTGTTTTAATGATTATTTAGTGCTGGTTTACTGGAGGTTTAGGGTTGAGGGTGGCAGTAGAGCTGGTTTAGGGTGGCCTATCGGGCTGGTTTGGGTTGGTTTAGTGGTGCTTCAGGCTGGGTTGGGATAGGGTTGGCATAGAGTTCGCAGGGAGCTTGCAGAGGGGTTGTTCAGGTTTACGGCAGGTTTAGGGGTGGGTTTAGGGCTGGTTAACAGTTGGTTTAGGTTTGGGTTGGTTTAGAGTTGGTTTAGGGATGGTTCAGATGTGGTTTAGGGAAATGGGTGGGTGAGTTATGGTTCCACGGTAAACCAACCCTTAAAAAGGGACCCTCAACAAAAACAAACAAACACACACACACAAACACACAAACACACACACACAAACACACAAACACACAACCACACAACCACACGAACACACGAACACACGAACACACGAACACACAAACACACAAACACACAAACACACAAACACACAAACACACAAACACACAAACACACAAACACACAAACACACAAACACACAAACACACAAACACACAAACACACAAACACACAAACACACAAACACACAAACACACAAACACACAAACACACAAACACACAAACACACAAACACACAAACACACAAACACACAAACACACACACACAAACACAAACACACAAACACACACACACACACACACACACACACACACACACACACACACACACACACACACACACACACACACACACACACACACACACACACACACACACACACACACACACACACACACACACACACACACACACACACACACACACACACACACACACACACACACACACACACACACACACACACACACACACACACACACACACAAACACACGAACACACCAACACACACACACATTGCTGCGCCTGGAACTCCGTAATCGACGGCACGCGCGCGGCATCGGCTTTCAGCACCAGCATCTTCATCACAGCCTGGAGACGCCCATTGGTGGGCACCTCCGATGCATCCGCCTGGGGGGGCTGCAGACTTGGAGGGGGGAGGGAGTCCCTGACAAAAGAACACCTCAGAGAAAAAGGGGGTGTTTCTTCAAGGTTGGGGAACCTTCAGCTGGAAAGCTTTGCAAAATCCAACCCTTTTCCAAGCTGCGGCTCCACTCAACAAGAAAAAAGCGGCTTGACCCGGGGCAACGCACAAAATTCAAGCTGTGCCAAAGGAACTTTACAGGTGCCAGGGATGAAGTGAAGCAGCAGCAGCCCAGCACAACAGCGGAACGCAGAATTGCAGAACAGCAGAACAGCAGGGTGCCAGTGCGGTTGTGTGTGTGTGCCTGTGTGTTACTGTGTGTGTGTGACTCTGTGGGTAGCTGTCTGTGCATCTGTGTGTGTGTGTGTGTGCGTGCCCGCGCTCTTTATTTGTTTGTCTGTGTGTGTGTGTGTGTGCGTGCGTGCGTCTGTCTGTCTGTCTGTCTGTCTGTCTGTATGTATGTATGGATATGTATGAATATGTATGAATTTGTATGTATATGTATGTACATGTATGTATATGTATGTATATGTATGTAAACGTATGTATATGTATGTGTATGTAGGTATATGTATGTATATGTATGTATATGTATGTAGATGTATGTATATGTATATGTATGTATGCGTATGTATATGTATATGTATGTACATGTATGTTGATGTATGTGTATGTATGTGTATGTATGTGTATGTATGCATATGTATGTATATGTATGTATATGTATGTGTATGTATGCATATGTATGTATCTGTATGTATATGTATGAATATGTATGCATATGTATGTATATGTATGTATATGTGGGTATATTTAATATGTGTGTGTATGCATGTACGTAGGTATGTGTATGTATGTATGTATGTATGTATGTATGCATGCATGCATGCATGCATGCATGCATGCATGCATGCATGCATGCATGCATGTGTGTGTGTGTTATCTGTGTGCGTGTGCGTGTGCCTGTGCCTGTGCGTGTGCGTGTGCGTGTGTGTGTGTGTGTGGTGTGTGTGTGTGTGTATGTTTGTGTTTTTGTGTGTGTGTGTGCTTTGTGTTTGTGTTTGTGTTTGTGTTTGTGTTTGTGTGTGTGTCTGTGTTTTATTGAAG
Organism: Effrenium voratum; assembly: GCA_963377175.1. Taxonomy (NCBI): domain Eukaryota; class Dinophyceae; order Suessiales; family Symbiodiniaceae; genus Effrenium; species Effrenium voratum. The sequence continues at coordinate 954,812 of CAUJNA010002002.1, forward strand.
CTATTCATATACGCGTGCGTGTGTGTGTGTGTTGTGTGTTTGTGTTGCCTATGTTGTGTGTGTGTGTGCGCGTTGTGTGTGTGTGTGTGCGTTGTGTGTTTTGCGTGTGTGTTGTGTGTGTGTGTGTGTTGCGTTTGCGCTGTGTGTGTGTGTTGTGTGTGTGTGTGTCTATGTGTCTGTGTGTCTATGTGTCTGTGTGTCTATGTGTCTGTGTCTGCGTGTCTGTGTGTCTGCGTGTGTGTCTGTTTGTGTGTGTGTCTGTGTGTAACTGTTTGTGTGTGTGTCTGTGAGTCTGTGTCTGTGTGTGTGCGTCTGCGTGTCTGTGTGTGTGTCTGTGTGTCTGCGCGCGCGTGCGTGAGTGCCTGCGTGCGCGCGTATGCGCATGCACATGCGCGTGGGGCATGCACAGGAACACGTGAATGTGTCTGTACGGGCTCGCGCGAGTGCTTGGTACGCCTGCGTGTGCCTGAAAGTGATTGCTGTACGTGCGTGTGCATGCGTGCGTGCCCGCGAGTGCGCGTGTTTGCGCGTAGGTGCGGGTGTGGGTATGCGGGTGTGTGTGTGTGCGCGCGTGCATGTGTGTGTGTGTGTGTGTGTGCGTGTGGGTGCATGAAATGCATGCGCGCGTGCGTGCTTTCTTGTTTTTCTGTTTTTTGGGGGAAAGGATATGCTTCTTGCGTGACGTCCCAGCATTGTGTTTCAATAAAATCCTATAACATATTAAAACACAAATGGCATATGAAACACTCTGAATATAGAGCACACGTCGGTACGTTGAAACCAGCTCATATCTGCAGTTGCGTTGGGGGGTGGTTCCTGGCCCTCACATTGACACATGACATTACCAGCGCCTTGTCTTGCAGCTTGGCATCAATCAGCTCCAAGTTGGAATCGTGAGCCTGCACCTGCCGGTGTGAACAAGACGTCAAAAGAAAGCTCTCTTTTTGCGTAGACTACTAGCGCAGGCGCTCTGGACTGCGTAAGGTTCCGAAGAACCCTCCTTCCCTCGCTCTCACTATCGGTCCCCCTCCCGCCTCTTTCTTTCTCTATCTGCCTCTCTCTGTCTCTGTGTCTCTCTGTCTCTCTATCTCTCTCTGTATCTCTTTCTCCCTCTCTCCATGGCCACATCAATAAAGCTGAGCACTCTGCGTCTTGTTGCAAACAAGCAAAGTCGGGCAAACAGACAGCTGAAATTCATGGCGGGGCCAAACGAAGTTGAATTGCATACCGGTGTGGTTCCTCGGCCGATGCAAGTTGCATCAACCATAGACTGAAACCATTTTTGTCTGCCCAATAAACCGCCAGTGACATGGACTCGTGACATTGGCCAGCCGCCTTGGACTCCAAGTACTGCAGCCCCTGCAGCTGCAGTGCCAACTGCGCGCATTTGGCGGAGGCGCTCCTAGATCTGCGTACGCGGGTCAGGTCATAGAACCACCGGTTGAGGGCCCAGTTCGAACGAAATGAGGTCGGCACGCATGCCAAAAACGTCCGAGGTCGGTGGATACGTTGACTGTAGCTTGCGAGAACAACACTACCACATCTATGAGCATGCTTTGGAACTGCAGCAGGAGCAAAACACGTACAGCAAGGTCACTGCGTGCTGGCCAAGCATCTCAGCAGCCTCTTGCAAAGATTCCCTGCTCGATGCCGCCGTTGCGCGCATCTGAGCAACAAGCTCGTCCTGGCTTGTGCTGGCTGGCACCAAGTCTGTGTGCGACAAGCGGGAGTGCCCGTAGTCTGGGAGCATTTCCATAGGTGCATCGTCTCTATGCCTCCTGCAACACCGACCTAGGCAAATCCGAGTCAGAACCAAACCTGATATTAAAAGGGCTTGACCCAAGTGTGAAGACCTCACAGGGCAGATATGCTCAGATTTTTATGGCAAACAAGTGTCCAGTAACCTTCGATTGCCCGGGTTTGAGCCGTCCTTTGCTGCTGCCAGCTCCGCCTTGCTAGCCGCGGACGCGGAATCGGCCTTCAGCTCCAAAATCCTCTTCAAGACCTCGATTTTTCGCATCATTGTGGAAGCTGGAGTAAAGAACACGACGCAGGAGGACGTAGCTTGAGAATGTCTCCTGTGGAAGTGACATTCGGAAGACTTGCAGAACCCACCCCAGGCGCAGAATGGTTTAGCGTCCAGCTCGTTTCCCTTTTAGCTTCCTGACATTCAAATTCAGTTTCTTCAGCTGCCAGTCCTCTTGTCCCAGGTGTTCTTGGCCGTCACGTGTTTTCTCATGTTTCCCCCTTTGAATGGCCTGTGTCAATGTGAACCTCCGCGCTGGTTTTGTGCAAAAAGCAAATGGCGCACATGCTTGATTCAGGGTGTTTTCGCTCAAGGTAGATGGCTCCCCTCGTTTTCGCGCCATTGAGCCATCAATTATGGATAGCCGCTTGAAAGTTCTTGCGCTTTTCAGCTTTCTGAGCCGACTGACATGCAGTCCCAAAGTCTCTCCCCCACACGCATCTCAGGTGCCTCCAGCTGAGCAGTGGTAGGAACTTCAGAGGCCTCAGCCTACGAAGCAGGCGTTCAGCAATGGCAGCTGGGGGACAAGCGTGGCCACACTTCTGCTTTTGATCATTGTTCATTCCTTTAATTGCTTAAGATCCCAGGAAAAATAGACTTGAGTAACAATCAACTTTGCATGTTTCTGCTGCCAATCCGAGTTCCGCCCACCAACATGAACCAGCGCAGGCAGCTCGCCTTGTTCTGCAGCGCATCATAGATGGCAAGGACTTGCTGGGGTGTTGCCACCTCATCAGCCTCCGCCTTACTGTTCAATGCCTGGCGTCGATGGCGCAGGGCAAGTGGGATTTTCAATGAGTTGCCCAGTGTGAAGAAATAAACATAACTGGAACTGGAACCTTGCTTTGGTTGTTCATTGTGGTGGGCAACCAACACCAAAAACAAAGGGACAGAAGTTATAGTCTACCAAGTTTTTTCCCTGGTCATAAACTCGAGGGACTCGCGCCTGCGACAGCTCTTCCAGTTGCTGGCGGCTGGCAGCTGAATGCACGTTGGCCTTGCCTTGGGACACAAAGGCCGGGCCACAGACTTAAGACGGATCGGACAAAGGCAATACTCGGATTGTATGGGTGGTCCAAATTACAGGCCTGTTCTGGTAGCCCCTTTACAAGGCGGCACCAGGGAGCAACAACGAAGCGGCTATTTTTGGACAAACCCCGCATTGGGCCTGCCAAGAGCTGCATCAGCTGCATCTCCTTGTCCTGCTGCTGCTGCTCCATCGCCTCCATGCGCGCCTGAAGCCTGAGCTGCCGCCAGTTGCAGCTGAGCCGGAATCACGACGTGATATTAAATGGGTCTATCCCAAACCCTGTAAACAGGCAAAAGGGTTTCAGAGAAGAAAACTGATGGAACGCCGTATGGAATCTGACCACGCTCCAAGCAAGACGCAATGCGGCACCCACACCTCGAGGAATCTAGACACATTCTGCAAATGCTCAGTTTGGTGCTTGGACAGCCGGTCATCCAGGAGATTGCCCACGGTCTGCGGAAGGGCCATGATGCCTTGCAGCACCACATGTCCGGCTCGTAATGACGTTTCTCTCAATGGGACGCCGAAAAAATATGACAACCCCCGAACAAGCTGGTGTTTTGATCACATCACGTGTTTTTCTGTTTGTTTTCGAACTCATGTGTGTCTCAACTGCCCGAAGAAAAGTGCCCATGAATCCTCACCAACTGTCCCGCCTTAGCTTCTGAAATCTCTCAGATAGCGGTGCGCAAGGAGATGTCCCCAAATGGCTGCCGCGTTGGTCACAAAGTTGACAAGTTGATTCAGTGCACGACAGCAAGGAAGGACAACACGGTGATCCCAGAATGCACACGCCATGCTGCATGACTGCCAAAGGCATGCAGATTCTGGCTTGAATTACAGCTAAGCTCCGCCAACATGGGACTGTAGCTGTGCACAAGTCCTTATATTCCGAATTTCATGCAATCTGGCGTAGTTATTCAAACAAGCTGTTCGACAGAGTGGCCTTCACTAAAATGTGGATGTGCAAGATTCCGAATGCAATGGGTTTGGCCACCCCTTCCCCGTCTGTGTCAAGTCATGCGAGGAGCGGCAGTGGTAGCTATATTCGCTCAACATCGTATGCGTCAGAGCAACACGCGCTTTTTCATTCAAGCCAAACAGCAATCGATTCAGTGCAAGGGGGTGCTAAGTGTCGAAACACATGCAGTGCAATTGCCGGCTTCGCTTCGCAAACGTGCACCAAATCGTACCCCCAGTGAACATCCCAATCCCCACTAAAATAGACTAAATGGGTGGTGCACCTACCCCAAAATGGTACCAAAGGTGTTGACCCACAGCCACATCTTTGCAACAGATTGAGCGCAACTGAGGCATTGCTCTGAGCCGACAAAAGCGTGTCGCAATTCGATATGCCCTCCATCTGTACACGGAATGAGAGGACAAGTAGAGCAGAAATCTCCGGTTTCTCAAAATGGCGGACCCCTTTGGGTTGGTATTTGAAGGGAACTTTTAGGAACCCAACCATTCATTGATCCCGATTTTGAGAAACCCATTCTAATCTGTGGTCAATGTTCTTTGGCGACCGCACGGGCTTTCGCGCCAGTTCGCCTTCTGGAGCTGGCTTCGAGAGGGATGTGCCGTGGACTGGCCAAGGGTAAAACCTTCTTGTGAACTGACGTTGCATGCGACATCTTGCAGCTGTATTGCAGACTTGCAAAAAATTGGGTCTGGTTGTGTATTTGTGTCCGTGTGTGTGTGTGTGTGTGTCTATGTCTGTGTCTGTGTCTGTCTGCGTCTGTCTGTGTCTGTGTCTGCGTTGTGTGAGCGTTGTGTGTGTGGGTATCTGTGTGCTCTGTGTGTCTTGTGCGCGGGTGTGTCTGTGTCCGTGTGGGTGTATTAAATTGGTCCTACCTCCCTAGTTGAAGGCAAACAACATTTGCCATTCCCCAGTGTTGGTATGGCACAGCGGCAAACAAGGGTACAGCACAGTACTAAATGCGTTTAATTCATCACTGGGACGGTCTGGAGAGATGGGCTTCATGTTTTATTTATGTTTGCGATCATTGCTACTCCTCCTTTGCAATGTGGCCCAAACGCGAACAAGATTCTGACACATCTCGAAAAATATAAATATCATGTTGACCGACG
>CAUJNA010002002.1:964958-1008310 GCA_963377175.1 Effrenium voratum
TTCAATGACTGCTTCATGTCATTGAGAGGCATTCCTGGAAGCACGCTTGCCAGAGGCGCAGATCTGCGCCAGGACGCTGATATGGCAGGTCAAGGGTTGGTTTTGGCACTGCCCCAGAAAAGACGCCAAACGCGTGAAGGTCTGTACATGAAGGGGGGGGGTTCAAGGCGGAGCTTGCGACTGCAGGGTCCGAGCAGCGTTCCAAAGGCGATCCGATGAATTGTGACAAGTGGGCTCCCTATACGCAGGCAACTCCATTCTGAGGCAACCAACCACAAGCCCCATCCAAACGTCCGCACCTCCTGATAGCAGGCGCCGCAATGCAGGCGTACGGCTGCCGCTGTCGCGACTCCGCCGCAGCTGCCCCTGACCGGGAGGGGTGCGAGTTTAAGGCAATAAAACACGTCATCACTCTGCGAAACAAACATCAGGCTTCTTATGGACGAATTGCATACCTCCGCCTGTACAGCCTGAATGGGAGCGGGTGATATCCGTGTTGCAACTGGCAAACGCAAATTACGAGGCAAAATGGTTGTTCCAAAATGTGCGAATACATGCGTGCATGAGTGGTCATGCGTGTTAATGCTTGCTTGTGACTGTGAGTGTGTCTGCGTCTGCTTGTGTGCGCTCCCCTGAACGTGCCTGGTTACCGACTCGTTTCGGTGCGGTTCTGTGCAACAATCAATGATCAACCAGCGCAAGCAAGGAAAGGTCAGAAACACCAGGCAGGGAGATGTGGAGCGACTCCCCGGTACTACAGGAATCACCAAGCAACGAGAATCGTTGAGATGTTCTGACTGCAAATCTAATTGCATGTGCATGCAATGCTAAGACTCATCACCAGTACACGTCACAGGTTCAAAGCTCAAGGTGCTTCATGTTGCCTACCCATCGACTGTCTGAAGTCACTGCCTACCAGACAGTGCGGCACGAATCTCGCACCACACATTCCGTTGCACATTTGCAAGCATCGATGGCAACTGCCAATGGACATGGGACTCTGCCTCCTTCATCATCTGCTCCCTCGTCATGGATTTGCCATTTGGGCACCTCAAGGCACTCTGCAACATCCTGTCTACGCTGGCAAATGCTGAAGCTGCACCACGCAATGAATTCCAACCTTTGCAGAACATGCAACCCTCCCTTCTCGCACCTTGGTCCAAGCTCAGCAAAGTCCTTCTTTCGACGCGCCTCACCTGCGCAGTGCAGAAGGGGCCATTGTGATGGAGTTGCATAGCGTCAGACTTGCTCAATGCAGTGCACACTTGATTTCAGTAATCATTTGCAGGGGTGTGTAAAAATATACTTTATAGAGGCCACCAATATTGATTGTATCCCAACTTGGAAGTGTGATGAGACTGTGGTGAGGAACTCCAGAGCGTGAAAATCGACCGCTGCTCACACATACGCATGTGTATATATATATGTATACATAATACATCATACACCTGCATGCACGCCAAAATCCGGGGCCACGCTCCATGGCGATGCTCACGTTACTTGCTGAATTTCAAAGTCGCGCTTCACTGCACAACTTTGCGGGGCTTCCTCCTTTCTACCCCCAGGCCTTGGTTTGGTCCCAGGCTGTGGCTTGGGGTCCTATTCCCCGGAAGTGTGGGTGTCTTGTCATCCGGCGGAACAAAAATAATGAAAAGAAACCAGAGCTTTTCATGACAAAGTGATTTCTTTGAAGGAGCCTGTTGAGGTTGCCTTGGTGGCAACCTGGAGAACAAGGGCAACCAAAGGAGAACCACTCACGGCGTTCCGTCTGTTCGGAATCGGGGTAAAAACACACCTGCAGCAATGGTGCCTTATGATATCTTATGATTCACACCTTTCAATGTCATTTCAAGTCTTGGCAAGTTACAACTTGCTTTTGATATTTCGAATCATCGCAGCGACCCTGGTGCCGCTACTTCCCAGTGTCTAGTTATAGTTCTAAGAACAACAGGAAACTCCACCCCCTTAAACCTGAGACCCCAAACGGGCGCGGTCTCACGCAATCAATGCACATTGGCCTGCCCGTCCTTCCCATGGTCCCTGCCTGGGCGTTTCGGCTTGGAGGCCGGGCCTCAGCGCTGACTCTCAATTGCCTACTCGATTGACCCGGTTTCTCATCTGTCGCGTTGACACGTATGAAGCGTCTGATCTTACGCAAACGCGCGTTTCAACGGCATAAGGTCCAGCCCCACTTGGTTCCAGCCATTGCTGAGCTTCAACTTGCCTTTCAAAGCTGATTTGGGGCTGCCAAGCCCCAAGCAACATAGCTAGCTCCAGGGCCGATACTCATCCACCCATCATTGGTTTCCACTGGCGCTGGAGGGAAGAATCATTAGAGGGAAGGATGGCAATTCATCATGTTGTACGGTTTGCTGCTTGACAAAGAAATGGCAACTCCCCTGATGATTCTGGCAGGGCTTCGCTCCGAGACTGCAAAAGCTGACTCGCAGTGCTGTCCTTCTTCTTTGTCTTCTTCTAAAAGCCATGTCTTGCACTCCAGATTGGCTGGAGAAAAACACATTTTAAACCTCCTATGCCAATTTGTTTTCATTGCTGTGGCTAGCGGCAGTCTGAATGAGACCGTTGCCCCACACCCAATGTACTACACCAGGGCCGTAGGCCCACACGCGCACACAGGGTCACCTACCCCTTCAGGGCACGTGGCCCACGCACAGGCACAAGAAAGGAAATCTCGCAGCACTTTGGGGCCATCTGGATGCGAGCTCGAACAAACGCTAAGATGGAAAAAAAATCCAAGCGTTGTGATTCAACTGAACAGTCTTGCCTGTCTTTGGCGCAACTTGCGCTGGACTTGCGCCTTCCTTGCACGGCCATGTTTGCTCGGCTAGTCCTCCATCATGCTGATCTTCTATTTCCAAAACGGCGGTTCAGCGAATTTGACGGGTCAAACCAAATTGGGATCATCCTTATGCAAACACGTACAACGGGGTTCTGGTTCCACTCCCATGGGTGTGCATCTTGATTGGTTACCCTTTGGTGGACGTCCATTACATGGGGATTTATGTCTACCAACCAATTTGAGAGTCGTTTTACCCTGAGAAGGCACTGGCAAAATTAACCAGTGGTTCCAAGCTCCGTTCCGAGCTGCTCTCGAGTGGCCAGCCGCCCCCGAAGTTCCGCACGCGTGAAGGCGTGCCAACGGCAGCGCCTGCGAGGGGCGGCCTGGCAGGAGGACTCAAGAAGACCCGCTGCTAAGGGGTGCATCATCTGAGAAGTGACTCAATGACTCAACCAGGTTCCAAATGAAATTGACACGAATAAGAATTATCTGATGGAAAAGAAAGGCAAGGAACGGAAAGAAGAGCATCTGGGATCTGCTCAAAGTCAAACATAGCTTTGTACCAGCTTGCACGAAACACACACACAACCAAAAAAGATGAAACAACCAGGCTAAGCGGTGCGGAGCTAAAAGATATCAGGGAGCTGCCCAAGATCACACCAACGCAGGATTGAGTGCAACCACCTCTCCTAGCTTCTTGTGACTTTACTCAAAGGAATCAGAAGAAACAGAGCTGGCATGGGCTGACACCAGTTTACTCCTGTTTTTGCTTTTTCCCTCCGCCTCTGCAAAGCTGCGCTGGGCAACGCTGGCGAGGGCGGCTTGGAGGCCTCATGCGCAGGGGTGAGCAGCAGCGGGGTGCCAGTACGCTGAACAAAAAATGAAATGGTGCGTCGATGTTCTGGTGCAGCGAAGGATGTGGCACGGTGACACGGAATTCGGAGGATTGTGGAGTGTTATGCAGCCTGTGCAGAGTGAAATAATTGAGGTGAGCTCACTGTGCGACAGCCCCACCTCTGGCTCAGGAGTGTGGATGGACAGCGACAAGGAGGGCTCCGCTAGGAGATCCTCGAAACCGTCGCCGCTTTCTATGCGCCGAGGGAGTATGCTGAAAAAACAACAAGCAGATCCGGACGGGCCAAGATCCCAAGACTTGAGCAAATGTGCTTCCATCGCGAAAGTTTGCCTAGCATCCGTGCTCTGGTGGCCACAGTGGGATTAAATGCAACCCTGGCTCAGCCTAAGTCTGGCTTCCCCGTCCTCAGGGCAGGTGCGGCTGGCTCTGCGAAGTTCCAGGCCACCGTCAGACTGCGAAAAGGTTTCCGCCAGCAGGTCCTACATTGCAAACGTGCGTGACTGACAGCTGTTCAGCTAGTTGCATGTGCCAATGAATCGCTGAAACTTCGGTTCAACATACATCCACCAACTTGAATCCGAAGCTTGAATGGACCTTCCACTCACATCTTCCGTGCTCTTCCCCTTGCCGCCTATTCCCTCTTCAAACAAGCTTGCCAGCAGCTTCCCGAGTTTGCGGGAGCTCTTCCACGTGCTCTAACGAGCTGCGCTGCTCAGTCGGGCTTATCTTCGTCCCCCTGTAATTGGCTGAATTGGAATCGTTTCTCAGCCTTTGAATCAAGCTATCTGAATGTGCTGTGTTTTGCTACTGTACCTGCTGGTTTGCTTGGTTCGGCTGGGAAACTTCAGAAACGAATCCTCCATGATAGGACGCTCATTGGCCCACTTTCATTTGTGCAGAATGTTCTCGGCGGGGCCATTGATCACGCCCACTGAAAACCCCCCGAGATTCAGAGCATCTTGGACACACCAACTGTGTGGATTTTGTCTCGTGTCTCTAAATGGAGGACTCCCCAAATTTGTTGGTGGGTTCCGTTTTGTTTATTGTGCTGTTTGGCAGAGTTGACACCACACTAAAACAGGCACAACGTACTGCTTTTCCACCCTGCATGCTTGTGTGTGTGTGTGTTACGTGTGTGTGTGTGTGTCGTGTGTGTGTGTGTGTGCGTGTTGTGTGTGTGTGTGTGTGGTCTGAGTCTGTGTGTGCGTTGTGTGTGTGTGTGGTCTGTTTGTGTGTGTGTTGTGTGTGTGTGTGGTCTGAGTCTGTGTGTGCGTTGTGTGTGTGGTCTGTGTGTGTGTTGTGTGTGTCTGTCCTGTGTCTGTCTTGTGTGTGTGTTCCGCGTGTGTGTGTGCTGTGCTCTCTGTGTGTGTTGCGTCGAGCAACGGCTTTTATTTGTTGCATGGCATAATGGACGGGTGTTCCTGACTAGTTGTCCAACCCCGCACTCGGTCGCAGCCCCCTATCTCGGTTTCCAACACCGCGCTCGTTTTTATCTGGCTCAACTTTCTGTAGAGCTTGAAGAAGAGGAGCTTAAAGAAGTAAACAAGCTTTGGTTAGCTTGCCGCCTCCTTTGTCTCCTTCGTTGTTGCCGCACAACCTTTCGCTAAGCAAACTGCTGCTACACAATTTTTGCTGAAAAGTAATACTTGAGAGGAGGAACTGGGCCAATACTCACTTGGACGCTGTAGGGGACTCGTTCTGAACTCGTTTTGAACTCGTTTTGGAACTCGTTTTAACATGGCCCGCTTTTGGACGGCTGAAAATTGCCCACGGGCAAATCTTGAACAAACCAGCTACGCTGCTTCTTCGCAAGTTTGCTTCACACCCTTTTGCAGTTAGGCGTCGTAGGGTTGGCCAGTACTTGCCCCGGAAAGTCTGTGGTAAGTTGCCACAGACCATGCGACGTAGGTCGTCTACTCTACACTACATCTAACAACCTTGAACCCAAGACGCTCTGCCAGGCTGCACTTGCCAAAATGTCATCCTAATCCATGTTATCATGCTTGTTTGCCCTATCTCGTTTTCGGGGTGTTCCCCAACTCGTTCTGCGGCTAAATATGCACATTTCCAAAAAATAGTTCCAGCCCCTTGCATGTTTCCATTAACGTAAATAAAGTTAGTCGCTCTTGTGTTCTATTGTGTTGCGTGGTGTTGTACATATATATATATATACAACAGGTCCCCTGATCAAAGTGGCGCCTGTACCCCAGAGATGGGCACAGGGGAGAATCTGGGGTGTGATCGTTTGGCAACAGCTCCAGAAGAATAGGTTGCACTCAGCCCGAACAGCTGATGTCTCTCGGCATCTGCTGGGCTTGTCTGGGCCTATTCTACACCAGGGTCGAGGATGGCCTGTACTGTTTTGCTCGTAGGGTCCGCTGTCATCTTGCAAGTACGGACTTCCCACCAGTCCTCTGGACATGTACAGCTGCCGATAAAATCCGCAGACAAAGACTGCGAGTTCTCTTCCAACTCCTGCCGCAAAGGACAGTGTTGCAACATGATGGCAGCAGAACATGAATAGATCCACACTGACACATGCGAGTGTCAGCTAGCGGAAAACTCTGCTGAAATGCTTGATCCATGCAAACTCTCGGGTGTGCCGAGTACAACCTATCCTCGCATTGAGCCAGGCTAGGCGTGGTAAGAAGGAAGAATGCCAAGGGGGAGAGAGCCATTCTTGTCCGCTTTCATTCTCGGGGGGAAAGCACCCTTCGCTTTATCATACGTCACTGTAAGATGAGGATCCTACGAAGGAAGGTTCCACGGCAAGCTCACGACAACCGTCATGAGCATGCGTACTGCTATCTCAGCGACCTGGCCCTCTGAATGTATTCTCTTGTGTATCTTAAAAATCCAACCACATTCCATTGTGGCGTCAATGAACTCACAAATAGGAAGGCTTCCTAACATCCGGTCTGACATGTCCGAAGCCGCCGCTTTCTCCTCCTGAGCCTTCTGGGCCTCCTGCGATGTTTGTGCCTCCTGAGCGGTCGGCGCTTCGTGCTCCGTCGTTGACCTGCCTTGGGCCAGCAGCTAACCGAAGACTCTCCAAGGTTTTTTGGTCAAAGTCGAAATGGCCGGGCAGTTCCTTTTTGTGGGTCTTCGAAAGAATTGATTGACGGCTGCGCGGAACAAAGAAGAGACACAAACCTACACCCACGCAATGGCCATGGTGGGATTGTAGCCAGAACGGCGTGTCAGCACCGAGATCAACGTTGAGCCTCAACTTCAAGGATACATTATGGACATCACAAGCAGCATGGGCTGTACATGTAATCATGCTTGGGCATGAGCACCACGTCAAACAAACGGCCACAGTCGCATGAACAGCGTCAGCAACATCCAGCAACATCACCACTCACTAAACCTGATAGATAGAAGCCCCGAACCCGAATGCAAACTATCTATCCTACCTCCACCTGCCTACCTAACGATCTACCTGATCTAATCCAATCTGGTTCTAGCTATGAATCTGTCCATCTCGTCTAATCTGTCATGTCTGTCCGTCTATCGACCTACCTATTTCCCCAACTTATCTATCCATCCACCAACCTAATCTAATCTAGTCTAGCCTCACCTAATCTATCTCTTCCAATGGTCCAACCATCCTTCTACCTCTCTATCTACATTGCTGTCTACATATCTATCTATAAAAAGCGATCTGTCGATCTATCTATCTGTCTATCTATCAATCAAACTGTCTATCTATCTTCTCTCTTTCTCCCTCTCTCATTTTCGGCGCGGCAGATACTGAGAGATGGTAGAGGTTTCCCCCCTAGACACATAAGGTTTGGGGCGGGCGCCATGCGGCATGTGTCGCACGACCGACAACTTGTTCCACTGAAAGTATTCGGGGAGCTCATGTAAAGAAACAGTGGTCGCAGGCTCGAACGCCGCTGCCTGCCGGCTCCCTGTCCGCTCAAGGGAAATGACGTGGACATACAAAGGCAATGACAGGGAATGTCATGTGCAGATTTCGTGGCAAGACGGGGCCAACCCAAATGACCCAAGACACCTCAAAACGATCGCCTCTGAGACGCAATCACTGTGACAAGGTGACGCGAACGGGCAACCTTCCAAGACACTGCGCCTGGCGCAGTGAAACGACACGCAACGTCGCAAAAGCTACCATTCGATTTGCGCGAGGGCGCAGCGAAAGAAATGGACGCGGCACACAACGGCAAATTGTGAGCCTTCCCCAACAGCACGGCAGCCTTTGCCACCTCCGACCTTGCAACACTGGCGGACGCTTGCGGACGCTACGACGCATCTGGCGAACACATGCTGACCCCCAAGCCCTTTCTATAACCCAATGTTTTTTGCCACGCGTTCGGGAAAAACTGCAGAAGCTGCCGTAGCGACAGTAGCAGCTCAAGCAGAAGCAGCAGCACGGCGGAAGCATGAGCAACGCTGAAGCAGAACTACTTGGGAACAACGCCACTGGGCGCTTGGTGCGTTCTTCTCTGTAATTTCACGCAATCCTGGCAAAAATGGCTTCGGCAAAACCTACTTTCTCAACACATTTCAAGGCTGTAAGTATGTTTGGAGAAAGCTTCGGCTAACCTCTGCAAAAGCGCATGCTGGCTTGAACTTCTTCATGGACGTTCGGAACACCCACCGGTAGCACCTTTGGCGCAAGCCGTGGTTCAACTTGCCATACACACCACGAAACAGCTGGCTCGAGAGAAACATTTTCAACAACTTCCAGTCAGCATCGAGGCATTGAGTGCTACCCTTTTTAGGGAGGCGTCCAAGCTTTGGATCGCCTTTGGCTGAAGAGTTCACCTGCGTGAGTGCGTGCGCGTGCGCGAGCGCGAGCGCGTGCGCGTGTGCGTGTGCGTGTGGGCGTGGGTGGGGCGCGTGCACGTGTGCGTGTGCGTGTGCGTGTCTGTGTCCTGTCTCTGCCTGTGCCTGTGCCTGTGTCTGTGCCTGTGCCTGTGTCTGTGCCTGTGCCTGTGTCTGTGCCTGCGCCTGTGTCTGTGCCTGTGTCTGCGTCTGTGCCTGTGCCCAGGTGCCTGCGTCCGTGTCTGTGTCTGTGTCTGTGTCTGTGTGCGCGTGTGTCTGTCTGTGCGTCTGCGTCTGTGTGCGTCTGTGTGCGTCTGTGTGCGTCTGTGTGCGTCTGTGTGCGTCTGTGTGTGTGTGTGTGTGTGTGTGTGTGTGTGTGTGTGTGTGTGTGTGTGTGTGTGTGTGCATGTGTGCGCGCACTCATCATGGCCTAGCACACCACCCCCCCTTGCCTGAAAAAACTTGAAAACTGCTAGGCGACTGGCAGCGCTGTTGGCAACTAGAGCAATGTCCCACCAGCAGCCTAAAATCTGTGCAGTTGCATGTGGGGTACAGGCACATTCCTCCGATCTGAACGGCATATGATGCAGCTTTGGACGACGAACAAAACATATATATGCCCCCCATGGCTAGTCACAGTTGCCTGACTCCTCCCACTCATGGCCAGGTCGCTTTTCTTTTTCTTCTTCTTCTTCTCCCGGCCAAGAAGCAGCGCCAGTTCCGAGGCATCGGCGACATCCTTAGAGCCATGATCACGGCGCTGAGCCTGGCACATGTGTTTTCACAGGGTACATTTCTGGATCTTTCGGAGGGAAGCCCAAAGGAAGCAGCATTTGGGGGGTCCCTCTCTCAAGACCACCCTCATGGTGTTTTTGCCGGTGTCCAACATGTCAAGCCTTCCTTGCGCATTGGATATATGTAATCAGTGCGCGCGATAGGATGCAGGATGCCAAAGCAAGTTTGGCCTGCATCTAGCAACATGCTAAGGTGGCTGCACAAGCAAATGGCTGGTACCAGTGTAACTCCCGCGTTCGCCCAACAGAAGTAAATTGAGCAGGTGACGGGAAGGCACGTCATGCAGCTCACACACGGGCGACGGAAACAAAAACATGACCTTCTGCGAGCAAGGCCTGCCAATATCCTTTACAATTCTGGACACGATGCCATCGCAACCATCTCAGGGCCTGGCTCCGTTCATGGGAGAAACATGTTGTCCATCGAACCTCCCAAACTTGATATTTTTCTACAAGTGATCAACTTCAACTTCCATTGCGTCAACCTCAGGTTCGCAAAAAGCAGGGTATATATGTGGGACCGCAGAGCCAACTTCCCACCATGAGCCACCCACTCGAACCCGCAAGACACCAAGCCGCCAGGACCTGCGCCCGGAATTCCTCCGGGAGCTCCTGCAAGCAAAGCGCCCAGGGGCCCCCGAGGTATCCGGCTGCTGACAATGCCGAGGTTCATTGAAAACTGCTTTGCCGAACTAGAAAACACAGCTCAAAATTTGTGGATCACGCAAGCTAGCATGGTGCCAAACATCGCCAAGAATGAAACCCCTCAAGCGTCTCTCAGCACATAGTGCTGAAACCATTTTGAACAATGCGCTAGGCAATTCTGAACTGCAAGTAGCGAGCCCTGGTCTCGCGCGGACCTTCAGCAGCTCCAGGACCTTCCTCGAGCCCCGCAGCGCCATGGCCCAGCTCTCGGAGGTGCGAAGGGCCTTGAAGCAGGTCAGCACCTCGGATCTGGCGATTTCCGTGGACCGTTGACGAGGGAAACATGGCTTAGGTGCACCACCCATTTTAGAACCTATTTTAGTGGGGATTGGGATGTTCACTGGGGTACGGGATTTAGTGGCCTCTGGATGTCCACCCACCCCAAAATGGAGCTATAGGTTATGTTATGCCCCATGGCCACATAGGGAAACCCAACGACAAAGACCAGGATGGCGCCCATGGACGTTGGCTGAAGGATGTTGAAACATACGGAAACCTAGTGATGATCAGCACCTCGGATTGGGAAACCCAAAGGGAAACACCAGGATGTTGGGGATAACTCGTGGTGCCAAGTTACACACTAGCAACGTACTGCTCTGCTTAAAAGTGCCGATATCCGGGCATGGTCTTCAAGTGATTGGTGTTTCTTGCTCCCTTTAGGTTTGCATTGGCGTCTCAAACCCTTCCGCGAAACCTTCCGCGAGCATTATTCTATATAAGTTTGTATAAGCGCTTCCGCGGGCCTTCCACAGGCAAGTTACTTCTAGAAACTGAGAAAGGTAGCTTCCGCGAGGGAATTCGTGTGCACGGCTTGCATCACCCGACCGAAATCAAACTAATTACTGTGCAAAACAACAAGGTCCCTTCTCCGCGGGGGGGAAAAAAACTTCCGCAAACCTTCCGCGACTGCAGTGCGGCGCTACCCTTTTTGTTGATATGTCAACATCTTATTTTGCTTCTCCCTTCTGAAGACTTGCCAAGCCACGCTCTCCTGTCGCCGCTCTGATCGTGAGCCCAAAGTCAAAAGGAAAATAAAGGCGCTCTCGATCTGGAGGTTGCCTCAGCTGAAAGACAGGTAGATCACTCGAGGACTGGCACACTGCGTAAGGCAAGCTTCTCTGCTGTGGGGCAGGCAAACAATACAAACAAAAACAAGGGTTCCTGGGCAAGGGCACAGAGCCTCTGGGCACAGAGCCTCTCAGGCAAGCAATACAGCAAGGGACATGAATCATTTGCATGCATAGTTTGACTCCATCAGAAAACCCAAATCGAATTCAATATGGCCACCAAATGAATCCCGGATCCTGCAAGGCAAGAATCCCTTCAGGTCGCCTCAAACTGAAAGCCGGGGCAAACGAACAAGCTTCACAGATACCCCCACCCCTCCGCAAATCGATGACAGAGGTGTTGTCAATGTTAGAGAGGAACGCCGAAAACTCCGAGCGCTGAACACCATGGGCGCTTTTGATTTTTGGTGATACCTTCAGGTGAGATATGGTGAGATTTTGGTTGTGGCCCCGCCACCGCAAAATGCGCCCCCGAATCAAGCCTCGTTCTGCTTAAAGCGGGGAGAGGCCAAGTCTAGTGCCTTCCTTGAGTCTATTGGAATCACTGCAAGCCAAATCCAAGTCTGCGGACAGAAATGTCTAACCATGTCGACCAATCCTCGCAATTGCCTATTGTTCAGTTGGCTCTGACATTTGCCATTACGTTGGAGTGAAGCGAAGAATCTCCAATGCCAGTCTCCATGCGACACAGGGCACCAGATTCTTGAACCCAAATTCGGACCCTCCACGAGAACATGTCAGCCATGCTTCGACGAACCCGCTCAAGAAGATGGCGCCAAGCAGAACCACAGCTCCCACTCAAAATCGTAGCTACAGGAATTTCTACAAGAAATTGACCGAATACCCACCAAAAGCAAGGATTCCCAGCAGAACTTCCTGTAGCTGAATTTCTTAGTCAGGCTGCCAAATATCGGAGCCTCCAAGCATCCCGTGGTGATGCAGTCTACGAGTCCCCGTCCTGGCAATGAGCACGGATAGGTTCGGCACGTTCGCCGCACATCTATATCAAATCCGCACCCTTAAGGCAACCTGGTGGGGAATCCCCAAATAATCAGCTGGTACAGGTGCAGTTTGGGCCAAGGGCGATTCAAAAGGCTATGAGTGGCGCGGTTGTCGTACACAATTCAACCCCTTTGGCGAACAAATGGAAAGCTCAGTCTTCCAGCCTTCCGCGCCATTATTAAGTTGCAAGCTTGCACCCAATCTAAGCAGTCCTGTGAAGATGGCAATGAGAGAAGCTAGGCTTGCCAGCCACATGTGGCCCTTGACAATACTTCTTGTTGGCCCTCTGCAAATAACAGTGGACAAATTACCCTCCGGTCCACTAACATGGAAATCACCAGGGGTCCCTTCTAAAGGAAAATGCTCTTCCAGGGCCCCGTGGATGGGAGGTTCCAGCGAGCCCATGGAAGACACACGCCGGGGCAGCGCAGCAGTCCGAAAACCTCACGTCGCTCGCCAGCCCAAGCCTGGCGCGGGCTCTCCGTTGCGATGTGGGCTTCCACGCCCAGTACGACACATGTTGACATATGGGTGTCCTTTCCTAGGGGCCCGCTACAATATGATGGAATGTCCGTTGGGCTGCCATTTAAAACCACCCAAGTTGGGGAACCCCCCAAAAAAAGACAGACCTAAATATACGAGTGATGCGAGGACCTGCAAGCAGAGCACTGGCTTGGGCGTGAATCTTAAAGGTGCCTCTGCCTCGAGGCTCCAAGAACATACGCCCTGGCAAAGCTGGAAAGTTGACATGGCTGCCGTTGCGGCAAGGCAGCATCCTAGACAAGCGCAAAGACCATGGGAGCTGCTCACTTGGAGGATTGACATGAACGCACATCGCGTATATCGAAATACTTGCACCTATGGTCATTGAACTATTTGCAGGAAACACTGAACCTTGAACTGGACCTGTATGAATCTGCTTTAGCCACAAGGCCCTGGTCAAATAAACATCACGATGCGTCACAAGTTGTTCGGTCGGTCTCTACCAGGCATGAACTCACAACGAGTCAGAGTCCCTAGTTTGACATGTGTGGGTGCGTGTTTTGTGGGATATTGACCGTATCTTTTCGTTGGATGCTTCCCCCATTTTGACACAAGCGGTGCCTCCTCATCGCTGAGCAGCACGGGTATCCGTGCCAAGCTGTCAAGCAGCCTGGAAACCGAACATCCGCGAGTGGTAAACTCCGCTTCGGGGACAATCTCAACCATGGGTGTTTCTCCTGTCGGGGCCCCAAAGAATGGTTGAGGTTCTTTGAGCTTTATTTCAATTCCCACCAAAAAGGGGCACTCAACTTGTTTCTGAACAGTGGTTTTCTAGTGGCTTCCCTTTGAAGCAACTTGCAAGGACGCTTACAAAGTGCAAGCTTGCTGAATCCCCAATTAGCTCGCTGTTGTAGAGAAATGGATCGTGTTTCTTCCCGAAAGCCCAAAAGGCGGTTGAGAAACGTGTTCCGAGCGTGCGCAAGAGGCAGCAAGTATGGGCGTGCTCAATTCCGCCTGACAACCAGCATTACTAGATCAGCTTGCCCGCAGTTGTATCCTCTTGCGAATCTAGCTAAGTGCATAAATGCCGTGCTGCAAGCAGCTCAACCCTGAAAGCCAGTGACTGGTTCACACGCAAAAACATGCCTGGTGAGGTGAGCAAACGCTTCGTAGTCCGGGCCTCTGCGACTTGGAGTGAGCCTGGCGGACATGGCTCGCGCCGAACAGCACTCGCCATGGGCTCCCGTGCCTTCTGTTTTTAATGTCTCGCCCGAGGCGAGACCGGAAAGCCGAGGTGCAGCAAGAATTCGAGTGGAAACAATTGGAAAGCAACAACTTCGGCATGGCGACATGCAAGCACATGCAAGCCAGCGGCCTTCATGTTCGGGTTGAGACAAAATCGAGTCTAAGCACGAGCAACCAAACAAAGTCCTGTGAATGCAACAAGCTAAGACTCTAGCAGCGCGCCACAGCTCTCACCGGGTGTTTGCCTGGGCCAAGGACCTGAAACATGTGCTGAAAAGTCCCCTGTGCTCGCGTTCGTCGAATAACGCAGCTGGCCCTGTGGCGCGTGTTTGGAAGGTCAAGGCCCTTCACGGCTCAAAGTGGCCCCTTGGTTTCGCGATTCGCCTGGCTCCAAATCGCTTTATAACACCTACCCGCCAGGAACGCCGTGACAGTGGTCTCAAACGCATTCAACCGTCAACGTGTGTGTGTGTGTGGTCATATCTACAGTGTTGTATATGTGTTAGAATGTGTATATAGTTACATATCATATGTTTATGTATCTGTGACAGCGTGTCCATTGTATATGTTTAGATACGTATACACATAGATGCACATGCACCGAAATGTATAATTGTGTGTGCGGGTACAGCACATGCGTAAGCGTATCTGCCTTCTGTGTCATTCAGTTGTTAATGAAGTGCCATAAGAACCATTCAAACAACATGCTCCTACATTGTCCATAATACGCGGTAATAGGTACACACATTCCTATAGTGTAATTTATTGTCAAGGTGTATGATATTATGCCCAGCCACGTGTCCCCGCCTCGCCCAGCTCCTCCAGGCTCATCATGAGATCTGGACCAGGCAGGTCCGGACGGGTGGAGGTGGAGCAAAATAGTCCCCACCCACCCTGGGGGTTTTGTGGATTCCAAAGAAGGCCCTCCGAGGGGACATAATGTTAATCTGCAGAGTAAGATGCAGTCGACATTGTGTTGCCCAACGAGACTACATTGCCGCTGAAACAGCTCAGCCCGACCCAGCTGTTCTTCTCATGCAGTCAGCAAGTGGCTGCAGCATTGCAAGGCACTTGGGGAGATGTCAGCGCCTCTTGGCCTCGTTGGACCCACCCCGCCTCTGCCTGCAAACCCCGGCCACTGGGAGCCAAAAGCCGCGTGCACAACCGCTGGTTGACGAATCCGAGCAAAATGCTCATACAGCTCAGCCCCACAATCCAGTTGCCCTTCATTTGACATTTAAGATTTGACATTCATGTGTGCCAATGATTTTTCAGATGTGGCAAATACCAACCAAATACCCTTGTTGCTTGCATTGGTTACCCTACAGTAGCCTACAGTGGTTGAATTTGGTTTGCAGCCCTCGCATGGGACTAGCATTCCACTCCCAAGTGCCAGGCCAAGATGGCATTAGACCTGGGCTGTGTGAGCTGGAGTTAAAGTAGAAGATGGTCCATAGTGACCTTGTTCCGTGGCAAAGCAACTGAATCTCTGCTACCAGGGATGTGACCATCAATCTGTTGGCAGAAGGAAAACCAAGGGCTCATATTGATTTGCAAGGTCCCAATCCAGCTCGTCTTCATCTGCTCCTTTGCTGCTGTTTCTTAGCATCACAGGATCAGAGCAAGAGCAGCTCGCTTTTCTGTCACAGCGAGTGCGACGGCGGCAACCGCTACTTGAAGCAAGACTTGCACATTTGCAAACCCATCAGGCCCATCATCTACAAACTCATTATAGTTTAAAGTCTCTCCCAAAATAAATGATTATCTTCTACTATCTAGTCCGTGGAAGATGACAATTGACCGTGGCTCCTGCGTCGGGATTTTGTTCGTGCTCCGGTTGCAGCCAGCCACTGCGCCATGGCGTAGCACCGTGTCGGATGCAATGCATTTGATAGCATTTGATAGCCATCCTTGTTCAGTGTTTGGTTAAACACAGCAAAAGGGTACCGCAAATCTGTCTTCAGAGGGCTAGGGCTGATGGAGCGTTGAATCAAGGAAAATGCCCAGAGAGGCAGCGAAATACTTTGGTCACTGCGGCCCGCGGCATGCACCATCAGCATCGCGGGCCATCTCATGATGCCTTGGCAAAACGTCAAAGAAACAACATACGTCCCTTCGTTGCTCGAAGACAATATCACCCGACCGCCCAGCATTTTGCTACACCGCTTGACTTCGAACAACCCGAAACATACCGCGTCTTGCAGGGGAGCTGCAGAAGCCATGTTATTCAGCTCCAGCCCTTGTTCTGCTTCCGGCACTGGTGCTGCGGGCGGCAGGATGGAGTTGCGGACGCCTCACGACAAGAGCCGCTGGGATTGAGCATCAAAAGGGGGAATGGCGACGTGCTGAGAAGACGATTGTTTTGACCAAGATCGGAGCGCTGACAAGGCAGCCAGGCTTGTATGCCATTCCCGGATGACTCTGAGTTCAGATTGCTGGGCTCTCTGAGTACTGGGGGTCCGGGCGCTGTGGAATGTCGTGCTTGTCTGCCTCCTTGTAAATGCAGCGGCAGCAAAGCGCGCAGCTGCAGCAAGCGCCAAGCACCATCCTCGATCCGTGGCCGAGGGTTGGCCAATTCATCAAACAACATGTTCTAGGAATCGGAAGTAACCAGAAAAACGGGGGGCAAGAAATGTGGGGGGGTTCTGATCCTGCCACTCCGTGAGGCCAAAGTTGGACCGCCCTGTTCTAAGCGCAGTAAGCTCCAAGTCACCACTGTCATTTTAGGCCAGAAGCCGTCAGGGAGGAATTTTACGACTGGCTTAATGACTGCTTGAAGGCAAGAAATTTGACAGCACTCAAGAACTTCCGGGTACCTTGTGGTGCCTAACCTGCGGGTATCCCAATTGTTTTGTATTGCTGCTTGACACAGCACAAATCCAGGCAATCGCATTGCAACCGTTTGATGTCGGCCAATACACTGGCGACCCTGCCGAGTAGCATCCCCGTGATCATGGACATGTAGGTCAAGGGTGGCAAGCAAAAGCTACCTGCAGGGCCACCATCCGTCGACCCTGTGGCTAGCTTGATTCTATGCATGGCGTCTATTGGTTACTCATGGAGCAAACAGCAGATTGCTGCTCTGGTTTGCTCTAACAACCAAAGGTCAAGTTCGTGCAGTCATTTTTTGTGCCAACTGTTGGGATGCCATGTCGTCCTGTTTGGCAAGAGGCGGCATGGATTGTGCGATTCTAAATGTCCATCCCTCTGACCTCGCAAATCCGCCGACCCTTTCTCTAAAAAGGGGAGGCGCACGGGAAGGGTAGTTGGCGCATAAGTATATCCAAAGTTTCATCCTCATCAGCATCAGCAGCTGCAGCTACGATAAATGTTATCGTCACGGTCATCGTGATCATCATCATCCTTATCATCATCTCTTTCTTATTCTCTTATCCTTATCATCATTATCATCATGGTTGTCGTCATCTCTTATCAGGCAGCATTTGGGTTGCAGAGGATGCTGCGAGGATCGTTATCAGCACAGCCGTTAGTGATGCTAAGGATGCTACGATGATAGTTATCACCCTTGTCATCATCTTTATCATCATCTGACCATCACCTAGCATCATCTCATATCTTACTATATATAGAAACCAAAAGGGACGTTAGACATCCTTGGCAACGCAAAGGATGCGATGATGATAGTTATCAAGGAACAAGTACTGATGCAGAGGATGTTGTGATGATAGTTGTCATGACGCGGATGATAACGATCCTCACGCCCCCATTCTCATCATGGTCGTCGTCATCTCTCATTAGGCAGCATTGGTGATGCAAAGGATGCTGCGATGATCGTTATCATCACAGCCGTTAGTGATGCTAAGGATGCTACGATGATAGTTATCATCCTTGTCATGATATAAGATGATGCTAGGTGATGATCAGATGATGAGAAAGATGATGACAAGGATGATAACTATCATCGTAGCATCCTTAGCATCACTAACGGCTGTGGTGATAACGATCATCGCAGCATCCTCTGCATCACCAATGCTGCCTGATAAGAGATGACGACGACCATGATGAGAATGGGGGTCATCATCATCATCATCAGCATCATCACGGTGCTTATCATCATCATCTTCTTCGTCATCGTCCTTATCTTTTTTATATACGTTTCAAGTGTCCCGTTAGACCCGATTTGAGATGCAGAAGATGCGCGGACATGATTATCATGATGACTGCTGGTGATGCTGAGGATGCGTCATGATGATTATCATGTCAGTTCATCATCATCATCATCATCATCATCATCATCACGGTGCTCATCATCATCAGCTTCTTCGTCATCGTCCTTATCTTTTTTTATATACGTTTCAAGTGTCCCGTTAGACCCGATTTGGGATGCAGAAGATGCGCGGACATGATTATCATGATGACTGCTGGTGATGCTGAGGATGCGTCATGATGATTATCATGTCAGTTCATCATCATCATCAGCATCATCATCACGGTGCTCATCATCATCATCTTCTTCGTCATCGTCCTTATCTTTGTTATATACGTTTCAAGTGTCCCGTTAGACCCGATTTGAGATGCAGAAGATGCGTGGACATGATTATCATGCTGACTGCTGGTGATGCTGAGGATGCGTCATGATGATTATCATGTCAGTTCATCATCATCATCATCAGCATCATCACGGTGCTTATCACCATCATCTTCTTCGTCATTGTCCTTATCTTTTTTGAATATACGTTTCCAGTGTCCCGTTAGACCCGATTTGAGATGCAGAAGATGCGCGGACATGATTATCATGATGACTGCTGGTGATGCTGAGGATGCGTCATGATGATTATCATGTCAGTTGGTGTTCATCATCATCATCTTCTTCGTCATCGTCCTTATCTTTTTTTATATACGTTTCAAGTGTCCCGTTAGACCCGATTTGAGATGCAGAAGATGCGTGGACATGATTATCATGATGACTGCTGGTGATGCTGAGGATGCGTCATGATGATTATCATGTCAGTTCATCATCATCATCATCATCAGCGTCATGATGATTATCATGTCAGTTGGTGTTCATCATCATCTTCTTCGTCATCGTCCTTATCTTTTTTTATATACGTTTCAAGTGTCCCGTTAGACCCGATTTGAGATGCAGAAGATGCGTGGACATGATTATCATGATGACTGCTGGTGATGCTGAGGATGCGTCATGATGATTATCATGTCAGTTCATCATCATCATCATCATCACGGGTCATCATCATCATCTTTTTGTCATCGTCCTTATCTTTTTTTATATACGTTTCAAGTGTCCCGTTAGACCCGATTTGAGATGCAGAAGATGCGCGGGCATGATTATCATGATGACTGCTGGTGATGCTGAGGATGCGTCATGATATTATCATGTCAGTTCATCATCATCATAATCAGCATCATCATCCCGTTCATCATCATCATCTTCTTCGTCATCGTCCTTATCTTTTTTATATACGTTTCAAGTGTCCCGTTAGACCCGATTTGAGATGCAGAAGATGCGTGGACATGATTATCATGATGACTGCTGGTGATGCTGAGGATGCGTCATGATGATTATCATGTCAGTTCATCATCATCATCATCAGCATCATCACGGTGCTTATCGTCATCATCTTCTTCGTCATTGTCCTTATCTTTTTTAATATACGTTTCAAGTGTCCCGTTAGACCCGAATTGAGATGCAGAAGATGCGCGGACATGATTATCATGATGACTGCTGGTGATGCTGAGGATGCGTCATGATGATTATCATGTCAGTTGGTGTTCATCATCATCATCTTCTTCGTCATCGTCCTTATATTTTTTTATATACGTTTCAAGTGTCCCGTTAGACCCGATTTGAGATGCAGAAGATGCGTCGACATGATTATCATGATGACTGCTGGTGATGCTGAGGATGCGTCATGATGAGTATCATGTCAGTTCATCATCATCATCTCTTCGTCATCGTCCTTATCTTTTTTATATACGTTTCAAGTGTCCCGTTAGACCCGATTTGAGATGCAGAAGATGCGTGGACATGATTATCATGATGACTGCTGGTGATGCTGAGGATGCGTCATGATGATTATCATGTCAGTTCATCATCATCATCATCATCATCACGGTGCTCATCATCATCATCTTCTTCGTCATCGTCCTTATCTTTTTTTATATACGTTTCAAGTGTCCCGTTAGACCCGATTTGAGATGCAGAAGATGCGCGGGCATGATTATCATGATGACTGCTGGTGATGCTGAGGATGCGTCATGATGATTATCATGTCAGTTCATCATCATCATAATCAGCATCATCATCACGGTGCTCATCATCATCATCTTCTTCGTCATCGTCCTTATCTTTTTGTATATACGTTTCAAGTGTCCCGTTAGACCCGATTTGAGATGCAGAAGATGCGTGGACATGATTATCATGATGACTGCTGGTGATGCTGAGGATGCGTCATGATGATTACCATGTAAGTTCATCATCATCATCATCATCATCAGCATCATCACGACGCTTATCATTAATCATCTTCTTCGTCATCGTGCTTATATTTTTTATATACGTTTCAAGTGTCCCGTTATATAGAAATCAAAAGGGACGTTAGACATCCTTGGCAATGCAAAGGATGCGATGATGATAGTTATCAAGGAACAAGTAGTGATGCAGAGGATGTTGTGATGATAGTTTTCATGACGCGGATGATAACGGTCATCACGCCCCCATTCTCATCATGGTCGTCGTCATCTCAGGCAGCATTGGTGATGCAGAGGATGCTGCGATGATCGTTAGCATCACAGCCGTTAGTGATGCTAAGGATCCTACGATGATAGTTATCACCCTTGTCATCATCTTTATCATCATCTGATCATCACCTAGCATCATCTCATATCTTACTATATATAGAAATCAAAAGGGACGTTAGACATCCTTGGCAATGCAAAGGATGCGATGATGATGGTTATCAAGGAACAAGTAGTGATGCAGAGGATGTTGTGATGATAGTTGCCATGATGCGGATGATAACGATCATCAGGCCCGTGCCATTATCATCATGGTCGTCGTCATCTCTTATCAGGCAGCATTGGTGATGCAGAGGGTGCGGCGATGATCGTTATCATCACAGCCGTTAGTGATGCTAAGGATGCTACGATGATAGTTATCATCCTTGTCATCATCTTTATCATCATCTGATCATCACCTAGCATCATCTCATATCTGCCTATATATAGAAGTCAAAAGGGACGTTAGACATCGATGGCAATGCAAAGGATGCGATGATGATAGTTATCAAGGAACAAGTAGTGATGCAGAGGATGTTCAGCTGGATGGGCGCATTCTTGATTCTCCGGTGCGGCATTCGGGAAAGCCAAAGCCACACGGAATATGAGCCGCAGGGCTGTGGCAAAACCACTGATATCACATAGATGGGTCAAGGGGTGTTGGCGCCTCATCTAGGCCAGGCTTTGACATTGTGACATGTTGAAGGGCATGACGGGCAGCTAGATTCAAGCCCTAGAATACCGGCAGATAAGCGAGCACCAGACCTCCAACGAAAAGGCAACCAGCGAAAAAAGCTGCACGCCCCAAAACTTCCAAGACTCCAAAAATTGGTTGCCTCGCCATTAGTAACAAAACACCTAACTGGCAGTTGTCGCTTCCGCGGCCGATGAAGCGCTATCGGCCACCAAAGCATCGCCGAAAGCACTACGACCCACAGCCAAGCAAACGCAGGGCAAACATATATGCGTTGACACACGCGCGCGCACTATATTTTTACGCGGCCCTACGTGTAAATTCCAACTACACAAGAATACAACATGGAACGCCACAACGCTTCCAAGACCCCACAGCACCGACACTTCCACCGCCACCGGCAAACTCTGGCATGCACGCTGGCGCAAGCTCACGGGCGGCTACGATCCCGTGTTCTGCAGCACCACACTTTGCCGACAGGTTGCTTTATGGGCAAACAACGGTCCTGGAGGCAGCACGCATCTGCGCATGACCCAATGTATTACCGCGCCCGCACAAATGTGCAGAAAGCAAAAACCCAAAGCCTTCCAAGACTCTAGGGCGCCAACGCTTCCTCTTTGGACCGTGCACAGCGATGCAAAGCTCTGAACCTGTGCCGCGCAACCTGCACGTGGTATCTTCGCACATCGCCCTGCGTGTGTTTTGCCCACACAAGAGCGCAGAACTAGTAGCGCGCCGACGCGCACAAGACTCTAAGCGTCAATGCGCCACCGTCGAGCCGCCTGACCCTTCCCAACCCGCTGACGCAACCCGTTACGCAAATCCGATTCCTGCTCACGCGACCTAAGCGTTCGCCAAGGAAAATAGGACGCCCGCGACCTGAGTCGATGATGAATCCACCTCGGGCCGAAGAGACTCTTTCTCCTTCGACACGGCGGTGATCGACGTGGGGACCCGACCACGCTCATCCGAGGCCGCGACGGGTCCGTAAGACTTGAACCAAACATCACTGTGTGCATGTATGTATGTATGTAGTGTATGTATGTCTGTAATGTAATGTAATGTAATGTAATGTAATGTAATGTAATGTAATGTAATGTAATGTAATGTAATGTATGTAGGTATGTATGTGTGCATTCTTCTCATGTGTGATGACCTGGTCGCAGTTCGTTGCTTGAGATAGCACATCTTCCCAGTGCATCTGAGGTCCATCGTGCTGTCTCACAACGGTAAAAACATACCAATAACATGTCATCTAATGACTCGTGACAAACTCTCGGTCTGGGGGAAAGATGTCACCTAATATGTATGTATGTATATCTGTATGTATGTATGTATGTATGTATGTATGTCTCTATGTATGTATGTATGTATGTATGTATGTATGTATGTATGTATGTATGTATGTATGTATGTATGTATGTATGTATGTATGTATGTATGTATGTATGTATGTATGTATGTATGTATGTATGTATGTATGTATGTACGTGTGTATGTATGTTTCTTTGTTTGTTTGTTTGTTTATTTGTTAGTTTGTTTCTTTGTGTCTCTCTATCTGTCTCTATGTATGTATGTATGTCCCGCGTGGCCCTGCACGTATACTCCAACAACACAAAAATACAACATGGAACGCCACAGCGCTTCCAACATTCTACAACACCCACGCTTCAACTGCCACCGGCAAACTCTGGCGAGCGCGCTTGCGCCTACGCTCCTATGTTGCGCAGCACCGCGATTTGCCGACAGGTTGCTTTATGGGCAAGCAACGGGGCGCCACGCTTCCTCTTTGGACCGTGCAAAGCGAGGCAAAGCTCTGAACCTGTGCCGCGCAACCTGCAAGCGGGCGTGTGTTGTGCCTACAGAGCGCAGAACTAGTAGCGCCCCAACGCGCATAAGACTCTAAGCGTCAATGCATCACCGTCGAACCGCCTGACCCTTCCAAACCCGCTGACGCAGCCCGTTACACAAATCCCATTCCTGGTCACGCCAGCTGATCTAGCGCCGAAGCTCGATCAAAAAAGAATAAGCCCGCCAAGCTAGTTAGGCAACGCGCAACTTCAAAAGCCTCCGAGTCGAACATGTATATGTTCGCGCATAGTCCCGTGCATGGACACGCCCGCGAAAGTGTGCAGAATGAAACACCCAAAGCCTGCCAAGACTCTAACGCGCCCAAAGATCCCCGTTGTGCCGTGTCAGACGATCCCAAGCTCTGATCCCGTGCCGCGCAACCTACAACACCGGCAGATAAGCGAGCACCAGACCTCCAACGAAAAGGCAACCAACGAAAAAAAGCTGCACGCCCCAAAACTTCCAAGACTCCAAAAATTGGTTGCCTCACCATTAGTAACAAAACACCTAACTGGCAGTTGTCGCTTCCGCGGCCGATGAAGCGCTATCGGCCACCAAAGCATCGCCGAAAGCACTACGACCCACAGCCAAGCAAACGCAGGGCAAACATATATGCGTTGACACACGCGCGCGCACTATATTTTTACGCGGCCCTACGTGTAAATTCCAACTACACAAGAATACAACATGGAACGCCACAACGCTTCCAAGACCTCACAGCACCGACACTTCCACCGCCACCGGCAAACTCTGGCATGCACGCTGGCGCAAGCTCACGGGCGGCTACTATCCCGTGTTCTGCAGCACCACACTTTGCCGACAGGTTGCTTTATGGGCAAACAACGGTCCTGGAGGCTGCACGCATCTGCGCATGACCCAATCTACTACCGCGCCCGCACAAATGCGGGCGAAAGCAAAAACCCAAAGCCTTCCAAGACTCTGGGGCGCCAACGCTTCCTCGTTGGACCGTGCAAAGCGATGCAAAGCTCTGAACCTGTGCCGCGCAACCTGCACGTGGTATCTTCGCACATCGCCCTGCGTGTGTTTTGCCCACACAAGAGCGCAGAACTAGTCGCGCGCCGACGCGCACAAGACTCTAAGCGTCAATGCGTCACCGTCGAGCCGCCTGACCCTTCCCAACCCGCTGACGCAACCCGTTACGCAAATCCGATTCCTGGTCACGCGACCTAAGCGTTCGCCAAGGAAAATAGGACGCCCGCGACCTGAGTCGATGATGAATCCACCTCGGGCCGAAGAGACTCTTTCTCCTTCGACACGGCGGTGATCGACGTGGGGACCCGACCACGCTCATCCGAGGCCGCGACGGGTCCGTAAGACTTGAACCAAACATCACTGTGTGCATGTATGTATGTATGCAGTGTATGTATGTCTGTAATGTAATGTAATGTAATGTGATGTAATGTAATGTAATGTAATGTATGTATGTATGTATGTGTGCATTCTTCTCATGTGTGATGACCTGGTCGCAGTTCGTTGCTTGAGATAGCACATCTTCCCAGTGCATCTGAGGTCCATCGTGCTGTCTCACAACGGTAAAAACATACCAATAACATGTCATCTAATGACTCGTGACAAACTCTCGGTCTGGGGAAAGATGTCAAGAGTCGTTCACCTAATATGTATGTATGTATATCTGTATGTATGTATGTATGTATGTATGTATGTCTCTATGTATGTATGTATGTATGTATGTATGTATGTATGTATGTATGTATGTATGTACGTGTGTATGTATGTTTCTTTGATTGTTTGTTTGTTTATTTGTTAGTTTGTTTCTTTGTGTCTCTCTATCTGTCTCTATGTATGTATGTATGTCCCGCGTGGCCCTGCACGTATACTCCAACAACACAAAAATACAACATGGAACGCCACAGCGCTTCCAACATTCTACAACACCCACGCTTCAACTGCCACCGGCAAACTCTGGCGAGCGCGCTTGCGCCTACGCTCCTATGTTGTGCAGCACCGCAATTTGCCGACAGGTTGCTTTATGGGCAAGCAACGGGGCGCCACGCTTCCTCTTTGGACCGTGCAAAGCGAGGCAAAGCTCTGAACCTGTGCCGCGCAACCTGCAAGCGGGCGTGTGTTGTGCCTACAGAGCGCAGAACTAGTAGCGCCCCAACGCGCATAAGACTCTAAGCGTCAATGCATCACCGTCGAACCGCCTGACCCTTCCAAACCCGCTGACGCAGCCCGTTACACAAATCCCATTCCTGGTCACGCCAGCTGATCTAGCGCCGAAGCTCGATCAAAAAAGAATAAGCCCGCCAAGCTAGTTAGGCAACGCGCAACTTCAAAAGCCTCCGAGTCGAACATGTATATGTTCGCGCATAGTCCCGTGCATGGACACGCCCGCGAAAGTGTGCAGAATGAAACACCCAAAGCCTGCCAAGACTCTAACGCGCCCAAAGATCCCCGTTGTGCCGTGTCAGACGATCCCAAGCTCTGATCCCGTGCCGCGCAACCTACAACACCGGCAGATAAGCGAGCACCAGACCTCCAACGAAAAGGCAACCAACGAAAAAAAGCTGCACGCCCCAAAACTTCCAAGACTCCAAAAATTGGTTGCCTCACCATTAGTAACAAAACACCTAACTGGCAGTTGTCGCTTCCGCGGCCGATGAAGCGCTATCGGCCACCAAAGCATCGCCGAAAGCACTACGACCCACAGCCAAGCAAACGCAGGGCAAACATATATGCGTTGACACACGCGCGCGCACTATATTTTTACGCGGCCCTACGTGTAATTCCAACTACACAAGAATACAACATGGAACGCCACAACGCTTCCAAGACCTCACAGCACCGACACTTCCACCGCCACCGGCAAACTCTGGCATGCACGCTCACGGGCGGCTATCCCGTGTTCTGCAGCACCACAGTTTGCCGACAGGTTGCTTTATGGGCAAACAACGGTCCTGGAGGCATATATGTGCACGCATCTGCGCATGACCCAATCTATTACCGCGCCCGCACAAATGCGCAGAAAGCAAAAACCCAAAGCCTTCCAAGACTCTGGGGCGCCAACGCTTCCTCGTTGGACCGTGCAAAGCGATGCAAAGCTCTGAACCTGTGCCGCGCAACCACTTGCAGGCACATCGCCCTGCGTGTGTTTTGCCCACACAAGAGCGCAGAACTAGTCGCGCGCCGACGCGCACAAGACTCTAAGCGTCAATGCGTCACCGTCGAGCCGCCTGACCCTTCCAAACCCGCTGACGCAACCCGTGACGCAACTCCGATTCCAGGTCACGCGACCTAAGCGTTCGCCAAGGAAAATAGGACGCCCGCGACCTGAGTCGATGATGAATCCACTTCGGGCCGAAGAGACTCTTTCTCCTTCGACACGGCGGTGATCGACGTGGGGACCCGGCGACACTCATCCGAGGCCGCGACGGGTCCGTAAGACTTGAACCAAACATCACTGTGTACATGTATGTACGTATGTAATGTATGTATGTCCGTAATGTAGTCTAATCTAATGTAGTGTAATGTAATGTAATGTAATGTATGTATGTATGCATTCATGTACTGTATGTATTGTATGCAATGTATATAATGCAGCTTAATGCAATGTAATAGTAGTAATGTACGTAATGTAATGTAATACAAGGTAAGGTAAAGCAAGGTAATGTATGTAGTGTCATGCATGTATATGTTTGTATATAAGTCAAGTAAAGTAACGTTACGTAATATAATGTATGTATGTAGGTACGTATGTATGCGTTGTATGTATGTTATTCTCTGTTGTGCTTTGTTATGATTTGTATGTATGTATCGGCCTGACAAAAAAACGAGCATTCCCCCCACCAACAACAACTGTTTTTTAAAACCATGTCCAAATCCCAAGTACTCTGTCCAAAACGCAGTGGTTGGGACCCGGGTGCTGGTAGAGTCGCGAGCATTGCTCATTGCCGATACCCAGGTTTCTCAGCCTAGCAAAAGCGACGGCTCCACAGAAGGCAGCCCCCCACAAAAAGGTGATCATCCCCCCATCAATGTGTTGCAATCCAAGGTTTTGTCTTTCCATGTTAATCCTGGGTTCCCTATTTTGTCATTTTCTCTTTTGCAGGAAGTGGACCTCGAACTTCATAACGATTCGACAAATCACTCCATTCTTGCGCCAGATGGTCGCGGTTTTCCTTGTTGTGGTTTCCTGCTGCGGAATCCTCGGCTTGAATCGAGCGCAACTCTCAGCTTCTCCTCGGAAGCTTTCTTGGAGGGCACCCCTGTTTTGGACACATTGTCTCAAGGGTTTTTTCAGGTACGGGTTTTAGAGGTATGGAGGTGAGATTTACCACTTATATAAGGGGTATATACTGCCTAACAAGCTTGTAGTGGTGGTATATCTGCGCATCCCTACCTCCAAAACCCATACCTGAAAATGCCCTTTTTTGGACACATTGTGAGATAAGCGTTGGAGCTGCACTGGCCGTTGAAGGCTTCTACCCGGTTCTTGGATGCCGGGAAAAAAAACGTTCAGCTGTAGTCCTTCCACTGCTTCTGATATCCCCACTGCTTGTTGTAGTCCTTGTACTCCTGCGTGGTCCAAGATTGTCTCTTCTTGACGTAATCCTGGTATCTCTCAGAGCTGCGTTTGCTGGTTGCAGATCTGCTGCGGATGTAAACCATGAGAGGACTGTGGGAGTCGGAGTCCTGCGAGCCGTTCATGAACATTTCATTGTTCACGTGCTTGTAGCGCTCTGCGGATGAGACCTGGTAATCGAAAATGGCCTTGTTCGGATGGTTCCGCATGAATTCCAGTTGTTCATCATCCATATTGTTCATCTCGATCTTCCGGAAGTCCTGCTGGATGTTCGTTTTGCCCCATCCAAATACGATAGTCATCATCACATCTGGGAATGTTCGATCAAAACCTGATCCGCATTTCATGTACAGGTGATGACGGACAATGGATTTCAGGGTGCACGAAGTCTCCACTGTATACTCCATTCTGGGCACGAGTGGCAAATTCTTCGTCGCATTCCACAATCTCTGATATGCTCTCATGAGGATGTTCACGAGACCGTTGGTTGGATTGTAGACATGCTGGAGTTTGCTGTAGGTGTTCGCCGATTTGTTGGCGTCTCCGGGGATCGCATCGCATCGGTACAAGGTCACGAGCGGCATGATTTCGTTCTGAAGATCTTCTTTTGCTGCTCCATGACTAAGTGAAGGATGGATGTGGAAAACTCCAATGGTCGCGAATGGCAAGTCTGCCCTCGTGATATGGCGGTCGTCATACTCGTAGTATGATTTGTCGGATGATTTCGGGATCATGCCACGAAACTCATCAGTCTGCTCGATGTGGAGAACGACGATCTCCTTGTCTCGGCAATGTCCTTGGACAATGGTGCGTGCTGGCAGTCTCGATCCAATGTACTTCTTGGATTCGGTAAACATGGATGTTCCTGTGGTTGCCAAGCAATCCGAGGTCGGAATTTCGTATTCGGGATCAGTGCCATCTTCTTTTGTTCCGAAGAAACATCTGAACATTCCGAATGTGGTTCCCCAATTCTGGCTCCTGGTGGAAATGTGTCTTGCCAGAAGTTCCACTCTTGCAGAGGGTCCGCCGCGGACAAAGCATGCGATCGGTCTGGATGACCATTGCTTGATCACAATGCCCTTGTAACCGTATCGGATGACCGTTTTGATGAGCTCCCTGGATGTCTCATCATTCGGACTGAAGAATGCGTCTGCCTCATTCAGGCATAATATGTGTGCACTATTCTGCATCATCATCTTGACGATCGGTCGGTCCTTCATCGGCATGTTGTACACCTCCCTGTTGTCCAACTTTGGATTCCTTGTGAGGTTTCCATGGTTCAGGGTAAGGATGTTGATCCCTATGGATGAGGTGAACTCATGCATGTTGAGATAGTCCACGGAAGGACGATCAGTCGGCTGCATCAGCGATCCCAGGATATCGGCATAGGCTCGGATGATTTTCGGGTCATCTTGTGACCTTAGCTTCTTCAGTCCAAGCAGCAATCATTTTTGTCCTCGGAACCAACCTGAAAATCCTTCCGAAGTCGTCCCATGATTTCCTTCTCGAACACGTCATCCCCCGTCATAAGAAGATCATCTACATGAAGAGATAGGGCTCCATGAACTTGTCGATTCTTAGCATTGTTACCAGAAACAGGATCCATTAGGTAATCAACTGCTCCTTCTAGATCGAAAGTTGTGGATGATTTCTTCTCACTCACCAATGCGGGCTTCGGAAGCTGCTTGCCGTAGTACACGTGTGTACAACGGTCTGCCCGGGTTGGCACTAGTCCGTATGACCGGAGTGCCGAATCAAGGATGTTCCACCATCGACGTGGTGCGTCACTCAGCCCGTATGCAGGCTTCTTCATGCGCGCTCCAATGTGGGGTGGATATCCCGTTTCAGGAGGTATCTGACAAATGATGTCACGAGACTGGTCATCTGCTTCGCCTTGGAGAAATGCTGTCTTCAAATCCATGTGGAATATATTCCAGCCTTTATTTGAGGCTGCTTGGATTGCAAGGCGGAAACCCTCCTGGATGCAGCAGGACTGTCTGTCTGCTGATCATTCTTCTGCTTGTCTTGGAAGCCTCGGAGGACCCAGCGAGCCTTGGTCTTCAAGAAGTTACCATCCTTGTCTCGCTTCAGGGTTAGGACCCATCGACCGGTGACCCAGTTCCTGACCTGAATCTTGCGTGTATCGACTAAGTCGAACACTTCATTGTCAAGCCATGATTTGCACTCAAGCTGCTTAGCTTCAAGGAATTGCTTCTGATAAGCTCTGATTTCCGTGGCTGTAGCTTCCTTCCGCTTCTTGCCAATGAGTGCGGATGTGGATGAAGCCTTCAAGGATTCTTGCTTGGATGAATACAGAACTAGGAGTGCACGGTCATCGTCGGTCATGTTCTTGCATAGCTGGTCAACATGATTCTGATCTGTGTATTTCTGATGAGAGAATCCGCATCGGGGCGATGGACTGAAGGTCCCTTTCACACGTCCAAGAAGGACAGGGTTGCCTTCGATATCTCTCGGAACCGTAAAGGATCCAGTGTTCGCACAGATCTTCTCTTCGGCTGTCATGAGTGACCAATGCGCTTCATCTAGAACGAGATCAGCTTGGTGATCATCGTAGGATCTGGTCCTCTGAGAGTCTTCTGCATCTCCATCTTCCTGGTCAGTGTATCTCATGGTTCTTTCTGAACTTCCAGTGCCGGATGAGGTTGGAACATGAGGAATCAGCTCTTCCTCACTTTCATATTGAACCGGCAAATTGGCTGGATTGTTCGGATTATAATTGGATGAAGATGCAGGATCATGTCTGGGAGAATGCTCAGGTGACTCATCATTGTCATCTGGCTTCTTCTTCTTCTTTCTTCCCAGTCTTCTGCTTCTTTGACGGACTGCCGGTTGTTTCTTCTTGCACAAGTGTCGGCAGTTCAAGATCTTCATCTTGTTCCTCTGCTTCGGGATTTGTAAGAATCGCAGGTGGTGAAGGTACCACGACAGTCGGAAGAATTGGCTGAGATGATTGCGACTGTGACGGCAAAGTCGTGTGGCGGTAGTGGAGGATCCACTGGACTGTCTGGCAACACACTGCGTGGCGCTGGCGGCATGGGATGATCAGGCTGATGTGGAGGATCCGGAGGAGGATCTGACATGCTCTCGTCCGGAGGTGTTGGAGGTCTTGGATCAGGCATGGGATGGTCCGGTTGATCAGGTGGTGGCTGTGTGTCAGGTTGCTGAGGCGCATCCGTGGGATCCCATGGACCCGTCTCGATGGGCATCGGCCTGATGGCCGGCGCATCGGTGAACGACTCATGAACGGATGAAAACATCACAGCATGCCACGTCTTCGGATCATACTTCTCCCAATTGCATTTTGATGCAGGCAAGACCCAAATTCTATTCAGCTGATCAGGCTGCCAGAAGGATATGATTGCATCGTCCGGAGGACTAATGGTTGAACATCCTTGTTGAACGGCAGGTCTTGGATTCTGACTGCAAGACTGCTGCTGGTCATGTTGAACTCCTTGTCAATGGCTTCCATCTCCTTTCTCAGGATATCAACCTGCTTGATGGTGAATGGTTCAAAAAGGTCCTCCAAGAGGTACACATCGTTGTCACGCGGTTTCACCTGCAAGTGTCGTAAGATGATGTGCGCAAGGTCCTGACAGAACTGGTAAGGATACACCTGTGCCAGTTTGGTTCTGCTTCCGAAGGAACCAGCGTTTCCCTCTAGGGGTTGGTGTTCATGCTTTACTGAGCTGGAAAAGTTTTTACACCTTCTGAAGATCGGTCTCATAACCTCGGAAGGTAGGCAGTGCATCAAGCTCGTGGGCTTGAGACTTCTGAGCCCGGACTCAGGATCTTTTAGTCCGTATGCACAGAAATGGAAATCTCCCCACCCAGGTCACGGATGGGTCTGAAAACAATTGCTGCATGCATTTCAGATACCATATCCTGCATGTCTGAGGATTTTCGATAATGAAGTATCTTCTGTGCTTCAACTGGCAACGCGCAATGGATGCCACAAATTCAACCATGGGAAGGTAGCGTTTCCGCTTTTCCCCCACCTTTTGCTGGTCTTGCTGGATGTTCTGCATATTTGACCATGGTCCGCAGACTGGTGCCATAAGGATGACATCAGGTGCTTGTTCCCTGATGATCTCCATGACCATGTGTCGTCCCTTGGATGTCATTACATCGAATCCTGTGCGGATGTCCACGGGAGTCCCAACCTTAAGACCTGACAGTGCACAGCATTGACTGAATCTGGCACTTCCTGCAAAGATCTCGAGAACGTGGATCTTTCCCTTACGTACACAGTTCCAATGTGCTTGTTCAGGAATAGATGTGAGGTCCTCGACGAACATGTTCTCTGCTGGATGAGGTACTGCAGGTTTTGGAGTTGTTGTTTTCCGCGATACGTGCATCGTTCTCCTCGAGGACCCAGAACGTCTCTTCATCGTTGTTTGACATGAATCCTTCAAGTCCTTCTTCATCCTCAACCCAGAAGCCTTCTTCTCCTTCATATTCACCTTGTTCGATGATGAAGAATGTGTTGCTTCGGCTGCCTCCTTGAGGTCGGATGGATGGATCTTGGATCGATGTCCTCGTTGTGATGAAGAGTTCATGGTAGTGTGTCTTCAGCATCTCATAGGAATAATTCTCGAGTGAGATGTTCCTCAATGACATTGCACTTGTGAGTCGTTCTCTTTGTTGATCTGACAACTCACTTTGTATAATGAAAAACTGTGCAATGAGATTATCCCCGAAGGGAAATGCGTCCCGCTGTCTGTCCTGCATTCCTTGGATATATTGTCTGAGGACTGTAGGATCGTCCTCATTTAGCAGGGCTGGAGGCGGTGCTCGAGCACCGGCTGCTTGCTGATGTCGAGCAATTGTTCTCGCGTTTGCGTCCTGTACGGACTGTCGGAATGATGGAGACTGTGCCGTAAAGATTGGCATCAAGTCCATCCATGCTGCCTTCAATCTCATGAGAAGGATCTCGAATTTTGAGGTAAAAATGAGGAACTCTTGGTTCTGCCTTCTGTGGTTGAAGAAACTGAGGAGTCTGTACAGATACACGTTGATCGCACCTTTCAAAAAGTACTTCTTCAGCGTGTTCTTGAAATAGTTGACTCCTTCATCAGGATCTTGCAAAAGGTCATTTTGGAGGACGGCCTTGTACATGTAAGCATCTCCAGTGAGTCTGCTCTTAAGCAATGGACCTCGCTTGGCTGCTTCTACTGTGGTGATTGTCACCCAGTCGTCCACGAGTTCTTCATACCTGAACCAGCTGACTTTTCCGTCGTACGATGGCGGCTGCTTGGCGGTCATCGATAAATTAAGTGTTTCCTCCGTGTAGCTCGGCTTTGCCGAACTTGTGTAGGCTTCCATGAAACCTTCTCCATCTGATGACATCTTCCCTTGGATCTCTGCGGAAAACCCGCTCCGCTACCACAAATTGAGGCCCACTGCCCCAGGTGCCTATCCCCGGAGGGAACTGGAACCCTGTGGTAGTTGAGGTCGTTGTTGGTCCCTGAATCTATTCCGGAGAGAGTCCAGTATGCCTACAATGGATGATTGGAGGATGGATTGTCCCTGGTGGATTGTCTGATGGATAATCCTGTAAGCGGCCTGCAATGGCTCTTTTGTCCTCACGCTCGAATGGTCGTGATTGTGCAAAAGGGGCCTTGAGCCAAATGTTGCGGGAGATCAATCTGTGCGAAAACAACACACCCCCCCCCCCCACAGAAAAAAAAAGAAGTGGATTGGCGCATTCCCGATTCTCGCTCGCGAACGCCGCACCGGAGAATCAAGAATGCGCCCATCCAACTGAGGGGGTCTCCCCCCCCCCCCAAGAAAAAAAAGAAGAAGTGGATTGGCGCATTCCCGATTCTCGCTCGCGAACGCCGCACCGGAGAATCAAGAATGCGCCCATCCAGCTGAAGGGGTCTCCCCCCCCCCCCCACAGAAAAAAAAGTGGATTGGCGCCATCCAACTGAGGGGGTCTCCCCCCCCCAAGAAAAAACAAAGAAGTGGATTGGCGCATTCCCGATTCTCGCTCGCGAACGCCGCACCGGAGAATCAAGAATGCGCCCATCCAGCTGAAAGGGTCCCCCCCCCCACAGGAAAAAAAAATGGATTGGCGCATTCCCGATTCTCGCTCGCGAACGCCGCACCGGAGAATCAAGAATGCGCCCATCCAACTGAGGGGGTCTCCCCCCCCCCCGAGAAAAAAACAAAAGTAGATTGGCGCATTCCCGATTCTCGCTCGCGAACGCCGCACCGGAGAATCAAGAATGTGCCCATCCAGAAGAAAAGGTCCCCCCCCCACAGGAAAAAATGGATTGGCGCATTCCCGATTCTCGCTCGCGAACGCCGCACCGGAGAATCAAGAATTCGTTCATTTAATTGAAGGGGTCGGCGGCACTGGGCGGCAGCCCTTAAATAAATTCCCCCGTTTAGTTTAGGCGTCTAAAGCCGAATAGAATAACCATTAGAATCTGGGGTTGCCCATCCCAAATGGCCCTGTCCCTGCTCAATTTGATTGCTGACAGTGTTCTGATACAAACAGCCTGTTGCCCAGGTGGCTGCACACTGTGTTTCTTACCTCATTTTGCAGTATCGCTACTTGCACTTATGCGATGCTGATTTTAGCATGCTAGCTGCAACTGCGGACCGTGCTGGTTCTTCCATGTTGGATGCTGGTTGCTGATTGCGTTTGACAGCCACAATGAGTAGCCGCTCTGTGATACGTTGCATGTCTGGCTTATTTCTGCACTTGGCTGTTCTCTTCTTCGGTTCATGGTCACGTGTCACACATGGTTGCTTTTTCCTCGCTTGAGCTGCAATGACTGCTTCATGAGTCATCGTTGATGAGTAGCTACCCCAATGACTATTGGGCGGCGGTGGCAGTTGCAAGCTGTTTGATAATGCCAGTGTCAGATTGCTGGAAGCTGGTCGGTGCTAGCTGATTCTGAATCCTAAATGCTGGTTGAGGCCACGATTCACGATTGCCGATCTTGGAAGGTTGGTCGGAATCTGCGTCTGACCAGCTCGAACACTGTGGGCCTGAACATGCACGTCTGTGGGAAGGCCTGTAGGCAGCCATCCTTTAGATCCTCCCCAGCCTAGGCAGTGCGAGCACCACATCAGCACCCAAGTGCCATCGGAGCCCACATGCTCCGAGCACTGCAGCTCACCCCAGTGCCAAGGCCAAGGCTCCTTGTACAAACGCAAACAGATGCTTCATCCGCCCCTTTGACTGGCCATCCCAGTCAGCTCAAAGCAAACATTCCGGAACCGTCCGCAAATGACAAGAACAGGAGCCAAACCCAGAACAGGCACAAACGCAAGGGCTAAAACCAAAACAATAAGAAGGGCAACAATAGCAGCAGCAGCAGCAGCAGGAGCAGCAGCAGCAGCAGCAGCAGCGGCAGCAGCAGCAGCAACGGC
The DNA here is from genome assembly GCA_963377175.1 of Effrenium voratum. Lineage (NCBI taxonomy): Eukaryota > Dinophyceae > Suessiales > Symbiodiniaceae > Effrenium > Effrenium voratum. Next base: position 999,968 of record CAUJNA010002002.1, read on the forward strand.
AACGGCAACAGCAACAGCAAGAGCAACAGCAGCAGCAGCAGCAGCAGCAGCAGCAGCAGCAGCAGCAGCAGCAGCAACAGCAGCAGCAGCAACAGCAACGGCAACGGCAACGGCAACAGCAACAGCAACAGCAACAGCAACAGCAGCAGCAGCAGCAACGGCAACGGCACAGCAACAGCAACAGCAACAGCAACAGCAACAGCAGCAGCAGCAGCAGCAGCAACAGCAACGGCAACGGCAACAGCAACAGCAACAGCAGCAGCAGCAACAACAACAACCAACAACCACAATAATCTCTTCCCCCTATTAATAAATACGCTCCCCCCTATCATAAATAAATCCACCCAAAAATATAGGTTTTTTGTTTAACTGGGTTTTTTGGGGTTGGTTTTTTTGCTTTTCCAACAATGTGAGGGTTCGCATAGGATTTGGAGGAAAGGATTGAATTGTAAGGTCCGCGAGTAAGCGGTTTAATAAGGAAACTTGATGTATCATTCTATTTGTTTACCAGTTTACTGGTTGTTTGTTTGCAGCCAGGCAGGTTAATTAGCCAGCATGTACGGGAGAGAGACAGTCGCAGCTAGACAGCTTTTGGGGACATGTTTTCTTTTGAGGGGCACCCCAATAACTAAAGGGCCCAATTAAAAAAAAAAACATTTTGGGGCGCAGCCAGGCAGGTCAGGTAGCCAGCTTGTGATTGACTGCTAGACAGTCCAGTGCTCGAGAAGGCAGTGTGGGTTTCAAGACAGCCAGACATGCATTCAGTGGAAGGAAGGCAGCCAGCAGTCAGCCAGCACGGCACAGCTAGGCAGAAAACTCAGACCAGACAGCATTTGCTGATCTGGGCGGCAGCAATGGCTGGAGATGGTCAAGGCAGCCAGACTGGTGGCCAGGATAGGATGGACACACCGAGCAGTCCTTGCAGAGCTTGGTGCAGTTCTTGGACCCCAGCCAGATGGCCATCTTGCGCCAGATGTTGGAGAACAGCCAGGACAGGGGGAAGGGGTAGATACAGATCAGACATTGAATGGCGATTGTTTATCAAGCATCACTTGTGTTCTATCAATCATTTCCTTGATGACAAGGCCGAGTCTAAGAAGGCTGCAAGGAGTGAACAGACAGTCCAGGATGCCCCTCAGCAGTCAGAAGCCGTCCAGCCTCAAGAGGTCGCCCAAGCCAGCACGGGACAAATGAAGAGGCAGTCTTCATTTGAAACCCCGCCCAGCAAGACCAGAGCCGCCAGCTCGCCAACAGGCAGTGGCGGTTACTCCTCCTAGTCAGCAGGCGCTGGCTGAGGGGCGAGCTTTTCAGCCGGCTGGTGGCTGGTCCTCTGCCTGCGAGGCTGAGAGCCAGATAGGCAGACAGCTAGACAGCTTGCCACCATGGCCCGGTAAAAAGGCCAGACAGCACAGATAGGCAGGCAGTTTAGCAGTCGAGGCCAAGTCAGCATTTCTGTTTGTTCCTGTTTTTTGGTTTGGGGAGTTGTTTAGTTAGTTTGTGGTATTATAACTATAATTAATTATCATTTTTGTTCATTGTGGGGAACAGAAATGATGACAGCCAGGCGAGAGGCCAGGCAGAATTGGCTAAGGGGGGAACAGAGCCAGGCAGGAAGCCAGGCAGGAAGCTACGGAGCCACGCGAAAAAAAAGAGGTGAGAGAGTCAGGGAGTCAGGGACAACCAGGGACAACCTTTTCGGGAGAGAGTCAGGGACAACCTTTTGTGAAACCCACCAAAAGGACCCTTCTAAGGAATTCATCTTTTGAGGAACCCACCTTTTTAAAAATGGAGCTGGAAGCTTGCTAAAAGTTCCCCCTAATAAGGATTCCAAGACTTTAGTATTGGTTGAGTATTGGCGCAATGGAAAATCAATTGTGGGGAGTGGAAATCTGGTCTCGGGCCCCGGATTTGCATTTATTATTAATGGGGGTCATTCATTAATTGGGGGAAGAGATTAACAACAACAACGACAACAACAACGACGACGACGACAACAACAACAACAACAACAACAACAACAACAACAACAACAACAACAACAACAACAACAACAACAACAACCAAACCAACAACAACAACAACAACAACAACAACAACAACAACAACAACAACAACAACAACAACAACAACAACAACAACCACAACAACAAACAACAACAACAACAACAACAACAACAACAACAACAACAACAACAACAACAACAACAACAACAACAACAACAACAACAACAACAACAACAACAACAACATCAACAACAACAACCACAAGAACAACAACAACAACAACAACAACAACAACAACAACAACAACAACAACAACAACAACAACAACAACAACAACAACAAAACACGACGACGACGACCGACGCCCGACGAGACAAAAAACAACAACAACAACAACAACAACAACAACAACAACAACAACAACAACAACAACAACAACAACAACAACAACAACAACAACAACAACAACAACTAACAACAACAACGACAACAACAACGACAACAACAACAACAACAACAACAACAACAACAACAACAACAACAACAACAAACAACAACAACAAACAACAACAACAAACAACAACAACAACAACAACAACAACAACAACAACAACAACAACAACAACAACAACAACAACAACAACAACAACAACAACAACAACAACAAACAACAACAACAACGACAACAACGACAACAACGACAACAACAACAACAACAACAACAACAACAACAACAACAACAACAACAACAACAACAACAACAGCAACAACCAACAACAACAACAACAACAACAACAACAACAACAACAACAACAACAACAACAACAACAACAACAACAACAACAACAACAACCACAAAAACAACAACAACAACAACAACAACAACAACAACAACAACAACAACAACAACAACAACAACAACAACAACAACAACAACAAGAACAATAACAAGAACAACAACATTATATAACAACAACGACAACGGCAACGACACCGACTACGACAACGAAAGCGACAACGACAATCACAACAACCACAACGACACAGCAACCACAGCAGCAGCAACAACAACACCAACAATTACGCCACCACCAGCACCACCACCACCACCACCACCAGCAACAGCAACAACCACCACCACCACAACCACCACCACCACCGCCACCACCACCACCACCACCACCACCACAACCACAACAACGACGACAACAACAACGACAACAACAACGACAACAACAACGACGACGACCACAACAACGGCGACGACGACAACAACAAAAACAAACAAACAAACAAACAAACAAACAAACAAACAAACACATAAACAAACAATCAAACAACAAATGAACAAACAAACACGTAAACAAGCAAACAACAAACAAGCAACACGCAACCTAAACTTAACAACCACAAACAAAGAAACTGAAAATGCTAAGGTTGGCCCTGGAACAGATACAGCGTGTGCATCGCAAACTAAAGTTGGAAATTTGAAAAGCCCTGATTTCGGCAAGCCCGGCTCAGCAGGTCCTCGTCATCGCACCACGTCATACTGTCACGGCTTGCAGCTTTCATGTCCTTGCTGAAGATGTAGACACCTGTGCAGAAAAGGCCCAATGCCACAAAAAAGTCCACTCTTGCGACTTGGAAGGCACGGGAAGAGCCAAACTCCAGCCGTGTTGCTTGACAAAAGTCCGAGTCTGGAAATGATGCATCCTCAATATCTTCGATCAACAGATTGTTTCCGGGATTGTTCAACCAAATAAAGTGAATTGCAAGTGCTTCACCAACCCCCCCCCTTTCGCCGACCTTTCGAGGATATCATTATGTTGTTCAGCGAGAACACCGCTTCTTCGAAAAGCTCGTGGTTGCTGTTACGCTTTCAGCCCTTTTGCGTTTCCAATCGCCGCCCTTTCGCGATGCAAACATAAATTTGGTCATGCAACTTAGAACAAGTGCTCCCATATTAGCTCATTTTGGCAAATGAGGCGGGGTTGTATAAAAAGGGGGTGATAAAGGGTGCGACCGAGTTTGGGGCTATTTTCGTTTTACTCCTGTTCGTTTTGCAGCCTCTCGCTGTTTGCAGCTAACCGTGTTCGACTCCACTAGGTTCAGGCTGTTTTGCTTGTGTGGACATTAGGCAGGCCGAGAAAGGGCCACAGTGTTCGACCAGCCTCTTGTTTCACTTTCTGATACTTGTCGATTTGAGACAATACCCCGGATCAAGGAATTGGGCCACAAAACCAGCACCAGTTGCTGTCCAGTGCCTCGGGCCCGAACTGGGCCTCGAGCAAGGGTGCAGCACTCATGCCTTACCAAGGGCTATCGTTCTGAATGTGCATGTTTTGTCGAACAAGGACCGACCCAATACCAAAGTATCATAACCCCGCCCCCTTTATGCAACCTCAGGTGGTGCGAAATATATACATATATACATATATATATATATTCGTAAAACAACTGCTCATTCGGCTTGTCTTGTGCCAACTTCACAATTCTCCTGCTGCAACCTTTAGGTTGCAGCTTCTTGGCCTGACGGCCTTGGAACAATCCTTGAGTCAGGCGTGGCAAATGTTCGACGGGCACTTGCTTACTTGCTCCGTTCTGCAACAAACTTGCTCAACAGCATCCCAATAAAGCAACTCCTTCAAAATATCAACCTTCCTTTGGGCAATGACATGCAATGAAAATACTTACCCAAATTGCCACTTCCGTCTGCGCAGTGCAAGGGTTGCGGGCCGCGCTCGCCTCCAGCGCATTTCCATTCTGTTTCTCCGTACCAGGTGTTGCAGTCTTTCTCCACATTCTGCTCCAGAGTCTGGCAGAGTCCGCCTCAGGTTTGGAGGCGGGCTGAGATCTTCAGACGGAAGTGCCATCCGCAGCAAAGCACAGACTGGTCCCGCTGAGTCCCGTTCCCCTGGATCGGACCACACTCGGACCCAGAAAGTCGGACCCACCTGATATTATCCCCGATACTGGGGTTGATCACTTGGGGAAGCCATATATTTACCTAATATTATATATATAAAGTATTAGGTCCATATCAGCTGGGTCCGACTTTTTGGGTCCAAGGCTGGTGCACGGAGGCTACAAAAAGGAGTCGATGTGACAGTGTGTGTGTGTGTGTGTGTCCATTTCAAAGCCGCCTCCCCAACCAGCCATAAAGAGAGAAAGGCATATTGAATTTATGACATGCCGCCGGCCCTGTCCGTCTCAGCAAAGCTCACGAAGTGCTGAGTGGCATTGTCCGTGAGAATGTGCGTCTTCTCCTTGAGCCCACACCGATATGCCATGGCTACATGTCCTCTGACAAAACAACAATTGACAGTGGGCTTGCATCTAGCATGCATCAGTACCCACATGCGCATTTTTTGGAAAGAGTGCATGCGTGTCTCTGTGCATGGGAAGATTTCGCTTGCTGCCGCATTTTAGCTGTGGCTCACTTCTCAAGCTGCCGGACACCAGCCGCAGCGCCAGCCAGAAGCTCGGTGACCGCATGCTGGAAAAAGTTGAAGCGTGAAATGTGTTGATCATCTGAGGACTTTCGGGGTAGCGCTCGGACACACAAACAATATATCAAGCTCTCGAGGTTTGCACTTTAAAAGAGCGAATCCCGGGATCTCGTGTCATGGGTCAGTGTGCAGTTGGAACACACACACACACAAACAAAAAGTGTGCTGGGAGTTAAGTCTGCCAAGCCTTGAGCATCCGGCATCGTTCTGAAAAAAAGCCGAAACATACTTGAGACCTTTTCTCTATGAAGCCACCTGGCTGCGATCACAAATGGCCGACAGAAACCTTCGCTGTGACAGTGCAAGAACAACTCGTTTTCTGACCTTTGAAGTGGCATGCATCATCCAGGGCAAGAGGTGAAGCAATCAGTGCAAGGATGTGTCAAAGTCAGCTTTGACTGGTTTCCGTGTTGCAACCTTGAACCAGCAAGACGCATCAACTGCACAAACGACCGCTCTGCCTAGTCCCCTCCAAGCTTGTGTAGGAGGCAACAGTTTGTTGTTTGAGCATCGTTCATTGCCAAACACAGAAACTTGAATGAAGCTTGCAATCTGATGCAATCTGACCTCCGCTTAATGCTCCTGACACTGATGGAACCAAAACAACTGCCAAGCTCCCGCAGAGCCTTTTCGCCTGTGCAAAGGCGAAAGGACATGCATGAAAAATACACGGACGCTGTTGAGTGCCCTGCGTTCTCGCTGCGGCCGACATGGCGCATGGTCATGTGGGCAAATGCGGGGGTTCGCAATAGATGTGAGGTCATGTGCGTTGCTAATTGTTCTGCCCTCCAAGCTCCTATGCAGTCAGTCGGAAAAGTTGAACATACAGAAACATACATAGGTTCCGCAACGTGGCCCAGTCAAACATGCCCAAAAGCAAGGGGCATGCAGAAATGACCCAGTCTGCGTGAGACGCAGGACAAGTTCATGGTCCATGAGCAGGCAACAACGCTGCAAGTCTGCACCCCCAGTCTTCAACTGCAAGTTCCCCCATCACAGGCATGTTAGCTTGCAACAATCCTCAACACCGCAGCACCCACGCACAAGCACTGTGGGATAAGCAAATGTTCTGTTCAGCAGCGCAAAGAGCCATCTCCAGAAATTGGGTAAAGCACGAGATGTCCCGAAACTGCAACTGCCCATCCCTCCCGCGCACGAGTCCCATGGCCGCTGTGCCCTTGGCGGCCTGGCGAGATAGAACCAGCCCCTGGTGCCCTCATGCAAAATCTTAACGTTCTTTTTCCTTTGAAGTGCGCAGGCAAAAGTGCGCCAAACCTGCTTGTCGACCCGGCCAAGAAAGTGTTGCGTGGCTGGCTGAGTGTCAGTTGGGCATTGCCAATCTGAGGGGGGTCCGTGTAATTAGCGGTCATGCTGCTGGAGCACACAACGTAGCGTTTGCCCATGGAAAGGCTGACATGCTGCTTGAAAATGCCACTAGGGCGAGCCTTTCCAAAAATGCAAGGCCGTCTTCGCTGCTGCTACAAAGCACAAAGCGCAAACAGCTTTCTGATAAATGCCGAAGTCAAGACCAACTTGTTCGGCACTGTGGCAACATGTTTTCCACCTCACGATTGAAAGCTACGTCACACGCTCTGCATACGAAAACCCCCCACATTTTGTATGTTCCATATGGGTTCTTCTTTTTTAGGCGACCCCCACAATGGTGGTTATGTTGTTGGCTTGCCTTTGAAAACCAACCAACAGGGGGTCCCCCAAAAAGGATGACACACCCATGTCCCATCTGACAAAGCCAATGGACTCCCGCGTCCGCCTGGCTCGTGGCCTCACGTGAGGGATCTGCCTCGGGCGGGTTGAGGCAACGAGAGTGGCGCCGAGTAGCGGATCCTCTGCTTGGATTCCTTGAACGCTGGCATCGCAGAATGCTGGTTGGCCCATTTTTCAAGATAGTTGGAGTTGGCCCACTGAAAACTGCGATCTTGAAGAGCTGCTCACCCGGTTGCAGGCAGCTACTGCCTCCCGCGAGGAGGAAGCAGGACCTTCAAGGCTCACGGCACAAGTTCTGAGCCCCTGCGCGGCCGGATCTTTGACTGTAGAGGCTGCAATGGTGGCTTGGTACCTGCAAGGCGTGCAATTGAAGCATATTGAAGCGCACACGCATAGGTAGCACACACGCACAGGTACCTGCATGTAAAACGCGAAACATGTACGCGTGTACAGACAGAAGGCTGATTGCCAAAGTGCGCAATTAGCATGTTGTATTGTTGTTCCCGTCATTTTGTCCTGCTGGCCGATGTCAAATGGAACTGCGTGGTGTATGCGTGTATCGTTACCAAATGTGAGCGCAATGGAAAACATGAACGCTATAGCAAGTTTACTGGGGATTTAACAAATAAGCGATAAAGCACTGCGACTGCTGCGACTACTGCGAAGGCTGAAGCCGCTGCAACTACGACCACCTCCGCTGCTGCCACTGCTGCTACTGCTGCCACAACTACTGCAACCAGTACTGTTGCTGCTACAGTACTTCTGCTGCGACTCTTTTCATTAAAAAGGACGTGTGAAAGAGTAAACACAGCAAGAACACCAGCATGCTCTCTCACCTTCGCGGCCCAGCCCTGGCCTTCGCGCCATAGCACAGCACCTTCCAGGAAAGTCAAACGTAACGTGTCGTCGCCGGTGGCACGGAAAAATCGCCAACAACGCCTGCAACTCCTGCCCCGAGCCGAAACTTTAGGGCCCTCTCCGAATGCTAGGTCCCTTTTGCAGATCACCAGAGAAGAGGGGGCACGCTGTGTCCTGCCTCCGGCGTTGCCCCAGGCACTGAGAAGCGCATACCTGTGGGGTCAAAGCTTAAAGAGCATCGGCGACC
>CAUJNA010002003.1:0-47851 GCA_963377175.1 Effrenium voratum
GCGCAGCCTTTGCAGCTTGCGCCCACACGCCCTGAACGACATCATCGATCACAGTCCAGCCCTCTTCTCGTTCGAACTTTGCATCGGTTGACCACTCCTTCCAGCGTCCTCCTTCTAGCTCTCGCTCTCGCTCTCCTTCTGCTTGTTCTGGAGCCCTGAAATCCACGCGGCCAATGCGGCCCCTGCGCCCCCTTGGTGCAACCCTCTAAAAACGGCCATCCCCTCGCGCCGTCGCGCTGGTCGCCGGAGACCGGAGTTTTGGTAATTCAACGGGAGCTCCTCAGTAGGCCTCCTGCTTGTGCCGGTGGTAGCCCCGGAAGTCCTCGATCCTCACGCTTCTTTTCGACTCAGATCCCAGTTGCTCCTATGGGCAAACAGCAACTGTTCTTTTGGTTTTTGGAGTGGGGTTCCCTTAGTTACCTGCTAATGTTGACCCCATGTTAATCAACCCCAGTTTAATAATAGGAGGAGGGTCCATTTCTGGGTTTAGCGGGAAATCAAACCACTATTGGAGGGGAACCCTATTTCATAAACTGGCTGGTTGAAACTCATTTGGGGTCAACATTATACGGCGGAAATGGATCTAGGTTTGTTGCTAGTGGGAGACCAAACCTCACCGATTTCTTCCAAACATTGTTTCCAGGATGTACACGGCCTGTTTATTACCGCGATTGGAACAGGACAGAAAATCCTGGTCCCACCTTGAGCAGAGGATGCCCCAATTCCATTCATCTAGTCAAGGGGGTGAGCCATGTGGGGACAACCCAAATTTGGAATCATGCTCAAGCGCGTAAACCTGCCACATGCTCTAAGAATAACAATTGTCTCAGAGCTTAGCAGGAAAACAAACATTCGAACCCCGAGCCCCAACCTGCTTCTTTGGCCCCAAAGACCCAGGACGAAAGGGTAAACAGCTCGAGCCATAGGTGTCCATTTAGGGGAAATAGATAGCCCTGGTAGATGATTAAACCACCAGGTAAACCAGGGCCATCTATTTTTCTACCAAAACAACCAAAAAAGACACCTATGGCTTGGGGGTTGGATTCAACCCCCACACTTTTCCCACCATGGAAGTGGTCAGGGAGGCCTTTCTGAGATGGTCCATAACCCTCCTGGCCGCTTCGTGGTGAAAAGAGGCTATGGCAACGTTGAGAAATGTGTGAAGCACCCTCCAAAGGGAGGTGGATGGTTGAAAAATTGATTCCCAGGTGAGCCTGTTGGAATTTGCCCAGACTGAGAATTCCAAACTCAGCTTCCCTCTTGAATGGGACTGCTCCCATAAACTGGGATCCACTGGGCAAATATAGCTGGATAGCTGGCGACGCGATTAGAATTGGGCGGGGTACTTCAAAACCATAGGGCAACAAGGTGTGTAACTTTTCTTTTGGGCCAGTCTTAAGTGAGTGTCCATTTGTTTGGGTGATGTTTGAGGGAACCTTGGGAGCCCCTCTTATTTCGCCCCTTTTTCTTACTGTGGTTGGCCGAAATCCCGCACCACCTACGAAACCCTGCAATGATTCGATTCCCCTGTAAATACCCACCAACCTTATGGTTTTAACCATGGTTTCCAAGTGGTGCGAACGGATTTCGCAACCATCCACAGTATGGCCCAGACGTTCTCATTTTTTCGGCCGCGAGTCATCCACCCCCCGGCCGCCAAGTGCTCCAGCCGCCCCGAGGCGTCCACCAGTCGTCGGGAGATCTCCTTCGGTGTTTCCCGCGCGCGGAACGGGGTGCAAAACCTCACTTGCTGAGTGGATGGCCCAAAAGAATGTCCAAACTGTATATTTACCACTACAATGGTGTCCCAAAAAGTTTAAAGTTCATGAACTCAAGAAGTCTCTCACACTTTTCAGCTGTCACTCAATTGGTGGTTTGGAGTGGTGGTTTGGGATTTGAACTCCAGTTTCATTTGCAAACCAAACCGACCGCTTTTCAGGTACTGTGGATGGACGGAATCCATTCGCACCACTTTGAAACTACGGGAACCGTTGTTGGTTGGTGTTTACAGGGGAATCGTCATTCCAGGGTTTCTTAGGTGGTGCAGGATTTCGTCCATCCGCAGTATCACTTCATTGGTGGTTTGGATTGGTGGCTTGGGATTTGAACCCCAGTTCCTTGTGCAAACCAAACCACCAAATAGTGGAAAGCTGAACTTTGGGACGTCCCCATTTTCAGACAGCCCCATTTTGGTAGCAAACCACAAGCTAGACTTCAGCAAGCAACAAAGGGCTACGCCCAGAAGAAGACACATCTATGTGAACGACTCACGCTACACCTGATTGTCCAGTGGCAGCTTGAAAAAGACCACCAACATGTCCCATATCATTCATTCAACAAACCCACCCAAGTTGTCCATGTGCTCTAGGGGACAAAACATCTTGGCAAACATCACAACCTGTTGCAAAGTGAATTCAGGACCTTGGAGAACTTTCATCAAGCTCAATTTGCCACTCCCCTCGACGAATCCATATTACCAAGCTTCAAAGACCCCACCCAAGAAACCTCAAAAGTTGTTGTTTAAACCACTTGACCTCCGCTCACAGTCAGCGCCCCAAATGTTGGAGGAAACAAGAAACACTGGGTATGGCAAGTTGTCTTGGGTGTGCATCGTCTTGCGGGCCCATCTGGGATGTCGTTGCAGGAAACCAACAGAAACCGGGCCTATTTTGGGGAGTCACGTACAGCATCTTGAGGCCATGTGGCCATGGCTCAAAACCCCGTCCCCCCAGTGAACATCCGATTCAATCCAACCACTCAAATAGGCTGACTCTAAAAATGGTGGTGAATTCACCAATCCCAACCAAAATGGGATCCCAAAACGGTTCTGACAACCACCGCGTCTCACGCAGCGTCCGTTCACGTCCTGGCCGAAGGGCGACAGCTTTCGGTGCGCCGCCGCAGGCAGCACGGGCTGGCACGGGTCCAAGATCTCCCCGCTGCCGCACCTCAAATCCACACAGATCCACACCGTGGTCCGAATTTCTGTGCTTTTTGCCCCAAAACTGTGATGGATGCACCTCAGACCCAACACACCGGGCACACCGTGGGCCGCTTTTCTCAGCTTTTGCCCCAAAAATAAAAATGGATTGACGTGTAAGTGATGGACTGAAGTGTAAGCTCAACCAAGATGCCTGTAGATGCACGCGGGCAAATCTGTGGACATGTCTGTGCCATGGTGGGCATGCGTGTGCGCGAAGAGTGAAATGGGCAGCGCGGTGCGTCTGACAAAAGGTCTGCCCGGGTCAAAGTGTCTGGACGAGCGCGGCAGCAAACGGACGCAGCCCTAATGCTAGCATCCTTGTTTTTACTGCATTAACAACCAAAAGGCCAAGCTGCAGCCAAACGCAGGTGACACGACCAAGCACTCACTTTCTTCCAAGGGCTGGCGCTTTCAAAAGCTCAGCAGCCTAAATCCCACCACTACCCAGACGCGGCCTGTTGCTTGAGCTGCATGCACACACAAGAAGCATCAAGCGCAACAGCAAACTTAGGGGCAAGCAGAAACATGAGAGTGAAAGTGGCGCGCAGGCCATATCCCAGCCCACCCTAGCAAGCGCACCAACCTCTGGATGTATCCAATGTCTTGTCACGCCAGCTTTGGTTTACTAGCTGATTGTCACATCGCTTTCTTGAAAAAGATGTGACGTCAAACGACTGCCACTGAGTCTGTGGGTGACGGCGTGTTTTTTTCAAGGAGGCGACATCAGTTCCGCCGTGTCGAGCACTGGCTTGGCCTCGTGCAGGGTGGCGACAGGGTCATCTGCGTAAACGCTCCCTTGGTTTCAGGCACGGCAATATGTCCACACGGCTACTGTTTGCAGGATGGGTCAATTTTATGACCCAAAGATCGACGTGGCTCGACTTGAACATGCAGAATGCGGCCACGTAAAATGGAGAACAATCGGCAAGAACTTAGCTGGCAGTCATGTTGTTTGGCAGTTCTTCTCAATTCCAGCACACGAGTGGGAAGAGCTGGAAATACACCTCTTCTTTGATTGTTGTTGTTGCTTTAGTGGGGGGCGTCCCTTCTTGGTAAGGCGTGTGCCTTGGGGGTGGGTTCTGGGTCGCGTCCTGTCTTACGTGTGCATGTGTCCATGTGCCCGTGTGTACACAAGTGTTAATGACAGTGCAAGCGCGCAATGTGCATGTGAGTTTTCTGTGAGCATCTGTGAGCATGTGTGAGCATGTGTGAGCATGTGTGAGCCTATGTGACCATGTGTGAGCGTGTGTGAGCATGTGTGAGCATGTGTGAGCATATGTGACCATGTGTGAGTGCATGGGTGTACCTAGCACGTGTGTATGAGTTTGGTAGCAAATTCTTTCCGCCCTGCCCGTGGCTGGGCCAAAACGAAACAGGAGTCGGCATTGCAGTGTTTCGGCCTCATACCTATTTTTGGACTCGTAGACAGTTTGTGTTGACCTTTGCCAGTGTTGCATCCCGATACAAAAAAACAAATCCACCCTGAATAACCCAAGACAATAGAGGTCTTCATGGAGTGAGTCGGAGGGAGCATCCCCAGCATTGCTAGCATCATTTGAGCCACGTTGCTTTTGGCAACGGATCAGCACCAGTTTGTTCTAAATGATGCTGATGATGCTGGGGATGCTGCCCTCCTATGCATCCAAGCTTTCGTAAGGTGCAGGAAAAACCGAAAAGTCAGCATATATAACCGAATGACAATCACCTAATCCTTGCATTCACTCCGTTCATTTACCTCCTCCAAGAGAGTCCAACAGCCTTTCTCGGTCTTGTCTATCTCTCGTTGGTCGGAGGTAAGCTTCATGCAAGTTGCTATTTGAGAGTGGCTCGGGGAGCCATGTCTAGCACAAGAATGCTCTGAGGTGGTTTGTTTGGAGGCATCATGGATGACAAGGTTCATGACAAGTGGCAGGAAAGGGGGGGTGGAACCCTCGGCAAGAATCGGAATCAACAATCTGAACAGTTTGCTTTGGCTCGCCAGGCGTTTTTGAGTTGGTACCCCTTTTTTGGTGGTTTCAAAGGGAAACCAAGAGGAGACCCACCCTTTTTGCGGGGGTCTAAAAGAATACACGCCCAGATGGGTTGACATGCCCTTGCTTGCCTTCTTGCAGACTCCGAAAGGGACCTTTGCAACTTGGCCGGTCAAAAAACCGAAGACTCGGTGAGCTCATTCTGCCTGTGGCGCTGGTGGTTAAGAGTCCTTTATTTCTAAAGGGAGAACTGTCAGACTTCATTTCTTGGCTGGAATTAGGACCCCAGCAAAAACAAAACGGTTTTGCCTGGTTGGTGGAAAACAAAGGGGACACCCCCCCAAAAAGAGAAAAGGGGAACTAATTCTGGGGAAGATTTACCAACTGCATAACAAAAAACAAAAATACGCACAAACCTCCCAAACCCTGAGGGGGTCAGCATCACCTCCACTCCCCCTAAAAGAAACCAAAAGCAAAATAACACCCCAACCCCCTAGAAACAAAAACTGCAAAAAACAAAAACAAAACAAAACTTCCCTTGGCCTCCCCTGATACCAGTTGTTTCCGTCTCGCCAAAGCGGCGTGAGGGCGCCCCACTGCAGGCTCACGAACTCCGCGTTGGGCAGCAGCCGGGGCTTGGCTGCCGCCGATGGCGTGCCCCCGTGCCAGAGCCGCAGGTCACGGACGATCGCGGCGCCTCGGCTTTGGCGAGTGGAGTGGACTGGACGGGACCAACCCTCCCACCAGCTAAAATGGAAGTGCACAGACCCCTGTAGAAAGACTATTTTCCTCTTGGAAAGGACCTTTTTGCACTTCCATATTAGTTGGTGGGAGAAAAATGGGTGTGGCTCAAAATGAAAGATCTATGGTTGCGCAGGTCTTGGTCGTTGGTTCCACTTACCAAGGTGCCATTTTGGTACATCTATTTGAGCCACTGCCAAATCAGTCGCATCAGTTGACGGCTTGCTGGTGTGCGTCATGACCTGCGCAGGCTTCCTCCTGCTCACTACATAGGGGTTGTCGCCCCAGCTATCAGTTGACGGCTTTATCCAGGCTTGCAGGTTTCATCTATGGCAACTGGAGTTTGCCCATCCACAGGTCAGGTATGAACCATCCAGCCTTCGGCCTGTTGGCGTCACAACTTGCGTCTGTTTGTGGGAGCAGCTGTTTTCGGTCGGCTGCAAATCGATGGCGTGTCATCGCGGTATCTTTAGAGTAGAATTGAAAGGTTTTTTTGAGGGATCCTTTTTGGGCATAAAGGAAAAGCCAACTGGAAACCAGCCCGTCAATCCGCCATTTTGACACAAACCCAAGTCTACATCCCATTGATTATTGTCAATACGTGACCTACTTGGTCAAAAACACGCTCTTGATAGGAACAAGAAAAGCCCTGAAATTCACAACGGCCTGCTGTTTAGCTTGGCTCACCAAAGCAAGCTTCGACATGTTTCGGCCTTTTGATCAAGATATGCACCTTGACCGCCCCGTTTGGCACGGCCAAAAAAAGGCGGGCATGCCACATTCCTCCTTTTACATCCCAACCCCGCCCCACCCGACCCCCCAGTAGAACATGTTTTGTCTACCCTACGGCTGGTTTTTCCCTAGGGCTGGTTTTTCGCATCCCCAGCATCACCAGCCTCACTTGGACTCAGGGTCTCGGGTTGCCTGTTGGAGTTGCTTTCAGTATGGGTCGTTTTAGGCTGGCTGGGTCTTGGGTTGGGGGTTCACTTAGGCTCAGCACAGGGCTGACATCCGCTGGGTGGGGTTAATGACTCTGGTGGGAGCTGATTTGTGGCGACCACAATGAAAGCCGCCGAGCAACTCCCAACTGCCACCGAATCGCCCTAGGTCCAAGTGAGGCTGGTGATGCGGGGCATGCGGCCAACCAACCCACCCACCCACCAACCAACCAACCAGCCAGCCAACCAACCAGCCAGCCAGACAGCATCCTCCCTCCCCCCAAAAAAGAAAAAGGCACACACACAAGCGGCAGGGCGCCTGCCGGCAGTGGGCACAGCACCGAGCTCTTCATGTCCCAAGGCTCTCTGGACAGGTCCGGGGGCTCCGAGGTGTTCCTGAAAAAGGGCCACCCACGCGCCAAGAGTAGGTGGCGCGTCTCTTGGGAGTTTGACACTTTTTCACCCAAGTTGGACAAGGTGTTCCTGTTGGCTTCCCTTTAAAACCTACCAAAAAAGGTGTGCCTTTAAAAAAATCAAAACACACACACTGAGTCAAAACTCCTATGGCCGATTTGCTCCCTCAGAATCCTTCTAGTAGTTAATGATCCTTAGCATGTGGGGCCATCCCTGCTAACCCCAAGTAAAGCAACCCATGGCACATTTGGCTTCCGGGTTGGAACCCCGTCACAAAACACCCCTTTGGCATCAACCAGGACCCGTTTGGAAACAACCTGGAATTGGGATCCATCGAAGGCTGAGACCTCCCCAAAAATCCGGTCACTACAAGTTACAAGGAGGCCCTAACTTAGACCAAGGTTTGTCTTTCTTTGGGGGCCCTTTTGGGGGGAGGATCGGGGGTTCAAGGGAACCCAACAAGAAAACCGCCATTTTGCGACAAGTCCCACCCCAAAACGAACGGCACGTAACAACTCGCTTCCCTCTGGGATTCGAGTCAGACCCCGAGGCTTTGAGAGACGCCCAAACCGAAAAAGCTGGCCAAGGATATTGGCCTCGTGCAACTAAGCTTAACACCCAAACGAATCAAGGTACTTGACGCATGAGGGCTATGTTCCTTGAAGCAATAATTCGGGTTCGCTGCACTGTGTCACACCTTATGTCCGTTCATTTTAAAGAGAAACGACATCACCAAAAAAAAATACACGATCCCTGTGCAATGAAGGTCCATCAAGGGGTCTTAAAGCATCGTTGCCAGATAGTTTGTCCATATTTTAGGTTTGTCCATAGGATGGGACTTCCGATTCCCTTTGAATTCCCCACACAAAAAATGGTGCCAGCTCAAAAACCGACATGCCCACATGGGAAGAGTAAGGTTTGATTGGACCAATGTCCCAGAAATGCTCACCAAACTTCATGTGGTGCCAGTTGGTACCCTTTGTGCATCGGGAAACCAAAAGGAAACTGAAGCCTGTGATGGTCCGACATTAGATGAAGCCCAGAAGGAAGCCACAGAACAAACTAGATGAGACCAACCTCACCTCTAAGAAACCAGCTACTCGACATCCCGGAAGATCACCAACACCCTTGTTTCAATGTATTTGGGACTTCCGAATCTCACGATCGATCCCCACACAAAGCGGCTAAAGTCTTTGTCTACACCCTTATTGGAAGGACATTTGGCAAGCTTCCTGTAGACTCTCCTGCTGGTTTCTTCGACTCGTCCCTCAAGCCATTGTATTGTGCACGGGAAATGTCTCTTTCTGTGATACCTTTGGCAGGCCATCGCTACGGCATTCTCATGCTATCACCAGGTGGCCCTCAAGACCCAACTTCCCACGGTCCTGTGAGAGAAGGGCACCACCCTCAAAGGCGCATCTGCGCAGGAGAGGTCCTCCAGCACAAAGTTCACACCCACGGCCGGCGCCTTCCGAAGGGGAAGAAACGCTGAAGAGTCGCCTTGGGTGTCCCTTGGGCGTCCCTTTGAATTCTCTCTGGTTCCCCTTTGTGGAAACAGGAAGACCGGGAGTGGTTGCAGTGGAGGATCTACCCTTTCCCCAAACATGGCACCATTTGTGGAGCGCTGGAAAAATATGCTTGCTCCTTTTAAGGAGAAGGTGCCATGTTGCTGGGAGTTGTATAAATTGGTTCAGTCCTCTTCAGTCATGTCGCGTTTGCGCCAAGGCCTCTTACAAGGGGTGCTCCAAAGGACAGCAGAATCAGTTTCCTTCTGATTGCTGGCTTGGATTGGCGGTTTGGTGGTTAAGGGTTGGTTTCCCATCTATGCTCTTGGAAAGCCAGAGGTTCCACCTAAGGGTTAGCCGATTGAAGGTTGGGTCCTAGAAAATGAAGAGTAAAGATGTGTGGCTTGGTCATTGTCTTGAGACACCTAATGGATCGGCAAGGCGAGCAGCATCCGAAACCAGTTGGCGTTTGGTTCTGCCAGATATTGTGCAGGTTAATGTGCGCGCCCGAACCGCAAAAAGCACAAGGCAGAAACACTGGCCAACTGGAGGTGAGCTCGTGAACCAATTCAAGTATGTGTCTTTCTGGCTTCCCTTCAACCCCCAAAATGGTACCCAGAAGAAAAAGAAGAAAAAAAAGCCCCGCAGCAGCGCCTTGTGGAGGCTGTGCACGGGCCCCCCCACATCCAGATGCAGCGACTGGAAGGTGCTGGTGCCCGGCAGCACCTTCAACTTGCAAGTGGAAAATTGGAGGAGTCGCAAAACAAGTCGAAAGTCAAAGCGCTCTGAAACCAAAAGCTAGCAAACCGGACAGGTGTCAACGGTTGAGAGCCAAAAACGTAGAACCCTGCAAAGGTAGAAAACCAGAGAGGTTCAAATGGTTGGCAAAAAAAGAAGAGCGGAGAGTAAAAACCGGTAAGTTTCTGGCCAGGCACAAAGTCGCCACCCCCGCCACATGCCAAGAAGGCCCCTTCTTCGTAGTAGGTGGCCAGCAGGAAATGCACTGCCGCATTGTCCAGCCTCGATCGATCGAAGAAACGGAGGTGGAAAATGTGTGTGAGTGACCGCTGCAACCAAAAACCGCCACTCGAAAAAAAGTGGAACAGCCATTGAAAAGCGGAGAAGCAATTATTCAACCCAAGACAAACAAACGAAAAAGGCGAGCGCAAAGCCGCCGTAAAAAAGGTCGGCGACAAGACAGCAGCACGCAACATTGCATGGGTCGGCTGCCTGGTATGCCGACAAAAATCTGTCACTCGAAAAAGTGGAACGGCCCTTGAAAAGCGGAGAAGGTCAGACCCTCCCCCAAACAAGCCAGAAAGGACCAAACACACGCATGCATATGCACGAAAAAGCACATGGGGAACCTGTCTTCAAAAGGGCTTGGGTCTGCAAAAACGTGCGGTTCTAAGACAAACGGACCGTTTGGAGGGCCAACTTCATGTGAGGTAACTGAGGGAACACAAGGGCCGCGTGCCGCACGGCCAACAAGAAGGGAGTTCGCAACTTCACTGAGAGAGAACCTTGAAGGGGAGCCCAGAACCCTTTACTGCGGCAGCCAATCACAAACCTTTTCACCAAATGCTCTAAGCGAGCAGGAGCCACCACTCTCAACACCTAGGGTTGTTGCTACGTACCCCTTTACATACTGTGGAGGGCCAAACTCCATTTCGCACCACCTAAGAAACCCTGGAATGATTTGATTCCCCTGTAAATACCGACCAACAATACCCTGGTTTCTGATGATTCCCCTGAAAATAAACAAACGTTATGGTGTCAACCATGGTTTCATTTTGTGGTGCGAAAAGGATTTCGTCCATCCACAGCACCCGAGTAAACTTCCACTAGCCCAAGGAGCAGTCGCTCCCAGCCGGGCAGGTGCATCATATGCAGCGTGCGGCTGGCGCCGCCAAAGCTGTACCTCCTGGGATTTGGGCGGTGTCTGTTCTTAGGGGACCCCGAAAATGGTGGTTGTCCTGTTGGTGTCCCCTTGGAACCACCCCTCCACCAAAAGACAGACACGTGTCCGTTGCTGGGAAAGGCAAAAGGCGCCTGAACAACCCTGGCATAAGGGGCTTTCCATTCCGGCGACTGATGTTGCTGTTTTCCATGGACAGGTAAATGGGATTGCATGTTTTCCCTGCACGTGTTTCCGTAGTACTTTTAAGGTTTGCTTTGCTTCTTTGAAATGCTCACAGCAAGTTTAACACAACTTCTATCGTACTCAAACTATTTGGGTCAGCTCTCTTTAAGAACGTGTGCACATGGGCGTGATCTTTAAGAATCGAAGCGATGCGTGCCAACAACTAACAGTTAGATAGAAGCGGCCAGAAAACATGGCCCTGAGAATGAACGGGGCTCTTGCACATGCGCGCAAACCACCTCGGTCGCGACATCCGACAGTGGCGGGCTCAGAGCGGTTTCAGAGCACGTGCGGAGAGGTTCTAGCCTTTGATTTGTCTATCGTTCTACCGGCGGTTCACTGGTCTGCCTCTTCTAGCCAGCTGGCTGGCCACTGCATCGCCCAAGCAGCAACTCAAGAACGGGGGGTTGCCATATTCCCGTGCCAAATTAGAGATTCCCCCATGACAGCGCCGCATGGCAAGTCGTGCATTTACTCTGAAACTTCACGGACTTCCTCTCATGGCAAACGGCTTCCATGACACTCCGAACAGCTAGTCTCAAGGGGACAAAAGGTTATATAGTAATATATAGTAACCTTTGCACAATAGAATCATAGAGGCTTCAAAAAACAACTGTGATCCTTGGTGGTCCCTGTTGCCTCAAAGAGAAGTTGGGCATCTGCAGAAGAGGAAATGGCCAGCATTTGCCCCGGTCCGGCCATGAAAAGTTGCCCACAAAGGGCAGAATTACGTTACACCGAAAGAGAGATATGTTAAGTGTCAAAAAAGAAGATGGTGCGTTTCTTTGTGCATGTACACATCTTATCCAACTGAGTGTGTCTGTACAGATCTTCACACATGTGTTGCACCCCCTTTCACCAGCCTCTGGCCCACACGTTGCTCGAACATCTCTCCTGGGGCCGCGGTTCCCGAGGCGGTCCGGATCCTGGCGGAGCATTCCTCGGAATCGTTGCAGTGCGCCTTGAGGCCACACCGAGAAACCAACGGTCCCGAACCTCCCAAGGCGTGTGTCTTCTTTACAATGCTGGGTTTCCTTTGGTGTCCCTTTCAGCCGAGGGGGGGAGGGGGGAGGGGGGGGGAAATGCCACCGCTGGAAGGGTTTAGGGAAGATGCCCAAGCGGGATGCCAAGCTATGGGGTAAAGAAGCGGTTCGGACGGAATATGAGTTTGTGTCAGCAAGCAAGCAAGCAAGCAAGCAAGCAAGCAAGCAAGAAAGAAAGAAAGAAAGAAAGAAAGAAAGAAAGAAAGAAAGAAAGAAAGAAAGAAAGAAAGAAAAACATGAAAGACTGAAAAGTAAACAAGCAAACAACACCAAACAAAGATCAACCAAAAAAGAAGACAAGCAGAATAAGATCCAACCCAAATTGTGTTTTGTCTCTTTTTCAACAAAAATGATTGGCCAAGAGATTCGCCCCGAAAGGCTTTGAGTGGCCTTGCGAAAGCCCAGGCGTCTGTCCGCCACCTCTTGGGCCACCTGCTGCACCTCTGCCCTCTCCTCGCAGCTCCGATCCATCCCACCGATCGGATCCAAACTTGCAGATTTGACTTTTTTTGGGGGAAGAAATCAGTGGAATTCACGATCCTGGACAAGAAATCAGTGGAATCAACCCCTAGTGGACAAGGAATCAGTGGATCCGCACTTTTCAGATTCACGAAGACAGAAATCCGCCTTCTGGGGGTTGATTGATTCCTTGTCCATTCTTTTCAACCAGCGTTGTTTGTTGTTTTCAAAAACCGATCGCTGGATCGCTGTGAAAAGCGACAGGTGATCACCTTTTGGCATCTCGAAAAATAGAAACCCGACCATTCTAGAGGTTCATGTCCCATTCCTTTCAACCATCCTTCTCTTCAAAATCGATCGCTCATAGGTGTCCTTTTAGGGGAAATAGATGGGCTTCCCCGGTAGATGATGAAAACACCACCGATTTTTGGTGAACCAGGAATCGCCATGCTATTTTGTGTTTACCAACACAACCAAAAGGGACACCTATGCGATCGCTGTTCCCCGGGGGCTCAACGATGGTTTTCTGAAAAGATTCGGATCCCTGGAATGGAAATGGAAGTGTCCTGGCTTGGGCCATTTCCCAAGCAAAATGGGTGTGGCTCAAAATGAAACAGGGGTTACACAGGCGTTGGTCCGTGACCCCACTTACCAGGGCCACCCATTTTGGAATTCCGGCTTTTTGAGCCACAGCGAAATGGGTGTGGTTCTAATCCATATTTCGTGTGAACTTGGTGGAATTGCCAAAACAATACGCCCTGGCACATTCCGAAGAGCCACCCCCGGAAACCTTCCGGAACCCATTCCGCCGGCGGCTGCTCCGCAGGGAAATGTCAGTTTTTGTCAAAGCGGAGTCGCTTCCGCGACCATTTTGGGCCCGCCCCAAACCCAAAATGGATTTCCATAAAAGCCCAGGAAATCCTTTGCCTGTGGGTAGCTCTGGCATGCGAACCAAAGAAGGAATCTATGGCTGTGGGTCAAAAAATGGGTATCCATCTTGGAACCCTAGTAAATGGAACCAAGGACTTAAACCTGCAGTCGCCTGGTGGTCTAATTTTGACCCATACCCATATCCAGGAATGGGTCGTCCTTGAGCGCGTCCAAAATCACCACGAAGCCCTGCTCTTCCAGGGCCTCTGCGTGTGGTGAAAGCCAAAAGCGTAACCCGAGAAAAAAAAAAAAAAAAAAAAAAAGTTTAGGGTTTAGGGTTTAGGGGAAGAAAAAACAAAAAAAAACGTGGACTTCCCGGAGATCAAATCGTTGTTGTTTTTTGGCGAAAGCAGAAATAACTTGCTGGCTCTGAGCAGGGAATGAGTTGGAATGACCCCCATAAACCATCCCCTATGGTTTCCTTTAATTAAGAGAAGCTTTAGGCTCATTCCCAACACCCTGGGTCATTCCCTACCTGTGGCACCAGCAAAATAAACCCAGGTGATATCCCCCAACAGCACCCCTTCGGAACCCTGGCCCGGAGCCAATCGACCCGAAGAACCCCGAACGAGCTTGTTTGGGTCTATCGACCCGAAAGCTTCCAGCCTGTTGGGGAGGGCTTCGCCTGGCTTCCCGCTTGGAGGTTTCTGGTTTCTCCCTGTAACACCTGGATCACAAGAAACCGTCAAAGGGAGCAGGGATCCTTACATTATACACCTGAACATTGCCTTGTCAATGCTGGTTTCCCTGTATTTTGGTGGGAAAAGCCATGTTTCAATTGGGCAAAATGTATCTTTTAAGGAGCATGGGGAGTTTCCTCGAAAGCATGAGACATTCACGCCCCTGATCCTTGGTTGAGGGAGACCCCTGAAATCGATGGGTGAGGTCTGAGATACAAAGCAAACATCAATAGGCTCCTTTTCACCCACGAGAGACACTACTGCACATGGCGGACAAATCGCCACAGACTGGGGGGGGGGGGGTCCTAAATCTGTTCCCAAATGGAAATGGGGACCGTGTCAACAGGACTCTGGTTCGGTTGGAAAAAGGGTCAATCTCCTCTTTCTTCTTTGAGAGAGGGCTGCACTTTAGACTTCAGACGGGACCCGGCCCTCCTACTTCTCAAAAAACTCATAAGGAACAAATCCATCCCAGGTGCGGGAGCTTGTCCATCAAAAGTAGCTGCTCTTTCAGGGGCCGCTGGATTTCTGCAATCTACTGATCGTTTCGATTGAAACAAAGATGGAAATGGCGCGCAAACCCTGTACCCTCGAATAACCACAGGCCCATAAAGGCGTTTCTCAAAATCAGGGCACTGGATTGAATACGCAGGGATGAGAACCCATCAGGACCCGTTTTCATTTCAGGGGAATCCTCTGATCACTTTGGGGGCGCTACACTCCTTTTTTGCATCCACCGATTCGGTCTCGTCGAATCCGGAGCCTTGGACGCCTCCAGGAACCACCCCGCGGTGCCGGAGCCCGGCAGCAGGCCATCCGACCCCGATCCTCCCGAATTTCGAGCCGCGGGCGTTTGCCAAAGTCAGTGGTTCATGGCCAACCCACGTTCAGGCTCCAACTCAAAAACTCATCACCATCTGGGTATGGCTCAAAAAACCGGAATTCCAAAAAGGAAGCCTGGCAAGTGGAAACATGGACCAAAACCTGCCGTAACCCTAGCTCTTTAAGTCTGCCATCTTTAAGTCTAACCCTTCGAGCCGTTCAGCGCGAAGCTTCCGAAAAAACTCCGCCCTGGAGCCCTGGACTCCGGGCCCGGAGCTTGCAGCTGGAACCGCGCACTGCACAGGGCGTCGCGTGCTTTTTTGAGAGCCCGCAAATGCTGGCCTTCGCTTGGGTCCTCCCACCAATTCAAATGGGACCCCCAAAAAAAGAAAGGGGATCCCCCAAAAGGGCACCCCAAAACAAAGAAGGAGAAAAATAAATAGAAAGAAAAAATGATGGAAAATAATGAAGAAGAAAAAAACGAAACAACGTTGACGGAAGCCGCCTGCGGCCTCCGTCGTCGTCTTCCAGGCGCCCGCCAGACCTTGCCGCCCGGCAGCCTCCGCCGGGCTGAGGCCTTCCTCGGTTTTGCTTTTGTTTTGATCAAACATCTGGGCGCCAGCGGGGATCCTTGCAGGGGTGGTATCCCGGGGTTGAGTGCTTGGAATCAGACCACTTTTGGACGGGCCCCCACCCCCCTATAAATAAACAGGTGTTGATTACTTGGGGCCCAGATGTAGGGATCCTCATTATACACCTGAACATTGCCTTGTAAATGGTGGGGTGCATTTACTTTGGTGGTGAAAATGCAACATGTTTCAAATGGGCAAAATGGAGATCTTTGAAGGAGCCCTGGCCAAGCTGCGCTTTTACTCGGTGGGCCACCTGCGCCTCTCGTCCTATGGTGGAGGTTGTCGAGAATAGAGACCCAACACGGCTGGGAAACCCCAAAGCTCGGATGCTTTCTGCTCCCCTGCTGAAAAAGTTTAACTTTTAGTGGTTTAATTGGAAAACCCATTAGTTGGCAGCTAAAAGTGACTACCTTTTAGTGGTTTAATCGGAAAACCGACTCATTAGTTGAAAAAAAGCTGAAGTCCTAACATCCAAGCAACATGCACCAAAGTTTTCTCAGACCCGTCCAGGGCTACATCTAGGTAGAAACCCTTCTTGGCCAAAGCAAAAACCAATCCTTTTCAGGCACCCTACGTTGCTTTGAGGCCATTGCTTTCTGCACCTGATTCTCTCTGATTGAATTTTAGCACGCTGCATCCGGGTGTTGAAGGTTTGAAGTGCTTTCTGAAAGTTGGTTTATAAAAGCCGTGGCCTAAGATTGATTCACCATAACGCCCGTATTGGCAACTTCATTCATCTGCCACTTACTGCAATTCACCAAGGAAGAAACCTTCCTGGGTGAGCTTGGTTTGTCCCACCCCCCCCCCCACTGCGCACTATGCGTTCTGCGAACTTGTCCCTTGTTCCTATATTTCTGTTGATGTGAGTCACAACCAAAACCGGCCAACCGGCAAGAAAAGAAGGAAGGCGCCCAAACAACTCAGGGAACGACAGCTTCACTGCTGGCTACGTCTGATTTTAAGTCTGCCGACCTGGGATTGATAGGAACCAAAAAGCCGCCCTCAGAATATCGTGCACGCAACCAGTGACAAAGAACAAAGGCAAGATGCCAAATGAGCCACTGCGGAGCCAAGTATGCAAATATTATGAGCAAGAAAACACCAAACAAAAAACGGACCTGCTAGAAGTATCAACCAAACTTAGCCTGACTTGGTTGAAAGGAAACATGAAGTGAAACCCACAAGGGCGGAAGGACCTTTAAAACGTCTGTTAAGTCTGACAATGCAAGAAGTAACCGAGTGAGATGCTCACCAAAATGGATGCCCAACTGCCACCATCTGTGAAGCGGCTCGACCGGGGCGGGCTCATCTCTTTGCTGCTGTCGGTGGGGCATCCCTTGCGAAGAACTTGTGAGGGCCAAGGGTGGAAAGCCTTTTTTTCAGGGAAATATGCTTTTATACCCCCTTATGTACCCATTTAATATTTGAACAACTGTGGTACATTGCAGACATCATTTGTGGGATGGGGTCCAAAGTTGCAATCAAATCTGAGGACCATCGCATCAAAGCAGGTCAGGACTCCAACAAGGATCAAAACACCTTTCAAACGGCCACTTGCACAGGCCAACTGCTCCTTGAGTAGTTTCTGCCCACGTTTCGCGCAAAAGTGATAAACTCCGTGCTTCAAAACAAAAGGAACCTCCTCCGAAGCGCAGCGGATGCAGTCTGCACCAAAAAGAAAACATGTCCCTTCGCACTAAGGCAGGCAGATCCCCCAACACGTCGGCGGCCAAGCGGAGCGAGGCGCCGCAAAGAAGCGGCAGAGCCTCTCCCCGCTCACCACGAAGGGATGCGCCTCACGAGAGTTCCGATCCGCGCGTGGACAGTTTCGCCGCAGGCTTCGCCGGGGGCTTAGCCGGGGGCTTAGCGGCCGAAGGGTTCAACCCGTGGTCTTTGCCAGGGACTGACTCTTATGGTTGCCAAGGGCCTTTCAAGAGGGTATATAGAAACCAATAAGGCCTTTTTCGAGGCTAGTAGGCGTCTTTTTCGGGGGGGGGCCCTGTTTGGGGGGCCACTGAGAACCATGTTCAACCCCGCCTCTTTGAAGGTGCCCCACCCCCCAAAAACCCATCGATCAGCGCGGGTTGCACAAACCGCGGCTGTCGGCCGCCAGCCTTCTGTGCCTTGGAGACTGCCGCCGCGGACTTTAGGAAGCAGCGGCCCCGCAGCTCCGAGCTCAGCTCTGGGGCATGCACCTCGTTGAGCCCGGGGGGGACAAAACATCGCCTTCCCGGCCGCAAACCGCTTGGCTCATTTCGTTTGTTGTTGTCAGGTTTAGTTGTTGGTTTGGCTTGGTTTGGGTAGCTTATTGGTGTAATTTGCTTGTTTACCCTCCTAACAATGGAAGTGGATAGGGAGGTGCATTAGCAAGAAAGTGGGACACTTCCCAGCTGTCAGCTTCCATTCTTGGAGGGAGGGTAACTTTTGTAGGCTGGCTTTGGTTTGGTTTGGTTTCTTTGTGCATCAGTGTCGTGTTCTACTTGGCTTGGTTTTGGTTGGTTGGTTGGTTGGTTGGTTGGTTGGTTGGTTGGTTGGTTGGTTGGTTGGTTGGTTGGTTGGTTGGTTGGTTGGTTGGTTGGTTGGTTGGTTGGTTGGTTGGTTGCTTGGTTGGTTGGTTGGTTGGTTGGTTGCGTGCTTGCTTGCTTGCTTGCTTGCTTGCTTGCTTGGTTGCTTGGTTGGTTGGTTGGTTGGTTGGTTGGTTGGTTGGTTGGTTGCGTGCTTGATTGCTTGGCTGATTGCTTTGCTTTGCCTTGCCTTGCCCTTGCCTTGCCTTGCAATTGCCTTTCCTTGCCTTGCAATTGCCTTGCCTTGCCCTTGCCCTTGCCCTTGCCTTGCCGTGCCTTGCCTGCTTGCTTGCTTGTCTGTGTGTGCTTCATGTATTTCTGCTAGCTTGGTGACGTTGCCTGCTTCATTGTTTGTTTGTGCGTGTGTGTTTGTCCACTAGCTTGTCGGGTTACTGGTTTGCTGGTGTCTGACGACTTGTTGTGCTTGTTACTGTGTTTGTGTGTGTGTGTGTGGGTGTGTGTGTGTGTGTGTGGTGCATTGTGTGTGTGTGTGTGTGTGGTTTTGCCTTCTTTCTTCCTTCCTTACTTCCTTTCTTCCTCCTTCCTGCCTGCCTGCCTGCCTGCCTTCCTTCCTTCCTTCCTTTCTTCCTTTCTTCCTCCTTCCGTCCTGCCGTTCTTTCTTTCTTCCTTTCTTCCTTTCTTCCTGCCTTTCTTCCTTTCTTCCTCCTTTCGTCCTGCCGTTCTTTCTTTCTTCCTTTCTTCCTCCTTCCGTCGTGCCGTTCTTTCGTTCTTTCTTCCTTTCTGTCTTTTGAAGTACTGGTCTCAGTTTGTCCAAAAGCCACTTCGGGGAAGATGGAGAGTGTAGGGAAGATGACCGCATCCCTGGCATCACCAGCATCATTTGGACCTCTACGCTCTGGTCGCTCTTTTTGTCCAACGCCCTAAACCAAATGATGCTGGCGATGTCGAGAATGCTGCATCTCTCGGCTCGCTGCGCACTGCAGGACTCACTTGGAAGCAAACAAGGCGGCCGCCGATTGATTTGCCGCCCCCAGAAACAAAAGGCCTGAAAAGGGGAAGCGCCCTTGAAAATAGCTACAACTACCCCTGGTTCGCAACAAGTGTCCAATCCCAAGAAACATGGTTGCCTCCCTTTACAAACTCCCACCCAAACCACGAACGCCGGAGGCGCCAGGTAGGTCCAGTACCCGCACTCCGCGCTGGCCTGGCAGAGGTGGCGGCACTGCACCCCGGAGACCGCCTCAGCCACTGCCAGGTCTTGCCCCACCGAGTCCTCGCCCCAGCGATAGCAGTCCTCACGGATGAAGCCCCACGAGGCAGTGGGGA
This sequence comes from Effrenium voratum, assembly GCA_963377175.1. NCBI lineage: Eukaryota > Dinophyceae > Suessiales > Symbiodiniaceae > Effrenium > Effrenium voratum. The sequence goes on from CAUJNA010002003.1 coordinate 19,112, forward strand.
TGGATGGGTCCAAGGTGGGGGTGGGGGGGAGGTGCAAGGGGTGGACGTGGAGGGGTGGAGGTGGAGGGGACGGGGTGGGGGCATACCGAAGGACAGGAAGTTGGAGCTTCATGGATGTGCCCTTTGTCAGACTTGAGATTGTTTGCTTCGTCTTAGTCACCAATGACCTCCCGACGAGTGTGGCTGTCAGTGCAATAGTGATTAATGAATTTCAATGTCCATAAAACTGGATGGCCGAAACTCAGGGGGAAGGCGGGAAAAACGAAAAGAGATAAACAGGGGCGAAGCGAAGAAAGTTCGAGGCCGTCGAGTCGGTCTCCGATCGCTTCGCTTCGAACGGCATGAACTTTCAACGCCGCAAGTCCTCGGCGCCGTCGCGAGCGCAGCAATAGGCAAATGTCCACAAGCCGTGGCCCCAGCAGTGGAAATTGGCCTCACGGAGAAATAGCCAAAGCCGCCCCTCTATCTTCCAACCCTTGGTGTATTTACACAAAACTTTGCATTATTGCAGCCCCGGACTAAAAATGCAAAGAACAACCAGAAACTAAAAACAAAAAAAGCATGCCCAACAAGAGTGAACAGTCAAGCCATCCAAGAAGGTTCTCAGAACTCAAATCCAAGAACCGTTCGGGGGGGATGGTCCTAATGCCTCTCCTGATGAGAACACACACACACACACACCCTTGACATGTGTGCGTCTTGGGAAATGGGGAGGGAATCTGGCAGTCGGTCCACGCTCCGGGAGCAACCTTCCAATTCACTGCTTGCCAATTCCCTTTCCCAAAACTAGCCATCCAGAACCCTTTTCCAAAAGATGCCCCTTCCCCTTGAAAGTCTTCTCCCGCTTCGAATTTCTCCCGGAAGCACCTTCAAGCGAGGCCAACTGCTTCAGTCTTCAAAGAACTTGGTCAACGTTCAACCCGATACCTGGAATGCGCAACGATTTTCCTTGTTCATCGCTTTAGGCAAACATTATGGTCCAATGCCTTTCCAACCCTTGGCGCAGTAGCAAAAACGATTTTGGTTTCTTTGCAACCCCAACTAAAAAAGAACAGAACCCCCAAAAAAAACGCAAACCCAAGAAACATAACAGAACCAAGACTACTAAAAAAACAACTAGCCAACAGCAGTGAAGAATACCCTGGCCCAAAACCCAAGCCATCCTCTTCACCTGGCAACCTTCGCGCCTTGTCCTCGCAACACGCGGCCTCTGGGCACCTGGGATCTGCCGCTCCCGGAACCGCCGGCAGCGCCAGCGACACGGGAAGGAGGCAGGCGCAGAACGCACGGGACATGAGGTCCCTGTGGGCCAAAATATGTACCCCCAAATTGAAAACCCTGGGAAAAATGGAACAACTCCTGGTGCTTGAATTTTGACCCACACCAAGAAAGCCTGGTGAATGGACACAGATTCATAGAGGGGTGTCCCCGTAGTGGGGGTTGAACCACACTGAAACAAGTGGTCGGATGCGTAGACACGAGCATCAGATGTGAGAGGGCGATCTTCAGGTGTGCCCAATTGACATGGGATTTAAGCCACCCAATGACAATTTGCGGGAATTTCCCCAATGCAATCCGCAAAAGGTCGATTGACCGTTTCTCCTTTGAAAATTGGCTGCTTCAGGCCATGGAAAGTGCGGCAAACAAGGCGCTCTTTACATATAGACTTGCAATAAGCAAATGGACGTGCATTGTTTGAGGGCACCCTTGTTTGGGTTGTCAAAGGGAAGCCAAAGGAAAGTGAGGCCTATTTGGGGCCTCATTTGGAGACAAAGTCCTATGAGGTGCAAACTTTGAAGACCAAAACCCTTTTTGTTCCCTTGTTCCAAGGACCCGGAGAAATGGTCAACTCTTTGGGACCTGACACGGGCCAAAAATCAGAAAAGCGAAAGGTTCAACTCGCCGAGTGAGAAACACCATGCTAACTATGGCAAGCCAATCCATGGCTTGAGCCAACGGCAACAGAACGGATCCTATGCCACAATTTGCTTCCAGTTGTAATAAACCGAGGAGCACAAAGGCTGCGGGAACCTATGGCGCCACTCGTAGCAAGGCCCGGGCGCGGTGCGGGTCAAACTGGTGAACCCCTTTTGGTTGACATTCAAACCGCAAAGGGTCGGTTCACTGATGGTCTGAAAATCCTCATGAAGGGTTGAGGAGTAGCCTCCCAGAATTGTGCAAGCAAAGGAAGCTTGAGAAACCATAAACCTTGTAAACACGAGTGTAATTAGGGTGATCCTTGTTGCTTGCCAAGATTCCATCAGTTTGCCCCAAATCGGGATCCAGAACAAGAGAAGCCATAGCCAGTTGGTAATTAGGGCCTCAAATAAGTTGCGCTCTTGCGATTTCGGAATCCACCAGATGCCCTCCATGAAGCTTGTCCCAAGCCCTCTTTGCGTGGATTATAGCCTCAGGATGGCCCCGAGGAAACCCGGCGCCAACTTTCCACCCTTATGGTTTACACCATGGGTATTCCCTTAGTCCTCCAAGTGGGTGTTAACAGCGTTTCTCCCCAAACCCTGTCACCAAAAAAGAAAAAACAGGCCCTGGAAAAGGAAAAGGCAAGCTAAAAGGCTTCCTTCTTCCAAGTCTCTGCCCAAATATGGCTTGGCCATAGTCTTGAGCTTCGCGCCATGTAAAGCTCCATATCCACCAAGCCTTTCGCTTCAACGCAAAACCATTCACCTGGAACCCAAGTTGCCTTCAAATCCCGGGGTCCGAGCTCTTCGAGGCTTCCTCCGTTGTCTGTTATTTTTTGAAAACATATATATATATATATATTATATATATATATTTATTTATTTATTTATTTATTTATTTATTTATTTATTTATTTATTTATTTATTTATTTATATTTATACATAGTCGTTAAATATATATATATATATGTATTATAAAAATCCGAGTTGCAAGGGTCCCGGGGATCCCTGTCTTCGAGGCGTCCGAGCCGATTGTTTGGTACATCCGAGCTGCGAAGCGGCCCAGAAGAAGCCCCGAGCCGTACATGGCCAGCGTGGCGAAGGACGTGAGGGCCGTGTCCACGGAGCCTCGCAGAGGGATTTTTTGGCTCGCGATGGGATCGGTGGATCGGTCGGGCGGGCGGGCGCCGGTTTTTTTCTTTCTTGTGTGTGTGTGTGTTTGTGTGTTTTGTGTCGTTTGTCTAAAAGTGGTTGGTGTTTTTGCTTTTGGTGTTTCTGAGTTGCATTTTTTGCTCTGAAGATTGCACATGGTTGGTGGTTTTGGTGTTGTCCTAAGAAGTACTGGCTTCACATGGCTGTGCCAGGGAGATTCAACAAAATTAGGTGGGTCCTTTTGGTTTCCCTGCTACCTTCTGGATTTGGATGGTGAATCCCTCAAGAATGTTCAAACCAACCACTTTGATCACCCAATTTTGAGACACACCCATTCCTGTGGCAAATGAATGGTTCTCGTAACATCGCCCGAAACTGAGTGGCTCTTTCTCGCTTTTCGTTTTGAATCATCCAAACTGACTCACCCAACACGATGGTCCCCTAACAAATGGGCAGTTTCCTCTCGGCTTCACTTGAAAACCACCATCCAAGAAGGGATTCGGGCAGCCATTTGGAAGTGGTTGCCCCTCTCTATGATAACCAATGTGGCAAACGAAGCGCTAGATGCCCAGCCAGTCACAATAACTTTCTGATTTTCTCGAGAGACTCGCCCATAAGTTGCTATCCTGAAGCAACGGTTTCCCGAATCATACTGAGAGCTTCCCTCTATTGGTGGTTTGGATTGCTGGTGTGTCGGGGTTCCCAGTAACCGGGGTGGTGATTTCCCACTTACCTACCCTCAAGAACCAGGGACCCGTTCAAATCCCCAAACCACTCCAAGCCACCAATTTCGTGGCATCCGACTTTTGCCGCCTCGAGAAGAAAAAAACGTGAGCTCAAAGCTCAGAGTGCGCCTTACCCCGTGAAGATTTTTGGGTACCCGGAGGAGCCTCTGTAGCACGCATTCTTCTTCTTTGTGCATGGATTCAACCATTTGTTGGCAACACCAACATCCAGCAACACAAACCACCAAGTGCAATAGCCAAGCCTACCTCCACTCCCACTCCCTGAAAAAAGCATCAAAGTCACAAGAACCCTTTGCTGCCCTGTGGTTGGTGGAAAACGCCGTTTGGGAAGAAAATGCCCAAACCGACTGAAATGCACCAGTTGGCACCCCTCATATGTCTTAGGCTGGTGGCTTGGGACATGGAACCCTCAGAAGCAAAGAAACAACAAAAACCCCCTTTAGTCACTCACCCCCAACTAAACCAGTCTTGGATGGAAAATAACGAGTGTTTCCCGGCTTTTTCATGACGACCCGATTTCTGACTGACGCCCCGGTTCCCGTTCCCCCTCTCCGGCCTATCGCTGAGCGGTGCCGAGCGTCGGCCAACTCCTCGCAAAAATTCGACTGGGTGCCTCCCAGAATTGGAAACACAATTGGCAATGGACCCCCCTTTCTGCTTTTGTCGGCATCACTTTTCTTGACAGTGCCCCCTCAGAAAGTCAGAACCCCCCTCCCCCGCCCAAAAAAGAAAGAAGACAAAGTGTGGTTCTCACCCCCGAAAGCAAAGGAAGCGATTTTGGCGCATACCTACATACCAATGTCCAAAGATTGAGGATCCCTTCTTGAACGGTTCCAGGAAACCAACCGAAAATCACCCAACAAGGTGGGGATCCTTCAGGTTTTGCAAAATACACCTGCATGGCAATGACCAGCACATCTGCGCATTTACAGCCGGGGAACGCCTGGGTTGCTGGGAGGCGCAGAGGCTGACGCTCCAAAGCTACACCTGACCAAAGGGCCGCAGTTTGACTCCAAACTTCTGCAAGCACGGCGCTTGGTTCCCTTCGAGCTCGAGCCCCCAGAGCGGAAGCTCGGCACATGGAACGCCTCACCGCGACCCGTTCTGGGTCGGAAGGCCCGTTCTGGGCGGAAGATGCCAGGGTTGGGTGGAATACCGAGAAGGAAGTTCGGCTGCCCGGGATACTCTGATTGCAACAATCGCAACCTGTGAAACATATGGATGTTGCCATTTGTTGAGCGGCAGTTTGCACAAATTCCTACCCAACCGCTTTCCTTCAACTTTCGAAGCCTCGGAGATTGCCCGCAACACCGAGATTGCTGACCCCACAATAATCCCCCATAAAAATCAACCCCAGTTCATTACCAGGGGGTGTCCATTTCTGGGTTTAGTGGGGAATCAGACCACTTTTGGAGGGGACACCCCCTATGAATAAACTGGTTGGTTGATTTTTTTGGGGGTTCAACCTTGCCCCAGATACGGGTTGCTTCATCCTGGATCAACCTTCTGGAACGCAACCTACGTCTCCTGCTCCGTGTTCAGCACTCCCAGCTCAAAGCCATACAACCCTGGCCGCGCCAAACACCTCGGAGCGCTCAGTCTCCGAGACCTGGCCCCTGTTTTTCACTCGAAAGGCTTCAATGATCAAATCACGGCACGAAAACGGCGTACCCAGACATCATGCTTTGAAGGGCGGCATTGTGTGTGGTTGGGAGTGTCCCTTAACCTTGAAATAACCAGCCAGAGCGAATTGCAGGGCATGCTGGTGATGCTGGTGATGCAGGGGATGCGTCACCCGCATCGCCCGCATCACCGGCATCAACTAATGAGGGGCTTGAAGCAGGGGTTCAAACCCCCAAACCATCAATCCAAACCACCCATGAGTGACATACATTCCTTCCCAACAGCTGGGCTAAGTGGCGTGCTTCGATTCATTGACTTGGCTCGGTGTACCCCTCATTTGCTCATCAGCGCTCTCTTTCCTTAGTTTATGAAGCCGTCTGTTTTGCCAAGACACACGGCCGACATGAAGATCAGCAGAGGCCAGGTGAGCCCCCGCCCCTCCACCTTGGAAACAATCAAGTCCAAGGCAATTCACAAAAACTGGAGGCCAGCCATTCCGCGAAAATCAAAACCGAAAACTTCGACAATCCACAGTTTCCCCGGACGGAGACCTCCCCTGCATGTTGCATCTCCCGCGAGGCTCCGGATCACTTGATCGGCAGGAAACAGCCCCGCACAAAGGTTGTACTGGCTTCCGCGGCTCCGTGAGCAAACCACCGAGCCACATGTTGGTTGCGTGGGGAAAAAAGTGAGAGCAGAAACACGAGGGCCACAAGCCTTCCTGGTGCTCCGCAGGGAACGAGGGAATGACCCCTCTAAACCATCCAACTGGTGGTTTCCCTTAAGGGGACCCCTGGGTTCATTCCCACATTCCCCATCGCACCGATCGCAAGACCAGCGGTTGGAGAACCCCTTGCTTGAGTCTACCCGATCGCTCGCTCGGCTTCGCCTGGTGGTAGGCGCTCAGCGCCAGGAGGGTCATTCCCGCCAGCCACAGCACGAAGAGACCATCCCCGCAGCGGCCAAGGCGAACGCTGGCGGAGGAGTGCCTCAGAAGGCGGAAAGCCAAGACGGGCTGAAGGTTTCCATACGAGTCGTGTCAGAAAAGCCCTCGAAAACTCACGGTCTCTCCTTTTGGCTTCGCGAACTATATGACTTTAAAGGGTACCCTCGAAAATACATCTCGATTCCTGCGCCTGCCAGCCCCCCTTCTCGTCCACGAGCAATGTATGACGGGTTTTGCCCCTAAGAAAACCCACCATGGGTTCCTAGCCCAACTCAGGGCGATTCCCCAGCCCATTTGAGGATAAATCCTCCTCTGAGCGATTTCAGGGTCTAAACAATTGCAAACAGCATTCTCCCATTGCAATTGAAATTGGTATCGAACCTTACAAGCCCGTTCTAGATATTGAAGGCCCTTGTCCAACCCAAAAATATCAGTTTGCATTCTGGTCCAAATAACCCTGATAAAGAGATCACAGTATATACCAGTAGCATTGTAGCAGGCCAGCTTTTTGTTTGGGAGGCCCCTGCTCCAAGAAAAACCCAGCTCAACCCTAGGGAAATCCAAATATCATCTTCGTTTGGGTCTCTGGCCTTGAATGTCAACCGTTCTCCCAAAATAGTTGGCTTCATGGTGGTGCCCGTTTCAAACCAACCAATTTGTGCCCCAGAATCAGCAGATGATATGCTCCTTTTCAGTATGATAGCGATATTTTCCGTCTACCCGGACATATAATCCACAGGGGATGCACCCCCAAAATCTCGGACGGCCGAAAAATGGAAAAACCCGAAGGAAACCAACCAGCGGAGTCCACGATTTGAAGACAATACCGCGGATGGTTGCGACATCTTGCACCACCGAACTCAGAAACCCTGGTGTCTGATTCAACTCCTCGACGGAAATACCAACAAACGATGGTTTCAACCATAGATTCAACAAATGGGGCTCATTTCCGACAACGCGGATGAAGGACTTCATGTTAAGGAGAACAATCAAGATCAAAGTATGCAACTCCCAAGGCACCACGGTAGCAATCGACAGACCCATGCGCTCAAACACTGTTTTGAAGGAGACTTTCAGGGGGGTCACCAAGAAGACGCGCCACATTTGTTGCCCATGTTTGAAAAGCCCCAAGAAAACACTCAATTGAGTCATCTGCGTTGGCATTTGTTGAACCTATGGTTGAAACCAGAAGGTTTGTTGGTACGAGGAATCAGAAACCCCGGGTTGAGGGAGGAGAACCCCCGGAAAACTCCCCGAAATTTCCCCGACATTGGACACACGGCACATGGAGCTTCCCACGCCAGGCCGCGCCATGACGCCCAGCACGCCCAGCAGCGCCCCAGCACCCCTGGCGCGGTTTTTCGCTCGCGAACAGCGAGCCGTGGGAAACGGACGAAGATGGGTGTGGCATTCAAAATCAAAGAGCTAGGGTATGCAGGTTTAGTTTTTGTCTCCATTTACCAGGGTTCCATTTTGGGTATTCCACAGCCACATGGAGCCCAGAAAGGGGTTCAGCGTTTTAGAGGAATATCCGTTTAGAGGATTCATCCTTCACGTGCTTTTAGATGAATTACCCGCACCCCCCCCCAAGTTGGGCTGGAGGCGATTTTGCAGGGGAGAAAAGAAAGAGCCAAGGTTCCCACACCCATTCAAGAAAGCTGAGGCCCGTGCTATTTTCGGTTGGGGCTTCAAGTCCGATTTGAGAAACTGTCTTTTTCAGGGAGGGCCCTTTTTGTGGTGGAAGGAAAACCACCCTAGAAGCCAGCGACGTGCGAAGGGACGCCAAGGGGTCGAACCTAAGATCCACTCGCTCCGGAAACGGAACAGCCGGGGACAAGCACTGGGTGAAAAGGTCGCCCACAGTTCTTGCATCACTCCGGGTTCTCCAACAAATCCTGCTCAAGTTGTTTCTAATGCACCTCAGGGGAGGGTTCACCTGCCTCATTTGAACCCACAGGCTCGAGTCGCGACACCAACTCCCCAGCGGCCTCAGCAGGGAAAGTTGCCAACTGGGCACGCCTTGCTGTGCCAAGTGGGCAGTGAGGAAGGCCCCATGGGGCGACAGCACCGTGAGGTAGAGCAAGGAGTAGGAGAGGCCCAGGAACCTCTCGATGGGTATGGTTTGAAGGTGTTCCATGCTCTCAAGAGCCATGCTTGCGGGAATGTGGCGCATGTCTGCGATACCATTTAGTGGGATGTCCGTCATGACAATCTTATCACTTGAAAAGGGGCCTCTCAAAGCGATATCACCGTTGATTCCCAGCCAAGGACCATTGCATCATCGGGTTTTCTAGTTGAGTGCCCGAAACCCGAGCTGATTGCTGGTTCTGCCGCAGTCATGAAGGTTGATTCTAGCTCTGACCCCAAACCAACCGAACCACCTACCAAAATGGCCTCAACTGGGACCCTGAAACTCGGCTCCCCGTCTTTTTGTTGCTCCTTTAAAAGCATCCAATGGGTTCCCTAGTTTCACACAGACGCGCTCGGCTTGTGTTGAATGCGCGCCTTGCCTTTGTGAATTTGAAAGCCGAGCGAGGCCTGTTTTTGTAGAATGAAACGTCATCGACGCGGTGTTGGAAAATTAGGAGTACAAATTAAGCTCAATGCAAATAGCGAAAATGCCGTGACGGAATACAAAGCCCCAAACTGTTCCAAGGTCCTCAGCGAAGTGTCGAATACGTCCACCAAAGTGAGATCCCTAAAAATGACCTGAATACCCTCCCCACCTCAAAAATGGGGTTTAAATCAACCCCCCCCCCGAACCCACCTCCACCATTTTTGGGTTTACCCGATGTTTCACTGCACCTGGGCCACAATCAAAACCCGGCTAGATGAAGGTTAGTAAGGGACAATCCCAATACATAGCTGCGGCCTTCTTAAATCTTTACATGGTTCTGGGTAGACCATTTTCATACCGGGCTAATTATTAGGGGGAAGAGATTACATGGTTCTGGGTAGACCATTCTAATGCCAGGTTTTGGTTGTGACTCACCTACTGGTGCCATCTGTGTCGCATCCGAGCCGCTGGATGCCGCTGGGGTGGTGCAGCCAGGCAGTCCAGGCGCCGCCCTGAGCTGGACCAACATGGCGCAGCCGTTTTTGTTTTTGTTCCCCCCTCTTTCTTTTTTTTTCGGTTTGTTTGGTGGGTCTTCAAGGGGAAACCAAATTGAAATCGGCCATTTCGGGAGGGGGGAGGGAAGGTCTTCAAGGGAAACCAAATTGAGAACGGCCATTTTTTTGGGGGGGGGGCTCGATTCCTAAAAAAAGACACACCCGCGATAAATCTTGAAAACGTGTTGGAAGTGGCGAATCTGTGGATCCATTCCTGGAGATTAAAAGACTAGCAAAAGACTACAAAAACAAAAATGGGACCAACAAAAGGAAGACGAAATCCACCCCTGTTTCGACCCATCCAATTTGGAGTCTGGAGTTGAGGTCGCCCGTGACAGGGTCAAAAAAAGCGCATCCAAACCGTTTGCGAGAATGGAAGCTCCCAGGCCTCTGTAAATGCAAGTCTTCCAAAGGAGTCCTGGGAGCGTCCATGGTCGGTACAAAATGCTGGCCAAGGAGATTGGTGGGAAATGACCCGAAAACTGTGAGAATGTTGACCCCTGATTAATCAAGGGACCTTCTTGGGGATTTGTTTCAGGGGGCCATGATTGCTTCACTCCAATAGCGACCCCAAAGCAAACCAGCCCTTGCCGCCAAAATCCGACTGGGGCCGAAGGAAGCTCGGACCCAAGGGGGAAAAAAGAAACAAGGGCTCTGAGGTTTCTTTGTTTTATTTTTGCTTGCGCAAGGGGATGCATCGTCTTTGGGACGCAGCAGAAGTTGGAGAGTTTTCAGAAATTCGGAGTTTTTTGACAACCCCTCACAAAGTGCCCTGCATACATGTCTTGTAGCCTGGTCTTTGTCCAGAATGAGAAGTCAGGCGTCACCTGCAGCATGTGCCACTTGCTCCGGGGGGATTGGCGGTTTGGAAGTTAGGATGGCTTGCCCCTTTGGTTTTACCAAGGGCTCGAAACCGTAAAAAAAAGTGGCCTGAAACTTGAAGCAACGCACAATATGCATCTTTTAACAGGAGTGCGCAATTCCCTGTTTCCTCTTGGTGATTGGTGAGTGTACGATGACTGGCCGGGAAGCTTTTCGGATGGAACCAGGGAAAATCCGATATGGCTTAAGAGATCCTGATTGAAAATGCCAAGATCTTTGAATGCATGACACCTTAAAACTTGACCGACCGATGAAGGATTCCCGCATAAGCAAGCAAATCCTGCCTTGCCTTAGGTCTGGAAGCCCATTTTATTTTGGGAAGGACACCTACCCTCCCACCAACTAACATGGAACCTGACAGGGGGGTCCTGGAAGATACCTTTCCTTTTAAAGGGACCCCTGTCAGGTTCCATGTCAGTTGGTGGGAGGGTATCCTTATAAGAAGCCTTTTATCTTATTTTTGGGGGGGGGACGCCGCCTATGTTGAGACCAGCCTTGAGCACCAGAGGGTTGGCCTTGCGCTGCACCTGGCGTGGGCGTGGCCCAAACCACCGCCGAAATCAAGCCGCGGATTTCGGTGAAGTCTGGGAATCCCTTCCCCCTAATACCCCCCCCCCTATTCTATGTGTTTTTTTTTTTTTTTTTAAGGAGAAAAACAAATCTTCCCGGCAAGTCATGTGTTATTCTTAGGGAGACCTTTATCAAGAGGGGGAAGAGACTGTTTTTGCCAGGGCGTGCATCAAAACCAGGGTATTCTTGTTTACCAACTGTGAACTGGCAAGTACTTTTTGCAGCATGATTTATCCTGGTTGGAAGCACGAAAGAAACCAGGACCCAAATGCTTAAAAAGAGCCGTATGCACTTCTCAAGAACATTGGGCCAGGTCCAAGCCGACCGATGGCGAACCCGTCATAGCATTGGGCCCAGTGGAAAATACCAACCCACCCTCTCCCTCCTGAGAACCTCTGCCTTCCAGACTCTCCCAGAATTCATCAGCGCTGAGCTGATGAATTGGCGTATCACCCATCCTAGACCCTTACTAATCCGCAAGCTTCTGCTTGAATCCACTGTCCGAATGAGTGCCTCAACACTTTCTTCTTGACTTCCCATTGAGGACATGGGTATGAATCGAAAATGGATGCCCTGTGGGCAGTCGGGGATTTTACAACCACAACCACGAACTGTGGAACGCCAAATGGGACCTGTGTCGGATGCCGATCCAAAAGGGGTCCCGAGATGGATGGTTCACCTATGGAGTTTGGATAGGGGGTGTCACATTAGGATAGGATCCGGATTTGTTGTTTGGATTACGTACTTCTTGGGGAAGTTGCATCCGCTTGCGCGGGTTGTCTTTTAATGGGACCCCCCCCCCGCAGAGAAAAAAAAGGGGGATTGCAAAGTCGTTTCCCATGACCCTTATAAATCCACCCACTGATTGAATCCAGAGTCGACATGACTTCCGTGCGAAATAACATGGAACCCAAAAAACCATCATCTGCTATTGGGTCCCAGACTCAGGACCCCTGCTTGGGTTTAGTTTGCAGGGGAGTCAATGCCCCACAACCCCATTCTAGTCATTTCAGCCCTTGTCTACCTCAGTATGTCCCCCCAAAACCCCTGCACTAATAACCACAAGGCCAGCTGCAGCCAGCACACATGCAGTGCACTGACTGCAGCCAGCCCCATCCCAGACACAGAATGCATCAGGCATTCACTTCTTGGAAGGGTGGGTGGGTGGGTGGGTGGGTGGGTGGGTGGGCGGGCGGGTGGGTGGGTGGGTGGGTGGGTGGGTGGGTGGGTGGGCGCTTTTGACAAGCATTCCTACCACAACCCAAACCTTGCTGCTTGAGCTGCACACATACAGAAGAAGCAACAAGCCAACAACATTTACTGGGGCAAGGCAGAAGCATAAGAGTTTGAGCGGTGCACTGGTCGTATCCCAGCCCACCCCAGCGCACCCCCCTCACCCCAAAAAGCGGCTTGGCTCTGGTGCATAAGCTGCGCTTTGGACACTTCGAGCACTCACGCCGGCGCGCCTCCTCCGCTCGCAGGGGCTGAAGCTTGGCCTCCCGCGCCGCGAAGATCTGCAGCAGGAGCCGCAGCTGCGGCAGGAAGGAGGCCGCGTTCAGCAGCCTCTGCCAAGCTTCCGAGCCGAGAGCGTTCAACCGGTTTGGCTCGTTTGGTTGGTACGATCGTGGTTTGGCGCGTTTTTCAAGTTGGCTGGTCGGTTGGTGGGACGGTGGTGGGTCAGTGGAAGCTGGCTGGTTGGGGGCGGTGGGGAGGTTGGTTGGTTGCTTGCTTGTTTGCTTGGTTGCTTGGTTGCTTGGTTGGTCGCTTGGTTGCTCGCTCGCTGGCTTGCTTGCTTGCTTGCGTGTGTGCCTGCCTGCCTGCCTGCCTGCCTGCCTGCCTGCCTGCCTGCCTTGCCTGCCTGCCTGCCTGCCTGCCTGCTTGCTTGCTTGCTTGCTTGCTTGCTTGCTTGCTTGCTTGCCTCGTTGCTTGGTTTCTTGCTCGCTCGCTTGTTTGCTTGCATGCTTTCTTGATTGGTTGCTTGATTGGTCGCACGCTCGCCTGCGTGCTTGCTTGCTTGGTTGTTTGGTTGCTTGGTTGCTTGCTTGGTTGGTTGGTTGGTCGCTTGCTTCCTTGTTTGTTTGCTTGCTTGCTGGCTGGCTTGCTTGCTTGCTTGTTTGCTTGCTTGCTTGCTTGGTTGCGGTTGGTCAGTCGATTGGTTGATCAGTTGATCGGTTGATCGGTTGAACGGTTGATCAGTTGGTTGGTTGGTTGGTTGGTTGGTTGGTTGGTTGGTCGGTTGGTCGGTCGGCTGGTTGGTTGGTTGGTTGGTTGAAGTTGGCTGGTTGGCTGGCTGGCTGGCTGGCTGGCTGGCTGGCTGGCTGGCTGGCTGGCTGGCTGGCTGGCTGGCTGGTGCTGGCTGGCTGGCTGGTTGGTTGGTTGCCCAGTACCTTCTGTCCAAAGCAAGATGGAGCCCAGGGGCCCCAAGCAAATCTCTTTTTGTTCCAATAGCCTTCAGTATCATCCGGCGGGCGGGAACGGCGGCGGGGTGTTCAATCAAGAGCGTCTTCTCCCGCGGTGTGGGTGTGACTATTTCTTTGGGGTGGGGCAATGCAGTGGACATGTTTGTCCATCAACCATTGTGGCGGGGTCTATGCGAGCCAAGGAACCCGACCATCACAAAGCCCGCCCTCTCAGGCGGCAGACCAGGAAGATGCAGCGATGGCATGATCAGGAGCCTGCAACAAATTGCAAGTTGCCCATCCCCGTGTTTCGGGTTCCATGACGGGTTGCCTTCGTATACGTTGGAAGGACAACCAGTGTCCTCCCATTCATGGAGGTTTGCAAAGGACTTCTGGAACACCCATCTTCGCAAAGCTGCCAGGCTACTTCCTGAATCAAGAGCAAGTAAGGCTTCCCAGATTGGTGTAAACCAAAATGGTTGATAGAATTCATCCGAGCCTTGAACATCTGCTTCCCGGATTAGTGGTCCTTCGCTGGAAAAGCACCCTTCCACGTGTTGATATCCTGCACTCCCCTCGACTCCCAGCCGCGGTGCCCAGCAATGAAAGGGCCCACGGTCTCGCTGGCCAGATCGATCTGCGACATCATGGAGTTGGTGCCTTCGATGAAAACCCACCTTTGGGAAGGTCCCATTTTGCAGGTCTTGAGAGGAGCACCTTAGCTCCAAAGAAGAAGGGGCTTTCCCTAAAAGGTGTAGCAACTCTCATTTCACTGTTGGACTGACGGTCGTGTCCTTTCTCTCCAAATGGCCATGCAACCCAAAACCAGCTAACCCTGATGGTGAGGTTTTGTGGGCTTACCTGGCACCAAGGGGTGCAAATCCACATCCAGCTCCCACCAATCCAACCCCATTGAGGGCTGTGTTAGGGTTTGTTTAAAGGCAAGCCAAAGCATAAAGACTTTCTTTGCTTCGAACCATCCCCGCGTAAGAGCTTTGTTTGCCAATGGGTGTTGCCGGTGAGAAGCACCAAGAGCTAGCAAAGGCCACAAAATGCCCGGTGCGCCGAAAAGAAAAATACATAAATAAAATAAATAAATAAGTAAACAAAAAAAACTGGGGAACACTTGAGCCACGGTCAATCTATGTGGATATCATACATCCCCTGGTCTGTGTGGAATATCTAGTGCATCCCCCCCCGGCACGTTCCTCCCAAATGAACCAACACATCTGGATAGTGAACAAACCTCACACGTGTGCATCTTCTGGAGTATCCTTTGCTGGTCGTTTCAGAGGGAAACAATGGAAACTGCCCAAATTGGGACCACCATCGGGAGACAACCCGTGGTTCCCTTCAAAAAAAATGCCCTGAGGCAACTCACTTTTACAGGGGCAAACTCGAAAAGAGTACCTTCAAGTTCCCCTATGTTTGTCAGCCGCTCATATGAATCAATATCAAAACCTGGTCTTAAATTGGTCTACCCAAATCCATGCAAAAAAAGTATGAAACAAGTAAGCAAACAGACAGACCGACAAACAATCAAACAAACAAACAAACAAACAAACAAACAAGCAAATAAACGAATCAATACATAAAGACAAATATATATATATATATATGTGTGTATGCACATGTTATAAACATACACAAAAAGCAGCCGCGCCTATTTGTAGCTAGGACTATCCCTACCTTCGTATACCAGAATCGGTTTTGATTGTGTGACTCATATGGCCAACAAAGGAAGAAGATGTATGGGTGTAACCTTTTTGAGGTTTTCCAGATTCAAAGGAAGACCAAAAGGAACTATCCCAATATGCATATCAGAATCAGCCACTTGATTAAATATTTGTATAGAATAATAATTCTTATCCAAATGTTCAGTTTCAAATTCAGCAATAGCAGACTCGAAAGTCTTCACGCAAAAAAACACACAATAATATCACCCACCATGTTTTAGGTAAATACAACCACCATTATTTAGGATGTCCATCCTCCAAATTGGGTCACATGGGTGTGGCTCAAAATTAAACAGGAGGGGCAAACCGCGGGTTTTGGTCCATGTTTCCACTTACCAAGGGCAACCCATTTTGGAATTCCGCTTTTTTGAGCCACTGCCACATTGTTTTAATGGGGGTTGCACCCCAGGGACCATTTAAACTCCATTTAACGCCAAAATTTCTGGGGACTACGGGAGCGCCGAGGAGTCGAGCAGCGCTTGAGCATGTCGCCCTCAAAGAGGCGCGGCGCCCACTCCCGCTTCACAGACACGTCGCTCAAAGCGGCACCCAGCTTCTCCTAAGTTGGCCAAATGGCCTTGTCTCTTAATCAAGATGTGTGGTTTCCTTTGGGTTTCTCAAAAATGGGTTGTGTTCTTTTGGTGGCCTAAAAATAGCCTTTGGCTGCTTAAATAATGTGTTGATTCTTGTTGGTTGCTCAAAGATGGGTTGTCTTCTGTTGGCTTCTGAAAGGTGGGTTGTCTGTTCGGCTGCAGTAAAATCGGGTGCTTCCTTTGGGTGTCTTTCTTTTGGCTTCTCAATAGTGGGTTGTTTGTTGTTGGTTTCTCGAGAATCGGCTGTGTCCTTTTGGTGGGGAGTGTCCTTTCGATTCTGAAAAGCAAGCTTGTTTTCTCTTGGCTTCTCTAAAGTGGCTTGTTTCTGGTTGGTTTCTTAAACATGGGTGGTCTTTTTTAAGAAAGATGTGTCTTTGGGGTTTCTTACAAATCAGTCGCTTCATTTTGGCTTCCCTTTACACCATCCAACACAGCTTCTTCCCGAGAAAAATCTGTCCAACTGATCCGGACTCCAGGTATGGCACCTTCTTGAGCCGGCTTCACTTCACGATGCGATCAGATTGCAGAAATACTGTGGATGGTGACGCGAAATCCAGAAATAGCACCACCGAACTCAGAAACCCTGGTTTCTGATTCGAGTCCCCAACGTAAATACCGCCAATGGTTTCAAAGTGGTGCGATTTCTGGATTTTGCAACCATCCAGTGGAACATGCTTCCTCAGCCTGGGGCTGGCTACTGGCTCATGAGTTCCGCCGCGAACATTTGGCGCCTCGGTTTCCCTAGAAGAGGAAGCCGGATCAACAGGACCCCGCACGTTTCCTCCATTGCAAAGTCGGCCATCCCCGTTGGGTTTTTCCATCGAACTGTTTTTCGGCGCGACCCTCGCGACCTCTTGAATACCAGGGACTCGCTCTAAAACACTCGCTGTGGTTCACCTCGGGGAGCTACGGTGGATGGTGACGCGAAATCCAGAAATCGCACCACCGAATTCAGAAACCCTGGAATGATTCGAGTCCCCAACGTAAATACCAACAAACAATGGCTGCCCATGGTTTCAGAGTGGTGCGAAATGGATTTCGTCCACAGTATGTCCATTGAATTCTCTGGCAGCCATGCAAACAGTGCCTTTCTTCTTGGCTCAGGTCAGAACAAGCTGGAACCGAAAGCACGCTGCCTTGAGGTTCTTTCTGTTTTGGGGGGTCCAAAATTTGTAAAAGAAAAAGGAGAGACACGCCCAAATACGACGCTTTCCTTACTTGGCCTTTGCTTGAAAACCAACTGTCTTCCATGTTAAACGCTTTTGTTTGTTGTTTTTTGCTCGAAAAGCCCATCTCTTCCATGGTGTTTCACCCCATTTTCTGAGTTTCTCACAATGGTCGACCCCCTTGTAATTCAAAGGCAAACCAACAGGCGACCACCTGCTTGGAGGGGTCCCCAATCTTGAGAAACCTATGGTCAGACCGTCAGAAAGACCCACATCTGCACCAAAAAAAGATCGGGCCGGAAGCATAGGTGGCCTTTTGGAAAAGTAGATGGGTTCCCCTGGTAAATGGTTGATAAACCCCACCTAAACCCGTGGAACCCATCTATTTTTAGCCAAACTCAACTGAAAAAAACATCATCCTCTAGCAAAACTCGCCTAAAAACCAAACCGGTTTTCTCCTAAGACACAGAACCGCCCTCGGTTTTTTTCGCCGAACGAACACCGATCAAAAGATCGACACTTTTTTGCCGCAGGTTCCAGCACGCTGAAGCCGCTGAAGGCCAGCAAAGCGCCCCAGTCGCTGCCCTCGGCTCGAAATCGAACTCGGAAACCCAGCGAAGTTTCTGAGTCTATTCCCCGTAAAAATTAAGAGGGAAAAACAAAAAAGAAAGCAAAAAAAACAAGGTATGGTGTTTCACGGTTTCAACCATAGCTTCAAAGTGGTGTGTTTGCCTAAGTCAAAGGTTCAAGGCCCCCGAGAAAAGAAGAAGAAAAAAAAAGGAGAAATACCAACTTTAAGGTCCACCAAACTACCAACTTTAAGGTCCACTTGAAAACCTTTGCCCAACTTGGGTCCCCTGAAAAAAAAAACAAGAAGAAAAAAACGCACGTTCTGGCTTTGGTTTCAACCATAGCTTCAAAGTGGATTTTTTGCCTTGCCCGAAGTCAATCGGGTACCGCTTTGTGAGAAAATATGGTAGGGTAACCCCAAGATGGGTTACCCTGGTAAATGGAAACCTCCGGACTAGAACTAACTTTCACCCCATAGCAATCTGAGTTGTTATCTGACCCTAAGAATCTTGGGACCAAACTCCAAATGCTTAGGTTATGAAAGTCCCAACCCTTTGCCAATGTCCAAACTGGTCCAGCTAACCACACTTGAGGGAGGTTTCAAGGCCGAGCCTGGCCAATCAAGTCATGTGGGGCTCCGAAACCTTACTAACAGTCACCCCAGATCCAATCGAGTTGGGCGGGCCAAAGACTTGGGCTGCCGCCAAAGGCAACCAACCAAGGTCAAGAGTCTCTATACTACTTTGGTATTTCCCGAGGTTTCTACCTGCAAATTGCAGTGGCTCCCCCCACTCGAACTGCCCACCGAAACGAACATGTGGTCAAACCAGGGGCCCGCAGAATCCACCACGAGAGGGGAATCACGGCGTCACTCTGCTTGAGCTCGGCATCAGGAGAGTGGGGTTGCAACCGAGTTGAGGAGCATTCATTTGGCGGTGGCTCAAAAAAGTGGTACCAAAATGACACCTTTCTAAATGGAGACCAACAGCAAAACCTGCGTAACCCTAGGTCTTTAATTTTGAGCCACACCCATTTCGGTGGCAATCTGCTTACAGCCGGGTCCTTCAAGCCTCAACCACCCGGCGAGAAAAAGACAGACTGCCTCTTCAGGAAGTGCCGCCGGTCACGGGCCGGCTGAATTTTTTTTAGAACCCTCAGGCAGCAACAAGGCTGGGACGATATCCATTGTAGTTGCGGAAAAAAAGGGGAGGAAAAAAAAAAAAAAAGAGAAACCTGACGCCACTGCAGATACGAGCTGCAACAACTGAACCTTGCTACAAGTGCGTTCTTTGTGCTTTGGCTCAAATGTTGTGACGGCCGTTGTGAAGCGTGTGGTTTTATCACAGCGCAACAGGGGCCTGGCAGCGCCTTTGGTCATGAAGGATCTGTGTTCTTTGTGAGTTTCTTTAGACATGGCTGTGGGTCAAAACCCAGGAAACCCCTGGTGAACGTAAAAATAGCTGGCAAATGGATGTTCATCCACCCCAACATGGAGCCATAGGTTTTGCCCCATGGCCACATCTGTTTTCCACCATGAATCATACTTGAGTTTGGCCAGCACCTCCCACCACAAGACCGTCACACCTGTTCTGGAAGCCGTCAGCTGTCAGAGATTACAAACCGAGTTGTAATTCCTTCCCGAACCTGTGGACTATAAGATATGGTACCCCACGGGTTGACTGTTAAGATAGTGACACGACCTCCAGAGCTTACCTCTGCCCCCACCCAGCCCGACCTCCACTTTCGACAGCAAAAGCACCGCTGTGGCGCCCAAAACCGCCACCGCCTCCGGTCGAACCCCACATGGGAAGCAGGTAACTTGCTGGTTCGGGGAAGAAAGAAAAAAGCGTGGTCTTTGGAATAAAGGATAGGGATCCCGCTGAACAGAAACCACCAATGCGATGGCTCAGCTTGGGGTCATTCCCTCATTTCCCTGCCAGCTACATAAAGCAACCACACACAATACTCGTTGGCTGCCACTCATGGCCCCAAAATTGGTGGTCTATGCTTAGTTTGGGCATGGGAGTCAGCCCAAGAACTTGCGCCAAAACCCACAAGCCGCCAAAGACCTTCCCATGCCCTCTTGCGGAAACTGGTAGAATTTGTCTGGAGCTCGCATGGGCGTGTTGCAAGAACGCGAAACTCCTGAAACCAAACGACACATTCACAGGCAAAGGTTGAATCCGATGATGTGCCTCGATGAAATCTGCATTGAAACTTCTTGCAAAAGGGGGGGTTACCTGATTCATCAAAGGGCACCAAACCCGGACCAAACCCCTTTTCAACTCGTTTCCAAGCGCCCGTTGATTCTTTGTGGGCGCTGCAAGAGCTCCAATCTAATCTGGGTGTGAGCTCTGCTCATTGTCAAAGGATGGGTGCTCCAAATGAGGTCTGCGAAAAAATACTTCCTCTGACCCTTGACAACCGTAGGGCTGAAGGCTAAGGCTTAATGTCACCAACCAATGCGGCCACGCGGTACCATCACAGTTGACGTGTCGCGTAGTTTGAAGGGGGGACTGTTGGGCTTGGAAGAGCAAGTTAGAAAAGGACCAGTTTGGGTAAATGTCAAAAGCCTGTGAAAGCCAAGGCTATCCCTTTTTGACACATAGCCATGGCCCGCCTTCTGAACAATCAGAACAGTTGCTCTCAAGATTGCCCTCCCTCCCACGAACATGGCAACTGACACAGGGCATTCGGTGGAGGAAAATCATCTTCTGGGTACCCTCCATAGTCGTCATGCTTGTTGGAGGGTCATGCTTGTTGGAGGGAGGGAGCAGTTGGTGGTTCTTGTCCATCAGTAAACCCCGCACTTGAAATCGGAATGCACACATTCTCATCACAGTCCCACCCTTCCCCCGGCTCGTGCGAAACTGGCTGTGTGTGTGTGTGTCCTACGATTCCTTCTTATTGGCTAACCAAAGAAAGTTTAGCAAGAACTTCGTCGTACTAGAACAAAATGAGCCAGCTCGCTCAAAGGATTCACCTTCCGTAATCTTTAAGAACAGATGCTCCGTGAAGAAACTAGGAAAAAGCTGGAACCGGAGCTGGTAGCTTGCGCGGAGCGGTCTCGGCGCCTTGCCCATGGGCACGGACGCGCGCACGCGCTTTTCGCAACATCAATTTGTGCGGCAGGCGCAGCACTTTCGCAAGTTCAAATAGATATACAGACAGATAGATTAGATTAGAATGAATTAAATAGGATAGGATGGGATAGGATAGGATAGGATGGGATAGGATGGGAAAGGATGGGATAGCATGGAATAGGATGGGATAGCATGGGATAGGATGGGATAGGATGGGATAGGACAGGGTAGGGTAGGGTAGGATGGGATAGATAGATAGGTAGACAGATATGGATAGATAGATGGATAGATAGATAGATGGATGGATGGATGGATGGATGGATGGATGGATGCATGGATGAATGGATGGATGGATAGATGGATGGACGGATAGATGGATAGATACATACATAGATAGATACATAGGTGATTGATTGTTTGGACTAGACTGGATTGAGTAGATGGGTTAAATTAGATTAGACTGTTAGATAGATGCATAGACAAGAGGGATAAGGCAGATAAAATAGATGAGATAGATCAGATATATAAGCTAGACAAGATAGATAAGATATACCAACACCGATAGATATGATAGAAATTCACACAGACAGACAGACAGACAGACAGACAGACAGACAGACAGACAGACAGACAGACAGACAGACAGACAGACAGACAGACAGACAGACAGACAGACAGACAGACAGACAGACAGACAGACAGACAGACAGACAGACAGACAGACAGACAGACAGACAGACAGACAGACAGACAGACAGACAGACAGACAGACAGACAGACAGACAGACAGACAGACAGACAGACAGAGACAGACAGACAGACAGACAGAGACAGACAGACAGACAGACAGACAGACAGACAGACAGACAGACAGACAGACAGACAGACAGACAGACAGACAGACAGACAGACAGACAGACAGACAGACAGACAGACAGACAGACAGACAGACAGGCAGTCAGGCAGGCAGGCAGGCAGGCAGGCAGGGAGGCAGGCAGGCAGGCAAGCAGGCAGGCAGGCAGGCAGGCAGGCAGGTAGAAAGGTAGGTAGGTAGGTAGGTATGTACGTAGAGTTGCAAGCAGATAGATAGACAGTCAAATAGATAGATAGATAGATAGATAGATAGATAGATAGATAGATAGATAGATGGATAGATACATAGATAGCTTAGATAGCTAGATAGATAGCTAGATAGATAGCTAGATAGATGGCTAGATAGATAGCTAGATAGATAGATTAGACAGGATAGGATAGGATAGGATAGGATAGGATAGGATAGATAGATCGATAGATAGATAGACAAATAGCTAGCTAGCTAGATGGACAGATAGATAGATGACTAGTTCGGAAAAAAATAAGAAGACAAAACTAAGCTTCGAATTTGCCTTTTAAGCCAACCTCCCCAACGAGAAGTCCCCCTTGACCTCTTTACCGCTCCTTCGCCTCGCGACGCGCTTCGCCTCACGGCTCGCTCGCGCCTGCGCGGCCACGCCCAGCGTCACCGTGGTTTTGCGGCAGCTGCGGTCCGCCCAGGCGCCCAGCGGGGGACTCAGCAGCGAGGTGCCCAGCGTGGTGCAAAGTCCCCAGAAGGCCGGGCCTGGCGGAGCTCCGAAGAAAACAAAAAGCGGCGCCTCGAGTGGCGCGGTGCTTTTTCTTTTTCCATGTCTTTTTCCCACTACAGTAAACCCTTTGGCCTCATAGGCTTGTTTGTCCATGGTTTTTCCATGGCTTTTTCATCACTGTTCATGGCTTTCTTTCTTCATAGCGGTTGGTGCTCTCTTTCTTCTTTTTTAACGAGAACCGTAAAACCAGTCACCCTTCACAAGGCTGCCCCTTTTTCTGATCTGGGCGGATGGAAGCTGAAAAGATCCTGGTCCAGTTTCCACGGTCGCGTGGCAAGCCGGTTCCTGTTGGGTGTGCTCAGTAGGGAATGCCCCGTTCGGGTGTTGGGAATGACCCGGTTCCCTTAAAGGAGACCATAGATGATGGTTCATAAGGGTCATTCCCTCATTCCCTGCTGAGAATGAGAAAGAATGGCGAAACTCGACCTTGGTCAATATTGATCTAAACAACCACACCCTGCTTCCCAGAAAAAAAAAAAGAAAAGAAAAAAAAACTGAATCTCTTTCAACACGTGTTTTGATCTCTTGACGAATTGGCCGTTGGTTTCGGTTGTGGCTTCAGTCGATTGGGTTGCGAAAAGCGGCGGAGAGAACCCCCCAGAATCTCCAGCACAGTCTGCCAGACAGGGCTCCTTGTGGATGGTTGAGAAATCCATCTCGCAAAACGCAAGGAAACTATATGGTGCAAACCATGTTTTGCTGGTATTTACACTATATAGGGGAATAATCAGAAACCAGGGTTTCTTAGGCGGTGCGAAGTGGACTTTGTCCATCCACCCTAAAAAAAATGACCCCACAAAAATCATGTGTTTCCCCCCCCAAAAAAAAAAAAAGACGTCTGCAACACAACGGCGGCAAGGTCCCAAGTTTACACCATCAACAAATAATACAAAAACAATAAGAGGAAGCAAAACAAAGAAGAAACCAAAAAATAGAGAAACATATGAAAAAGAAAAAAGAACCCGCGCCTAAGAGCTGGCCCGGGGTGAACCTCAGCAGCACCAAGGGCGCAATGAAGAGCCAGCCCTGGGTCGCCAGCCTGCGACTTCCCCGCGACCGACCCGGGAACTTTTTGGTGAAGAAAAAGGCGACCGGTGAGTGGGTCAAAAGGGAAAGCACACGGAAAATTCAATTGTGCTTCTCTTTGCTGGTGCGATGGGTAGGGAATGAGTGGGAATGAACTAGTTTTCTTGCTGGTGCGATAGGTAGGGAAGGAGGGAATGAACTTGGGGGTCCCCTTAAAGGAAACCCCAAGGGATGCATATTCTTCCCTGCTGAGCACCGGCAAGTCTGGGCGGTTGGGAGAAATGAAAAGACCCACACACAAGGGAAAACCCCCGACTCACAACAAAGCTTGACGTGGGAGCATGGATCTGGTCGGTCATGAATTGGCGGTTTGGAGAAGTGGCTTGCATAGATTCGAACTCCTGGTTCCGCTTGTAACTCACCTAGAAAGCTGGCGCTGTGACGCTCCTGGTCAAGAATCTGATAATTGTAGCCAAGATTCACCATATCTTCAAAAGAGAGGGGCCAAACGTTTGAGCTAAGCTTGCCGTTTTTCAGTACACAAAGCCTTCAATGGCTAGTTCCCTTCTCGGTTTTCTTTGCAGCCACAAGGGTTCCCTATTCTTGGAAATACTCATCGTCATGTCACCTTTCAAGGATGTGTGAAATGCGTCTTGGTTCAACTTCCGCAGCCATATTTGGAGGAATCCCTCATGAACTGCAAGGTTGTCCATTGCAGTTTGCAATGGCGGGGAATTGTCCTCAAACTGATGTGTGCGTGTGGGTCTGTGTGCCGATTGCCTCGAGCAACTGTGCCTTCTGTCATGGAAACAATCTTCGTCAAGGGAGCCTAACTAAGCCACGTTCAAAACGTACGGTTCCCCAACTGGACATGGGAAAATTGGTGTCCCGTGGTTTGCAGGATTCCTCGGAATTCTACCAACTCCCTCCCTGAATAAACCATGTGTTTGCTTTTTATCCAAGACTCATCTATGGAATTGGGGGGTGGCTTTTTCACTGCTTCCACATTGCCATATGCGCACTTCATGTAAGAAAACACACATGCGGCCACAAATGGGAAAGACCACTGCGGGGGGCTCCCATCCCCACCTAGAGGAACATGAGCAGTTGGTCCAGGATAGGTACGTATATATATATATATATATATATTCACATATTTATATACATGCACGGAAAGTAAGCAGACCCCTGGCTTCGGAGGGCTTCCAGCGACGACTATGAGCCATAGGAAATGTGGTTGTCGCCTCGCGGATGCTCGTATCAAGTCCCGGCCCTGTTCCACATGCGGGTGACTCGTCTTTTCTTTGGGGGACACCCAAAATGCTGGTTTTCCTGTTGGTTTCCATTAAGAAAAAGACACACCCATACTGTAGATGCACCCTTGATTCGCCTTAAACTGCTCTATATTCAAAGTCAGAGCTTCAAGTTCAAGGGTAAGCTCATTTTACCCGCAGCCGAGTCCAGCTGCTGGTGGCGAACATCGTAATGTTGATTTAAACATCTTTTGAATTATTACATTGGTGCAGAAAAAATGAAGGTGCAATTTGCCATTCGATGGGTTTGTTGCCTAGAGAAGACGACTTTAAACAGCTTTTGGTTTGTTGCATTGGTGCCGAAAAAAATGAAGGTGCAATGCGATTCGATGGGTTTGTTGCCTAGAGAAGACGACTTTAAACATCTTTTCAATTTTTGTATTGGTGCCGAAAAAAATGAAGGTGCAATTTGCCATTCGATGGGTTTGTTGCCTAGAGAAGACGACTTTAAACATCTTTTGAATTTTTGCATTGGTGCCGAAAAAAAATGAAGGTGCAATTTGCCATTCGATGGGTTTGTTGCCTAGAGAAGACGACTTTGAACATCTTTTGCGAAAAAAATGAAGGTGCAATTTGCGATTCGATGGGTTTGTTGCCTAGAGAAGACGACTTTAAACATCTTTTCAATTTTTGTATTGGTGCCGAAAAAAATGAAGGTGCAATTTGCCATTCGATGGGTTTGTTGCCTAGAGAAGACGACTTTAAACATCTTTTGAATTTTTGCATTGGTGCCGGAAAAAAATGAAGGTGCAATTTGCCATTCGATGGGTTTGTTGCCTAGAGAAGACGACTTTGAACATCTTTTGCGAAAAAAATGAAGGTGCAATTTGCCATTCGATGGGTTTGTTGCCTAGAGAAGACGACTTTAAACATCTTTTGAATGTTTGCATTGGTGCCGGAAAAACATGAAGGTGCAATTTGCCATTCGATGGGTTTGTTGCCTAGAGAAGACGACTTTAAACATCTTTTGAATGTTTGCATTGGTGCCGGAAAAAAATGAAGGTGCAATTTGCCATTCGATGGGTTTGTTGCCTAGAGAAGACGACTTAAACATCTTTTGAATTTTTGCATTGGTGCCGAAAAAAATGAAGGTGCAATGCGCTTCGATGGGTTTGAGGCAACATACAGTAAGACTACACGCCTCACGTTTTGCCTGGAGCTCTCTCGACCCCGCCTGGTGATGCCATGGCTCAGCAGCAGCTTCCGGTAGACGCTTTGGTCATCCTCTCCCGGCAATAGCTGCTCTCTCGACGCCATCCCAACCCGGAAACGTCTCCGAAGCGGAGTGATGACAATTGAACATGTGTGCGATGTCAACTAAAAGAAACGAGATCAACCCTACAAATGTGTACAGTTGCATGTTCCTTCAAAGCAAACGTCGATCAGCACATGCAGTTCAACGTGTGCAACATCATGAAATTCCCGCAACCTTGCGACAAGCTACTCTGTATCCTGTCTACCTGGCATGTTGCCCAAAATATCGAAAAATCGGATCGTCAACAAAGAGAGAGCCGGATTCTGCGGTTTGCGTACCAGGGGCGTGTATCTGAAGGCCACTCTCCCTAACTTGAGCTGCGGAAAGCGCCCATATGAGACACGAGAGTGTTGGTCTGCATCATTCAAACAGCCCTTGAACACCCAAAACTTCCATGACGGAAATGCTGGTCAATGGTGACAATAAACTCCTGATAAAATGTAACTGTCCGATCTCACCACAAAGTCCCGGCCCATCGCTCCGTCGAGCGGCTACATATATAGCCCAGTTGTTGTTTTAAGCCGTTCTTCCTCGTGGTCTTTCGCTTGCGGTTCCCCCTTGCAAAACTTGGGTGCCTTGGGATATGTTGATTGCCTCAAGGCAATTCGCGCATTTTGCACACGTTGCTCCTCTTGTGTACCTTGTTTGTCGGGTTTGGTTTGGCCCTTCCCTTAAGACGGGATCGGACGCAGCATTAATGTCCAAACAACAAGAGCAAAAAAAAACACGTTCAGGCATGTCGCACTGCTCCTAGCTTGAACCCAAACATGAAACCTCAAAAGAACAAAGCTCGTCCGAAGCGGCCGCAGTTCTTTTTACCGGGATTGCTGAAAGTTGCACTGCTTCCAGGGCACTAGTGCGCCTGGAGCAGGAGGCACATTGACCCCCCGAAATGTGAAAAGGCAAGACAATGCGTGTCCTTGCGTGTAAATGCAGTGCTTGGGGGGGCGCGGCATGCGTGCCCACGCCCCAAGGTCCGGAGACCGACAGTCCGGAGACTCGAGGTCCGGAGACCGAAATTGGTCCGGAGACCTGGTCCGGAGACCAAAGTGCCCGGAGGCGACCCACGAAAGTGCAGAGAAACTGCTATCTATCCTGGCAAAGCCTGGCATAGGGCAGTGCAGGGCGGGTGGGTGGGTTTCAGAAATGAAACCGCAGGTTTGGGTCAAGGCTAGGAGCAAAACGGCCAACGCATAGTTCGATTCACCACATGCCCTAAACACAAGGGAAAAGAAACCCTAAGCGTTAAGGCATGTCGCACTGCTCCTAGCTTGAACCCAAACATGAAACCTCAAAAGAACAAATCTCGTCCGAAGCGGCCGCAGTTCTTTTTACCGGGATTGCTGAAAGTTGCACTGCTTCCAGGGCACTAGTGCGCCTGGAGCAGGAGGCACATTGACCCCCCCTTCAGTGTTTCAGGCAACCCCGGTAAAAGCGAACCCGCTGGGCCGAAGGCCTCATCACCCGCCCTTCAGAGTGGGGTTGTACCTGGCAGGGCAGATGTTAGCGGCACCATGCACGCTGGGTTGTGAACAGCTTGGCATGCGGTGACTGCACTTTTTTCTGGTCAGAGCGGCTTGAGTAAGCGGCTGGCTGACGTCGCCAGTTGTTCTGGCTGACAGGGCAACGGCGGATATTGGGTCAGAAGGCCATGTCGGATGCAGGCTAGGCTGGTGCAGCGACGACGGAGGCTGCTGCCAAATGTTCCGGACGCCAGGGCGCATGCATCGGACACAGTTGAATGCCTCGGCCTGACATCGCTAGGCTTGCAGGGCTGAAGCGTATACCGGGCCAACCGACCTCTGCTGAGATCGTCCGCCCAATCATTGCACCTTCCTGGAACGTGCGTCGGCTGCAGCAGCACGTTGTGAGCGTGAGCCCAGAAGGCTGTTAATTGCACAAAAAGTTGCAACGGCCAGGAGGTCGTGAACAGTTTGTTAAGGCTTGCTTCCGTGGCGGAATTATCTGTGCCGGAAGGCATGCTAAACGAGTAGTGCCCACCACCAATGTGGCTGTGGGTTGCTTGCAGCAGTGCTAACTGTGCAAGAGTTTCAAAGCATGCGATGTACCGCTGTCCTGGCTTGACAAGGCAAGGCCACACGGCTCTTATGTCTTGCATGTTCCAGGTCTCGGCGAACCACACCACTTGGGAGGATGTGATTGCCCAGCCCCCAATCCCCACCATATCATCTTCGGCACACGCGTCGGCGGCAGCCAGAGCTTGCAGCTGGCGTGGCCGCGCCAAAGGCTGAATGGGCGAGCGTCGAAAGCACGACGCCAGCCAAGTAAGGCACTGTTGGCTTGACTTGGAAAGGCTGGTGTATGGGTTGTTGGGGTCCGCGATGCGCACCCATGTGGGCTTGCTAGTGCCAGGCACTTGCGGAATGTCTTGAGGGCAATGCATGGTGCGGCCTGAAATTTCCAAAATTTTGGAGCCCGCTGTGATCCACAAGCCCGGGAGGCTATGGCTAGTTTTGAGGTCCTTAGTCAAGGATGCTCGAAAGGCTGACGGTATTGAGTGCATGGAGCCTGGCGGGCTGAGGTCCGCGTAAAGCGGTGCTAGCCAGGACCTGAGGTGTAGGGCAACGCTGGTGGCCCAAATAAGCAGGCCTATGCACTGCTCGAGTGTTTTGCGGGGCACACGTCGATTTCCCAACAGGGATTTGATCAAGGCGTCCAGCTTGGCTAGCTTAGCGGACACGAGCTGAATGGTGTCGTGAGAGAAGTTGACCAAACCAGGCTATCCTGGAATTGCGCCTTTTTCCACGAAATGGGTGCTGCAATGGCACAAAAGAAGAGCACCACCAAGGCAAACATGTCTGGCGCGCTATCCCGGAAGAGTGCACAGAGCAGGTCGTCCACAAAGAGGAAGGCTTTGTGTGGCTTCCAGGCTAGCAACCCATGCACCTGACGAAGCAAGAATGCGCCGGTGCGCTGCCACCAGAAAGCCGAGAAACGGCCCCCAAAATGGCACACTCTGTAGTGGTAGAGCTTCCCTTGAAAGGCGAAGAGCAGAAGGCCATGCTC
>CAUJNA010002004.1:0-47828 GCA_963377175.1 Effrenium voratum
GCGCACGCCCACGCGCACGCGCACGCGCACGCCCACGCGCACGCGCACGCGCACGCGCACGCGAATGTGCACGCGCACGCGCACGCACACGCGCACGCGCACGCCCACGCACACGCACACGCACACGCGCACGCGCACGCGCACGCGCACGCCCACGCCCACGCGCACGTGCACGCACACGCACACGCACACGCGACCGCACACGCGCGCGCAGACGCACATGCACACGTGCACGCGCACGCACACGCACGTGCGCACGCTCTAACGCGCACAAGCACGCAGACACAGACGCAGACACAGACACAGACACAGACACAGACACACACACACAGAGACACACACACAGAGACAGAGACACACACACACACACACACACACACACGCACACCAACACACCCCACCACACCACACCACACCCCGCCGCATCGCATCACATCGCATCACACCACATCACATCACATCACGTCACAGCGCAGCGCAGCACAGCGCAGCGCATCACAGCGCATCGCATCGCAGCGCATCGCATCGCCTCGCGTCGCATCATATCACATCACATCAGATCACATCACATCACATGACATCACATCACATCGCATCACGTCACATGACATCACATCACATCACATCACACACACATCGCGCACAAACAAAAACACACACACACACACAGAAACACACACACAAACACACACACACAAACAGACACACACACACACACACGCACACAGGCACACACACACACGCACGCACAGACACGCACAGCCACACAGACACGTGCGCAAGCACACGCACACGCGCACGCACACGCGCATGCACACGCGCACGCAAACGCACACGCACACGCGCACGCACACGTGCAAGCAAATGCACAAGCGCGCGCACACGCCCGCGCCCACGCCCAAGCCTACGCCCACGCCCACGCGCACGCGCACGCGCACGCGTTCTTGCACGCGCGCGTGCGCGTGCAAGTGCGCATGCGCGCACACACACACACGCACACGCACACGCACACGCACGCGTGCACCGCGGCTGACAGGCTTTTTCCATGCACTTGCGAATGGGCCTATGTTTTGCAAAATCAATGTTCATTTGAGTCATTGCGGCCACGGCAGTTGTGCGTTCATGCGGGAACACACATTTGAGCGCGCGTTCCTCGAAGGCTAGCGTGCTTGCCAGGTGGACGCCTGAATGCATTTTCTAGGCCATGAGTACATGAGCCATGTCCAAGATCAACCTCGATGTGACCCAATATGTTTGCAGTTGTGCATCGATATCGCGGCTGAGAGACTGGGGATGAATAGAGGCCATGGCAAATGGGGGGACGAACACCGGGTGAGGCAAACTTAGCTCTAGCCACAAGACCAGGATTCCAATTGAAAGGAACCATCGAAATCAGTGGACATGTTCCAGCCTGTTCAACGGCAAGTTTGCCCTCGGTGAAACCACCCAGCCGCTGGCCACCCCTACCTCTCCGAATCTTTGGCTTGCATCCATTGGTCCATGCCTCCAGTGGACCGTGGGAGCCACCCTCCGGGGTTTGCAGCTATGCAGCTTTGTATTCGGGTGCTTGAGAGCTCAATCGTGTGGGCGCATATGCATGTGCCAAGACGGGGAGCCCTGGGCTAGAAACCTCTGGCATTGTACTTCAGAAGTGAGGGCTGTGTCCGGTCGGGGCTCCCCTGCGCAGCGCTCACTTTGCCGATTTGTGTAGGGGGTTGCAAAACCGACTGTTCCAAGCAGACGCCTTTGAGAGGATTCGGATGCTGTTTCGTGACACGCACCCAGATTGCTTCTGGAGCAACCTCGAGTGTTTTCTCATGCTCAGTCCGAGCATTGGTGCTTGGTGCATACTTGCATAGTTGGGCCCAGACAGTTGCCCGAAGCAGATGTGCCAAGCTATCCTATGAGTGTTTGCGTGTTTGTGTGCTTGTGCGCGTGTGGGTGTGTGCATGTGTGTGTACACACACATATATACAATATATATATATATATATAGTATAAGTATATGCATGTGTACACGTGTTTGCGTGTCTTTGTCTCCTGCACTTCTGCGCAGGCTGGCCGTCCAGCCGTGCTTAGGGCCGCGCTGGGCAGAATGGCCAGCAACACGGCCTTGTGAGTCGTTAGTCGGCCCGTCTCAGATTAGATGCAGCCTGCGTGGATGCCACGCTTGTGGAAAATTGGGCTAGGCCAATGGCCTTATTGATAAAGTGGTCATGGGAATGGCCTATACTATCACAGAAAGGGGGAGATTCTCCACAAATTCCGTGGTGGATGTCATTTTTCAATGCGCGGAGACGTGAGAACCGCCCAGAGTTTCGACATGCTTTCAGCAGCTGCAAGGCTTTTGCCTTTCGCTTGTCCAACCAGATTGCTGCTTTCTGTAGGCGCAGCAATTGAGTTGCCTTCTGATGCCATGCCGAAAGCTGAAGTGTGGCATAGCTTGAACCTGACACAACTGACACAACTCCACTCCCTGTTTCTTTCCCCAACAGCTGAAAGCTTTGGGGGTCTCAGCCCAGATAGGGTCCGGGGTGGTCCCACCAGGTTCTGCGAGGGCTGCGGGGTGGTCCGGGGTGGTTTGAGGTAAGGTTCCACCATGGTTCCGCCAGGTTCAACGTAAGGCTACACGAGGGTTCGACCAGGTTCCACCACAGTTTTACCAGGTTCTGCAAGGGTGGTTTGAGGTAATTCCGCCAAAGTTCCACCGAGGTAAGGTTCCACAAAGTTTCTCCACCAGGGTTCCACCAGTGTTCCACTAGGTTCTGCAAGGGCTGCGGGGTGGTCCTGGGTGGTTTGAGAAGGTTCCACAAAAGCTCCGCCAAAGTTCGACCAGGGTTCCACCATTGTTGCACCATATGGTGGAACCAGGTTCTGCAAGGGCTGCGGGGTGGTCGAGGTTCTGCGAGGGGTGTGGGATGGTCCGGGGCGAGGTAAGGTTTCAAAGGGTTCCACAGAGTTCCGCGAGGATTCCACAAGGGTTCCACAAGGCTCCAAAAGGTTCCACAAAGGTTCCGCAAGGTTCCATGGTTTGCCCTAAAGAAAAACAATGTGTCGTGCGCCCGTCGTCTGCTCAGAAGATCGCCTTGCTCATGGGCGGAACACTAAGCAAAACCGAAGTTCATGGTTCTCAGCACACTTTCAATGTTTTGTGACTTGCTCACTTCTTCAGGCAATGCGGCCCGAAATGTTGGCTTTGTTGCAAATCAGATCACGCTGCTGCGGGACTCTCACTGTGCAGCAGAGTAAATGCTTGGCATTACTGAGTATTACTTGGGCTTTGGGTTCCAAAAACGCTCCACGAGGTTTCCACCAGGTTCTGCAAAAGCTATGGGGCAGCCCTGAGGAAAGGTTCCAACAAAGTTTCACGCTGAGTTCCACGCGTTGAGCTGTAATATGTGGCTGGGGTTGGTGGGAGCCCGCTTGCACCACGGGGCCATCGGGCCCCCTGGTCGGGGCCCGATCGGGCCCCCGATTGCACCGTCGGGCCCCGATCGGGCCTCGATTGCGCCGTCGGGCCCCGATCAGGGCGCGATTGCGCTGTCACTCTTAGCTTTGCTTTAGAAAGTTACAACGCGGCATCCTCAGCGAAACCGGTCGCGGGGCGTTCCGCGAGGATTCTGGGAGGGTGTGGTGCTGTTGGGGATATCGCCTGAGCTTATTTTTTTGGTTTTTGGCTTGTTGGGTTTTACAGAGAAACCAAAAGACACTCACCAATCGCCAAAAGATTCGGGGCGGTCACCCCAATTGGATTTGCAACAAGTCGAAAGTCAAGCTTTGCGCTGCTTGCAAGCTGCTGGCCTAGATCGGTCGTCACCACCAGCATCAACCAGCAAGATGCCCTCGGTTCCGGATCTCTGAGGAGGTGGTCTAATAGGAACACTTGCAGGACTTGGCAGTGTCTTTGACAGCCACACGTGTCAAGGGTATGTGACCGTGCAAAGTCCGTCGATGTTTCTGCTTGTTCTCCAAATGCTTTTGCCTCCGTTCAGGCGAATATCTTTATCTGGTCCTCGAACGTGCTCGTGCACTCGACAGGAACAACTGCGTTCGGATGGCTCGTGCGCGATCCTGAACATTATACCTGTCCGCTGTCCCGATTTCGACGAATTGGTTATCGCCGCAGCGAAAGGTGCCCCGCAGAGCTGGACCGGGGGATCGCCTTGCACATAGCCTTGGGGGGTACCCTGGTAGTCCATTTGTTCCTTCTGTTGCCCCTGGATCAGATAGATGGAAGTTGACCCACCACTCTCTTAAGGTGGGATGGGGGGGCAAAAAAGCCTGCCTTTGTCTGGAGAGAGGCTGGCTGCAACAGCAGGATGAGGGGAAGAAATCGGGATCTTGGTCGCTCGAAGCCTTGGATGATCGTATGTTTCCCAACAGTAAGATGATTAACAGCAGCATGATGTTTGAAGCCCAAACAAGTATTGCGAATGGGACGTGGGAAACCCGCATTTTCTACCGTGCTGTCAACCACTTTGCTACAAAGTACAATCTTTACCAACTGACCTGGTACAAGTTTACGTCAAAGTGAGAGAATGAGAGAGAGGGACACGAGTATGGAGCAGAGGCGTGTCTATGTTTTTCTCGGCCGGTTCCCTTCTTTTTTTTTTGACCCGATTCCTTTCAGATCTAAACAGGTCCAGATCGACAGATCGACCTGCGCTTGAACTGGGTTCCCATTTGGCTTGCTTTCTGCAAGTCACGCGACGTTTGAGAGGTGCTAAGGTTACAGAAAGGGGAAGTCCGCTGGTCAGTGGGAAGGATCAATCGACTGACATGAGACAGGACAAAACCAAAAACCCACAGCTGCCCAGAACCTGTTCCCAGGCAATATGGTGCATCTCTTGTAGGATCACGGCTAGTTCAGGAACCCTGAAAGAAGCTCCTTTGCAGATCATATGGGAGACCCGCTCCACATGTTTAAACCTATAATATCAGTTTATCAAAGACTTAAGGGCTTTTTGTGTTTTTGTCTTGATTTTGCCAACATTGGCAGTTGCACGTGTTTTTAGACCTGTGGCACACAGCTTGTCAGATGTCGACTCTAAGGCTGTTGAGGCAAGGCTCGTCGCCGCCGCCTTTGGACCAGGCTGATCAGACTGAAGTACTATGCATACGTATGAGCGATCGATTGCCAGCAAGAGGGTTGGACATTTGGCATTTCTTGCTTCTTGTGCTCCTAGGCGGTGCACACTGGAAAGAAGTCTTAGTGGCCCTCAGTTGACAGACAAGGCGTCGACACCAACACCAAGCAAGCAAGAATTGACATGGCATTTACTGCTTGGCCTTCTGCTTGCCCTCATGGCTTGCGATGCGCCTGGCGCGTGACAGGCGGAACCCGGTTTCGGGCTTTGGGTTTCGGGGCGGTGCTGCCTTTGGCCAGCTCACCGATTTGGGGGGTAAACCCGACAAAGCCATGCTGAGGAGTCCTGATTCCAGGGTTTGGAATGATGGTAGTAAAAAGCCCAGATCGGATGGAGCATGGTGTGCATAGGCGACCTCGATGTTTTTGGAGATCATTGTGGCGCAAGGATTTTGAGTTTGGGTTCAGTCCTTTCATGCTGAGATGTCCATGTTGTCATCATGCCATTGGCATGTGGGCCTCTTTCTGAGGCTCAAATTGACCAAGGTGCATCGGTGAACTTCGCACATGTTCCTTTTGGAAGCTGACAGGTACTTTGCCCTAGCGCTTCTTGCCTGGCTTCGGCACACGGCTCAGAGCAGATTCTGCCAGATCTGAGCCGTTATGGGTCGCCATATTGCGATGATCTAAGACTTTACCATGCTAAGGAATCTGTTTCTTTGCGATTATCTAGTTGGAAGTTGGGATGATTACCAACTTTTGTAGGGATGTAAACGATCAACCGATCCCCTTGACAGGAACATGGTAGCGCCATATAAGTTGCAGAATTGCAGATGATCTAGTCAGCTAGTCGCGTCGCAAAAAGGGTGGGGGATGTGGCCAACGGGCGTTTCCTTTTGAGACTTCTCCAAGTTTCAGCGACTTGGCTTGGGGTTGCGTGACTCAGACTGATTCTGCATATGGCTCAGACGTTTTCGGGTTGCAAGGGATCTTAGAACTTGGTGACTCATGTGAAAACCTGGGAGAAGTGCTTTGGGCATCGCCTTGGGCTGAGGATATCGCAGGCGTATGGAAACCTCAACGACTACGCCGCCTGCGGCCCAGGAGTCAAGGCATGGAAATGCATGATCACTTCAAGTCCCAGCCCTCTGTTCTGTGTCAAAATTCGGGGGATTCCTGCAATTCCCCCCGGCAAAAAGGAAGGTGTTCGGTTTTCCTCCCCAAAAACCGCGACAGGGGCGACACCGCGCCCCAAAGGACGACGTGCCAATGGGTTCTCAGGTTGCCGTGGAGCCCTTCACGGATGTCGACCCGGCGGGGCGAGACCCCAGATCAATCAACCCCAGTTTAGTAATGACAGTAAATTCGGGGCGTGGGGGCTGCAAAAGTGGTCTGATTCCCCACATTTCACCCAGGGAGACTCAGCCCCTATGAATTCACTGGGGCTGATCAATAGGGGGTCAACATAAAGATTTTTTGGGGAGAGTTTGGGTTGGTTGGAGGTGATATTCGAAAGCTGCTTGAGAAGAATTTGTTTAAGTTTGGTTAGGTGCATTGATACATTCTGTTCCAAGCTGAGATTCCCTTAGGACCCTGACTTTTTTGCCTGCCGCTGTGAGAACGTCCATGCGGGGCCTAGTGATCCATCCACTTTCGGAAGGGCACTAAAGTTGGGCTCCACCAGTCACTGGTTCATTTGGGTCTCAAATGGGGAACCTCTCAATCTGCGGATTTTTAATGGGGGAAACCCCTCACATATCAAGCAAAGAACGTTGAAGCACTTTGAGACAAGCCGATGTTGAGTCTCAAATCCCATCCGGTGGAGTTCAATGTGGGCCTTCTGATCGGCCCGGGGCAACTTGACAAGGAAAGGATCCGTGAACCTGGTCTCAAGATACGGTCTCAAGACATGTCCAGACGTGGAAGTGCACAAGGCCCTTTGGGAAAGTCGTCTTTCAAAAAGACTCTGGATATTGCTCTGGGATCCGGGAGTTGCTACGTTTTTTTTCTTTCTTTTTTCCCCCGTTTAACTTCTTATTCTTATTTTTATCTTAATGGCACTAGCTTGCATGGGATCTACGCACCAAACCATGCCGGTTTGTGCGAACCATTGCTTCTGGTCGGCCTGACACGGAGGTCGGAACCAATGTTTGCCTTTTGACACTTCGAGAATTTTCATCGTGACCTAGAAGTGCAGAAAGTCTCAACTGGCATCTCTGTCCAAAGGGGCCCAAGAGCCTGCAGTCTCACAGAGTTGGGGGATTCAACTCCTTGTTTAAAGGCTGGCTTAAGCCATTATTGTCCATACAACATTTCAAAACAACAACTTTTTTTCGTTTCACTTTAAGGTCCCGAATTGATTGGACAGGCGGGTGGTTTAAGAACACATGGCCGAAACC
This sequence comes from Effrenium voratum, assembly GCA_963377175.1. NCBI lineage: Eukaryota > Dinophyceae > Suessiales > Symbiodiniaceae > Effrenium > Effrenium voratum. The sequence continues at coordinate 7,486 of CAUJNA010002004.1, forward strand.
CTGCCTTGGTTCGAGTCCCTGAGCTCCTGTCAGGATGCCTTGCAGATCGCTGGCAACGCCTCGTGGGCGCTGAACGAGAGCAATCAGAGCAACGAGAGCAATGACTCGGCGCTGCGCTGAGGGCTTCGTCTGTGGTCTGACGGTGAGGCAACCCGCAACATACCCTGTTCCGCTTGGTTTGAAGAACCAAGATCCGTTTTTGGGGCTCGATTTTGATACGTATGCAAGGACATTCGCAAATTTATCTCCATTGAACTTCGCCCTTGAACCTCAAAAAGGGTACCTTCGAGAAAGCACGCCCGGTTCATTTCGGAGGGACTGGTAAGGGACTGGGAACAACTTTCCTTGCTTGCCTAAAATGCACAAATGGTACTATTTTTGTTTCTTGTGTGGACTCATATTTTCTGGATTTCTTGTGTTTCTTGGTTCTCGTTGGTTTTTTGGTTGGCAGAAGCCTTGGCCGTGTTTTTTTTGGACCACACAAGGCTTGTTGCTGACACGTTATGTTGTCAGATCTGTGGATCTGTGGATTGGGAAGCACATGGTTGTTGTCACCGAAAAAAGGCCCCGCCAACAAGCCAGCAGGGCGTGTTGTTCGGGCCTTAGGTATCCCCCCCTTATTCTTTTTTCCTGAACAAAATTGCACGAACTGCCAGGTCTGGCCTTCAATGATTTGGTGGTTGGCCGCGGCTACACTTGCAATCCCCATTTCGTTGATTCTACCGCTACCCACTGTTTGATCAACGACTAGATCTGGAAGGACACTGCATTGCTGCCCAGAGCAACTTTTGCCTTGCCTCCCACGACGCGCCCAGGTCACTATCAATGTGTATGCAAGGGGCCCCGGGCTCCAAAAATGGCACCGTCCGTTTTGAGTCCGGCTGAGTTTGTGGGGCACGACATGTATGTTCATGCCTTTTGTTGACAGGTATGCCGTATCCCAGATGGCATGTCAATCGTGCCGCATTCGCCTCATTTTCTCTGGCAAACCGAGTCTTCACGATGTCTTCGAAAAGTTGCAGCCTGAACAACTAGGCAGATGCCATTTCCCATGAGCCTCTTTTCTTTTCTATAGCATGTGTACCTTGCATCCTTTTTTGTTGGCGGCAGATGGATTTTGACTGAAGAGACGGAGGAAAGGCCGAGTCAAAGGGCAGATGAGGCTTCTGCCCGTGGGGACTAGAGCAAGGGAATTGAGGTCACAGGTTTGTTCTCGCCTTCGCCAACCCGAAAGTTTCGGACGAAGAAGGCAGAACACAGATATGCGGGCTGCCTATTGGGCTTATCCATCCGTCCAATTGTTCCATGTCTTGGGAAACCCATTCGAGGTTCAGTCAGAATTGCCAGTCTATTGTTCATGACTCATTTTGCCATGTCCTCGAGAAACCTAGGACATGTTGACACCTCACGTCTGGGGGTATGGGCTTCGGCCTTTCCAGGTGGCTGCAGACATCGCTGGGAGCAATAGGAGCGGGCCAGTTGAAAAGAAATGGCCATGGTTCAAAACCAATGGGATTTTGGGGGTAGGTGCACCACCCATTTGAGAACTTATTTTAGTGGTTGGATTGGGATGTTCACTGGGGGGACCGATTTGGGTTTTGACCCATGGCCAAATGCTGCAGGGAATCCCCCGGCTCTTTCTCCGATCTCCGTGACTTGGAGCTCAAGGCTTCCGGGCAAAGCGAACTGGCAGCACTTTTGGCGGACATTGCCCGCTTGAAGCTTCGAGTAAATGGGTTCTTAATCCAACTCGTTGGTGTGGCCCTAAAGTGAGCCAAGCAGAAATGGACTGATGGCGCACCAGCAAAATGAAGGCATTGGCTGAAGCAGGTTCCATCCACGTCCCAGTCAGCCAACCAAACCAGATGCAGCGCTAGAGGACTTTGCTGGGGTCTGCAGCTGCTACGGACACAAGCGCCAAGCTCAGGGTATCGACCCATCGGACTTCGCACTTCTCAAGTGCCGCCTTTGGCCAAAAAGTGGCCTTTTCCCTTAACAGGTAGTGTCACCAAGTCTCACAGGCTGGTGGCCAGCTTGGGTGGACAAAGGCTCACATGGGGATGGGCAATGAGCACATGTGTTGGTTTGTTTGTTCGTTTTGCTGATTGTTTATTTGTTTGTTTGCTTGCCTTTTATGAAAAAAAGGTGTCTTATTTGTTTGTTTGTTCGTTTAGTTTAGTTTAGTTTAGTTTAGTTTTGTTTGTTTGTTTGTTTGTGTGTTTGTTTGTTTGTGGTCGATTGTTGGTTGAATTTTGTTTGTTTCTTCCCCTCTTTGCCTTTGTCTTTGATTTTTTTGTTCTGTGATGGAAGGTACCACGATCCTTCACGACCGACACTGTTTTGCCTATGTTTCTTTGCCAACGACACACGTATAGGTTGTACAGCTCACATGGTGGCGGATCAAGATGAGGCAATTACTGATTCCATTTGCTTCCTTCAACCACTTTCCAGCAGTCTTTTTTGGACCTAGTTTTGACGCATGCCTGAGGCCTCTATGTGGCTGCCGACACGGCTCTGCCAAGCGTCAGGATCCCAGGTACATCCCATCGGCGGTATGGGCTTGGGGTCATGCCGCGTTTTGTGTCAGATAGGACATGCATCTAGCACAGGTGAAGTTTTTTTTTTGGGGGGGTACGCCCTGGTTTCAGATCGTCGCTTTCCATGGCAGCATGGCGCGGTTTCTTCGCTTTACATCTTGGTTCCATGGTGGGGGCTGATGGGATGCCTTTTGCTTCCCCCCAAATATATATATATATATATATATATATATATATACATTGTTGCGGTAAACAGGGGTCCAAATTTGAGGCGACACCTGAAATCGAAATTTGAGCGCCGCCTTGGGACACTGAAGACGAAAATTGGGCGAAGACGAAAATCAGGCGAAGACGAAAATGCGGCCGAAGACGAAAACGAAAACGAAAATGAGCGACCCCAGGCACGAAGCTAAGCAGTCCGCAAAGACGAAAATGCCGCTATGAGGGTAAGCACGGTGACGCGCTTTTCCGCGAAGGCAAAAGACGGGCGAAGACGAAAATGCCGCCGAAGACGAAATTGAAGACGAAATTCGGGCGAAGACGAAAATGGGGTGAAGACGAAAACGCCGCCGAAGACGAAAATGAAGACGAAAATCGGGCGAAGACGAGAATGGGGCGAAGACGATATTTCCGCCGAAGACGAAATTGAAGACGAAAATCGGGCGAAGATGAAAATGGGGCGAAGACGAAATTGCCGCCGAAGACGAAATTGAAGACGAAAATCGGGCGAAGACGAAAATGGGGCGAAGACGACATTACCGCCGAAGACGAAATTGAAGACGAAAATCGGGCGAAGACGAAAATGGGGCGAAGACGAAATTTCCGTCGAAGACGAAATTGAAGACGAAAATCGGGCGAAGACGAAAATGGGGCGAAGAGGAGCCGCAGCCTGTTCCGAGAGGCTTTGAAAGGACCAGCCCGGACATGAAGCAGGTGGCTCGTAACGACCGCCACGAGGCGGACCCCAAACCCCCCCCCGTTTCGAGAATGTTCGCTTTGGCTCACACTGCCGGGCTCCGCTAACCCCCCCCCCTTTGGCAGTCCGGACATCGTCTCCCTGGCATACAAAGGTGGCAGGGCCAGGACTCGCAGCTTGGGAGCGAGGCGAGCTAGCAGGGGTCCCGCACTACGGTGGGCGGAAAGGTTGCCACTGGACGGGACAGCGCCGTCTGCGGTGAAGAGCACGGACTTGGAACGAAGAAGACACCGGAGTCGAATAGAGAGGTCTAGTCCGCAGTAAGGAGCAAGGGTCTGAGACGAAGAAGGCGGGGGAATAGAAAAGAGAGGTCTAGTAGCGAAAGCACCGTCTGTGACGAAGATGAGGAGCAAGGATTTGAAACAAAGAAGGCGGGGGAAGCGAAAAGAGAGGCCTCGACACGAAAGTGCCGCCTGCAACGAAGAGCAAGGGTCTAAAACGAAAAGGCAGGTCCAGAAACGAAAGCTTGAAGCGAAGAAGACGAGGGAATCAAAAAGAGAGGTTTAGTAGCGAAAGCGCCGTCTGTGACGAAGATGAGGAGCAAGGATTTGAAACAAAGAAGGCGGGGGAAGCGAAAAGAGAGGCCTTGACACGAAAGTGCCGCCTGCAACGAAGAGCAAGGGTCTAAAACGAAAAGGCAGGTCCAGAAACGAAAGCTTGAAGCGAAGAAGACGGGCGAATCGAAAAGAGAGGTCTGGACACGACAACGGAAGAGCAGGGACTTGAAGCGAAGAAGACGGGAGAGAGGTCTAGCGCAGTAACGGGAGAGAGGTCTAGCCCGCAAAAAAAAAGAGCAAGGATCTGAGACGAAGAAGACGGGGGAATCGAAAAGCGAGGTCTAGTGGCGAAAGTGCCGTCTGTGACGCAGACGAGGAGCAGGGATTTGAAAGGAAGAAGACGGGGGAAGCGAAAAGAGAGGCCTCGACACGAAAGTGCCGCCTGCAACGAAGAGCAAGGATCTAAACGAAAAGATAGGTCCAGAAACGAAAGTGTGTGTTTTTCCACGCATGTGTTGTTGACATACGTGTAAATGACACACGTCTCGAAGGGGGAAAGCCAAGAGAGACAAGAGCGTCTAGGCGCAGAGAAACGGAGCGTTTTTTGGCTTCACGCATTCAGAATTGATTGACGTCTTGTGGTCTGAGGGGCCGAGATGCAGGCGATTGGCTGTATTTTCCCCTTGTTTGTTCCCCAGATAGCTGAAAGATATAGGGGTTCTAACTTCTAATGGAAAGGGGAAAGTGATTTGCAAGATTGATGCAGTTGGGGTGCTGGTGTAGGTGCTGTTTGGGGTACTGTCTGGGGCGTGCTGGTGAGATTGACGGCCGGGCGCTGGCGTACATGCAGGTGACGGCGCGGGCGCATTTTGCAAGAATGACGGTAGGGTGCAAGCAGGCATGCAGTTTGGGGTGCTGGTGCGGGTGGTGCTTTGGGATGCTGCTTGGTTGGTGTGCTGTTAGGTCGCGAGTTGACGGCTGGGTGCTTTGGGGGTGCAGTTTGGGGGTGCTGTTCGGGGTGCTGTTCGGGGTGTTGCTCAGGGCGCACGGGGGTCATGCAGTTTTGGATGCTCTTTGGGGTGCTGTTGGAGGTGTTCGTGACGGGGCGGGCGGGTGTACAATCGTCGGCATGTTTTTCGCTATCTGGGGCCTATGCTGGTGCATTTTAAGTAAGACGGCTAACCGCATGGAGGACACATTTTTGATTTCCGGCACACTGCGCACGGCAAGCCGGCAGTGGGCTGGACCAGCTCCAAAGCCGCTGATTTGCGCACGCTGTGTCTGATTCGCTAGAGCAACCGATTTAGGGCCCTGGGGCCCTTTGCCCGATTGTCCGTCGCGTTCGAAACTTTTCCCCTTTGGGGTTCAAGGACGAGGCGATCGTGATGACTGATGGCTCAAGCGACGAGATGCGACGCACGAATCCGTTTCTGGCACGTGTTTCTTGCGCGTTTAGATGCAGTCAGTGCCAGGGTTTTCATGAGACGCAACATTTAAGTTCAGCTTTTCTCAACTTGGACGGATGAATTCCCCTGGGCTTGCTTGTCCCATTGAGGGCCCAGGCTGAATGCGACTACCCTCCTACTGTTAAACAAATGGAGGCCATCCCTCAGAGCAGCCTCCCTTGCGTGCTTCGGCAACTCTTTGGTAACGGGCGCCGTCACCTTGCGGTTGGCGTTGTTGTTTGGAGTGATCGGCCCTTGCGTCCCTGGTTCAAAGCTTGAGCTCGCCGCACCACTCCTCGAAAGCTGCTCTTCAGCCTCAGAATCCGATGTCGTTCCACCGAACTCCTTCTCCCGGCACCGCGGAAATGCAATCCCAGTGTTTTTTTTGTGTCTTTTGTTGTGCTCATGAGCACGGATGTGTCCATGAATCGCTATGGGCCACGCCGGAGCTGCGTGTGTTGAACATGGCCACATGCCTTCGGCGGCCCGGGAGATCACGCGGCACCTGGGCGCGGGCCGCAGATCTCCAACAGGTGGCCGGGAGAGGCTGTGCACTCCATGGCAACCCCCAGTCCTGCTTTGGTCTGCACATGAGTCTTTTAGTGGAGGGAGAGGGGTTCTCCTTTGTTGATTGTGTCCTTTAGGGCTGGGTTTTTTCTTTTGGCTTTGGGGGGCCCTCATAAAGCAAGCCACCAAAAGTAAGTTCGCCCCAAGATGTTCACTCGGGACCCGACGTGGAGGCGGGCGGAGGACAACTATGGCATGACGGTTGAAGCGCGGCTGGTGCTTCAAGGCTTCCAGGATGCAAAAGATATGGGTGTGGCACTAGGGTACCTAATGGGAAAATGGTAGCCATGCTTTAGGGATTTCCAGCTTGGCATGCTCTCTCATTTGGTCATTTGGGGACACCTATGCGGGTGTGAGTTTTCATCCTGTTTTAGTACCCTCCCTGATGAATTTCTGATATACGCAGAGATTATCTCTAATTATTAAATTATATGAACATGCTTTTAAGGCATTTGACATAGACATAGTTTGTTTTTAAATTTCTATATATATATATATATACACATGTAGTGGAAAGGTCAGGATAGGAGAGTCCTTTAGGGCCGGGATTTTCTTTTGGCTTAAGGGGGCCCTCAGAAAGGAAGCCGCTAAAAGTAAGTTGGCCCCAGGATGTTCACTTGGGACCCGACGTGGAGGCGAGGACAACTAGTGCATGACGGTCGAAGCGCGGCTGGTGCTTCAAGGCTTCCAGGACGCAGAAGATTTCCTGAAGTGTCAGCTTTTGTGTGGAAAAACGATGATTCCAGAAGTAGGCCGGATTTTAGGCCGTTTTGAGCACAGACAGAGTGGAAGACGATTGCCGTTTTTTGGGATTTCAAGAGCCGCATCGGCAGAAAACGCCTTTGGCCCAGGGATTACGGATTAGGATCAGATGGGCGACCCAAACGGGGGATGTAGGGGGCTTCGGGGCACGCGGTAGGACTCTATCACTTTGGTTTTGTCAATCCTCTCACCCACGAAACAACCTGGAAGGTTGGAAGGCTTTAGGGGGGCAAGAATTTGGAAGTTTTTTTTGCCTTGACCCCCGAAACGAGTTTCCATTTGATTTAGTATCGCTGGGGCTTCCTTTTGAGATCTGGAATTGAGTTTCCATTTGATTTAGCATGCTATGAATTGCATGCGTGTGAGTTGTCAATATGGATGACATTTTCAGCCATTTCTCAGAAATGAGCTCAAGAAGCAATGGAGAAAATGAGATTGCACCAGCCATCTGGGGGAGGGACCGGTCTAATTGGGGGGGGGGGGTTGTTTTGGATTCTTTTTTATTGAGGGGTGGTTTTCTGAGATATGAACTGTTTAGTCAAAGGAAGCTTAGAAGGAACTTCCGTGTTACGGCAACTAATTGAAAGCTAGCTCTCTCAGACAAATGACAAGAGAAGGAATAAGCCCGCGAGAAAAAATGCGCGCGCGTGTGGCAGGGGAAGAGACAGTCGCAAAAGCATGGTCCTGTGCGTGAATCAGCGTTTTTGGAGATGAGAAAGTCGCAAAAAGCGGAATTGGCGTCTCCGGAGACGCGAAAGCTAGCCTGTCCGCGGCGTCTGGTCGGAGCGGTCTCGGAGCGGGGTCGGCGCCGGGCCCATTGGCACGGCAACGCAGAGGTTTCGCAAGGTTTGAATGTGGCAGGCGCAGCATTTTGGTGAGGTCGGTGGAGATTTCGTGGCAGGCGCAGCACTTTTCTCAAGGTTTGAATTGCGTGGCAGGCGCAGCACTTTCGAAAGGTCAGGTGCAGATTTCGTGCCAGGCGCAGCACTTTCGTCGCAAGGCCAAGTGCAGATTTCGTGGCAGGCGCAGCACTTTCGCAAGGTCAAGTGCAAAATTCGTGGCAGGCACAGCACTTTCGCAAGGTCAAGTACAGATTTCGTGGCAGGCGCGGCACTTTCGCTAGTTTAGGTACAGATCGATAAATAGATAGATAGATCGATGAACTAAATAGATAAACAGAGGGAGATAGATAGATGCGTAGATAGGTAGATAGATAGATAAACAGATAGATAGATAGAGAGAGAGAGAGATAGATGGAAATATGCATAAAACAGGTAGGTAGATAGATAGATAGAGAGATGGACGGATAGATAGATAGATGAAGGATAGAGAAAATTGAGATAGATAGATAGATAGATAGAGAGATAGATAGATAGATAGGTAGATAGATAGATAGGTAGGTAGATAGATAGATATAGAGATAGATAGATAGAGAGATAAGTCAATAGATAGATACACGATAAACAGACAGATAGATAGATAGACAAACAGATAGATAGATATATATATATATACATAGATAGATGGAGATACATAAACAAATAGAAACAGAGATAGAGAGAGATAGATCGATAGGTAGATAGATAGAGAAATAAATAGATAGATAGATCTGTAGACAATTAGAAATATAGATAGATGGATAGATAGATAGATAGATAGATAGATAGATAGAGAGAACAACATAGATAGGTAGACAGACAAAGGCATAAAAAGATACATAAATAGATAGATAGAGATATAGAGACAGATAGATAGATAGATAGATAGATACGCGGGAGATAGATGGAGAGATAGATGGATAGATAGATAGATAGATAGATAGATAGATAGAGAGAGATAGAGAAAGAGATAGAGAGATAAACAAATAGAAATAAAGAGAGACAGAGAGATAGAAAGATAGAAAGAAAGACAAATAGAGAGATATATGGAGAGATAAATAGTTAGATAGATAAACCAACAGAAGATAGATAGATAGATAGAGAGATAGATCGAGAAATAGACAGAAAGAGAGATAGAGATATAGACAGAGGGATAGTTAGATGGAGAGAGAAATAAATAGATAGATAGATAGATAGATAAATAGATAGAGAGGCAAATAGATAGATAGAGAGAGAGAGAGAGAGCAAGATAGATAGATAAATAGACAGAGAGAGAGAGATAAAGAGATAGAGAGATAGATAGAGAAGATAGATAGAGATATAAATAGATAGATAGATAAGCAGATAGATAGATAACACGAGAGATAGATAGACAGGTAGTTAGGTAGATAGATAGGTAGAGAAAGATAGATAGACAAGCAAACGAAAGAAAGAAAGAAAAGACAGATAGAAAGAAGGGAGGAAGGAAGGAAAGAAAGGAAGAAAGGAAGAATGACGGAGAAAACGAGTCAAGAAAAGAAAGATAAAGAGAACTATAGTTTTTATATTTTTGAAACTTCCGCCCACCGGCTTCGCCGGCTCTACTGGTATTGGGGGGGTCCACCCGGACCGGAGTAATAGGGGGGGATTCCTAACACACTGTCAACATTATTGTTTGAGCAAGGGGTTCGAGGAGGTGGAGATTTGACGCCTCGTTGGAAGCCGGGGAGCTGCTTCGAGCTGCTGCAGGTGAATTCAGTGCGAGTGCTCTAGACCTGAAATGACTTTTGGGTTGTCCCGTTTCGGCAAGCATTTTGTAGTGGCCATTAGTGGCCCCAAAAGGTGATCATCAATCCATGGCAAGATCAAGGATGGCAGTTCAAGCGTATTGGACCCCTCTAAAGTGCAGGCTGAGTCTTGACTTCCCATTCCTCCAAGCGTGTGTTTTTCCCCGCAACCAGTAAGGTGACTGTACCTGTTTTGGGTGGATCCTCAGTTGTTGCCTGTGGGCTGCTGGTGAAATTTTGTCGGGTTTGGAGCCAACATTGATCTGAGCCGTGAGCCCCATGGGCACCTCCCTCTTGTGAACTTAATTCGGGCATGCCATGAAAGTCCTGATAACAATTGCTCTAAAACCCCCGTCTGGGAATTGCAGTAGATTTTGCAAAGACTACGGGTTTATACTGTTTCCAAAGTGCGCGTTGGGATTACTCGAGATGGTGATGAACCCCTTAAGAGGGAGTGTTTTTGTCGAGCCATTGTAAGGTTGTCTGCTACGGGACCCATGGTGACATGACCTAAGGAGGTTTGTACGAGAAGCCAATCCTATCTCAAATTGTTTCTGCCCCCAAACGGCTCCCGAGGGTCACTCGCCACGGACCGATCTCAGGGGTCCATGGTGGACCTCTAGGCCCATTGCTCGCATGTTGCACACTGGTGCCCCGTTCTCTTCGGTTAGTTTCCCACAACCTGTTTGGAATTCGTGAAGCCCCCACAAAGGGGGTCGTGCGAAAACGGGTCCCGTCAAGGTTGGTTGGGACCATTTCTTTCCGGGAAACAAAGGTCAGGAGAACGTCGAGGGCAAGACGGCGACGCAGCTTTTCCGCTACTTCCCTTTCCGGATCGACTTCGTGGCCGTGGCCTGTATCCTTTTGGTGAAGCTTGGCCGACATAGAGCGGAATCACTGTAGCGTCCTGAAAATCGGTCGCAGATTGTTTTGAGTCATGCTGCTTGTTTGCTGTTTCCCTTTGCGTCAACGAGATATGTGAAAGGTCGCTTCGAGGTTGGTCCAGTGCCACTGTGGCCTTGTTTGAGTTTTATCTACATATGGCCGAGCTGGACTGTCGGGAAAGACTTTCGGACGGAGTGATAGTTTCTATCTCGGCAGGGTGACTTCGCCGTAAGCACCAGCTGTGTTCTCGCATATGTTTCTTGGAGCCTTGCGACTTTCCGCTCCCTGTCGGCAGAATATTGTTCCAAAGCTGGGGCACAAGAAAAGTTAAGATCCACGAGCGCCATGGGAAAACCTGCTTCTGGGTGGCTCCCTTCAGATCCCCCTTGTGGTTTTCTGGGTTCTCCGCCCTGTCACGTTAATGCTCTCCTCATCGCCCCAGAAGCCGCATGGTTTAGGGTACACTCTTTGATTGCTGGCTCTGGAGCCTATTTCATGTGGCCATCCTGGCTCAATGAATTATCTAGGCTCGTGCACGCAGCTCCCAGAGGGACTGCAGAAAATTTCACTCTAACCCGGCAGAAGGCAGTAATCCTAGGAATGCATTTTGAAGTAGGTGTTTTGGGTACCTCCCTGAACAGTTTGAAGGGGCTTGCTACTCTGAAGCTCACACCTCGCGACCGCATGGCATGGATGTGCTCGCTGTAGCGTGGAACGCTACCCGGGACTTCAACCCGCCGCCGTGGGCGCAAGACGCTGCTCAAGGCACAGTGTTTCGACGAGCGGCTCGAGATGCACGCGGGGCTGATGCTACTCCGTTCCTGGTGGCGACGTTGCGAAGGCAACAAGTCAGCGGCGACTTGCCGCAGATCGTGGCTTACGCTGTCGGCGGCTCCGGGGTGTTTGCAGCAGGGCTGCGCCTATGGGAGGCAACAGGCGTGGCCGTAGATTGGGCGCGCTCTGTGAGGCCGGGTCAGCAGCTCTATTTGCACGAGCTACCAGATGACGTTTTGCGCAGCCTCAACGCCATTCTGGGGCTTCTGCTGCGACAAAGTGGCCTGGACAAAAAAGGCCGCGCAAGGCTGCAGACGGGCCACGGCCAGATTAGTGCGCTGCTAGAGCATCGCGCACGCCCAATCTCGCTCAGACGGCGGCTCGATTTCGTGCCGGCTACGCGATTGGCAGAGATGGCTCAGACTGAGGAATTGCGTGACGAGTGCTTCGGGAGTGACCTAAGCACATGGCTGCTGCAGCCGACGCTTCCACCGACGCAGCTTGTCCACTCCGAGCTGCTGGCGCTGGAGCCGCCACGATGCAACGAGTCTATTGTTTCTAGTTCCCGGCACCGGTTTGTCAATCAGTAGTGAGGCTCAAAGGCACAACCTCCATCTTAACGGCTCTCCATAAGAATGTCTTGTTGGGCCCTACGCTCCATTGAGATCTGGCAGTGTTACCAGCATCTGCTCTTGACCCGCAGCGTGTGAGGTTTCCGCAGGCTTTGTCCGTGCTGGCGCGGTGGCTTCGGGACCAGGTGGCGCAGGAGCTGCAGCTTGCGCCAGTGCACTCTGGATCTCTCGTCATTGTCAAGACCAACAAGCAAGTCTTCCCGCTCGAGGCAAGACGGCTCACAGGCTTCCAGGTTCCACTGCCACATTGAACAAGCGAGCTGGTGTGACAGGAGTTCGCAGAGCACCGCTTATAAGAGCCAGTCATCAAACTCTCGGAACTGTCAGACGCATGTCTATCTAACTTGGAAGGTAACAATGGAGACCCCCTTCCGGAGTGGTTTTTGAAGGGAAGCCGAAAGAAGACCACTGATTTCTAAAGGCAAGGGTTTTTTCTTTTAGCAGCATGCATGTGTCAATTTCCTTGACGTTAGCCCAAGACCACACACGTGCTTCGACGGCTCCTCTTCTGTTCTTTTCGCTTGTTTTTTTTTTCGAAAGCATGGCGAAGGGTTCTTCCGTGCGGAGCTCTTGGTCAACTTGCGCAGAGTAGCTTGCACAGAGTCACCAGCATGGAGGTATCAGGAGCTCTTGGTCAACTTGCGCAGAGTATCTTGCGCAGAGTCACCAGCATGGAGATACCAGCGTGGAGTCACCAGCATAGAGTTACTTGCGCAGAGCCAAGTGCAGCTAGCGAGGTGCATCGAGCCAGGTGCATAGAGCCAAGTTAGGTTAAGTAAGTACTTAACGCGCGGGAAAGAAAGAGAAAGAGCTCGGTATTCAGAATCTCTTTTAAGGCGCGGGGGGTGGGGATGTTGCCAACGATCGGGAATGCGACCCTTTGCGGAGATCGGCGTGGTCGAGGTGCAAAAACTCCAGTTTGTTTTGCGTTTTTGTCGGTGCCCGCGCGAGAGATCGGCGTGGTCGAGGTGCAGAAACTCGAGGTCTTTTTGCGTTTTTGAGATTCCCGGATGAACCCTCTGCGGAGATCGTGTGTGTCGAAGCGCTCTCGCTGTGGCGCCGTGCGAATTCTTCCGCCGTGTGATTTTGCTGCTCGCGAAATGGCCTTTGGAAGTTGTCTCGCAATCCCGCGGTCGCGGGTCGCGGTCGCGGGTTCGACTCCGCCCTGGTCCGCTCCCCCCTGGTCCGCGGCAGCTCTGGCTTGAAAATCGCAGCTTTTAAGTACACACGTAGTACAACTTTCACAGAGCCAAGATGCGCAGAGCCATCTTGCGCAGAGCTAAGTTGCGCGAGCGTGCTTTGCAGAAACTGTGGCCGTCCGGTAAGCTTTGCTATTGATTGCTTTTCCTTTTGCTTGTAATTCGCTTCGAGCTTTACGAGCTTTACTCTCCATGTTTTAACGGATGTAAATATGTGGGATCGAGCACTGCCATGTTTCCTCTCGTAGGACGATGAGATGGAGCTCTCATGTGACCATACACATTGAGCATCGCCGCGTCCGCCGCAGCGATGTAAAAAGGTGCTTTCGGGCCAATCGTCCTCTAGTTTGCTGGAGGGGGTGCGCCGACCACTCTGGGACAACTTGTCTCTGCGACATTGCTTTTCCTTTGCCTTTTCCTCATTGCCATGCATTTTCCAGGCCTCAGCTGTGTGATGTTCTGTGACCTTTTGGTCGCAACGTGCCTTGCAGGCACGCGAAGATCTTCCGGCGAGCCACTACCATGGCTGGCTTTGCTGGGGAATTGCCGTGAAGCGCTTGCAGCTCCTGCTCACCGCCTCAGACGGCACCTCGCGGGTTTTTCAGAGCGGCGGACTTTTCCAGGTTGCCCACAGCAGCGCCGACAATGCCAAATTCGAATTGGCACCTGGATTGCCAGGAGTTGTTGCCGAGGGCGACAGATGGCTGCTGCTGATGCTGATGCCGCAGCGGGAGACCCTCTGGGCTGCTAGACTTGGGAGTAGGCAACGTCGCTTTCTGAGTGCTTCACTTTTCCCTCGCCCAAGGAAATGTCACCCTGAGGTTTGCCCTAAGCCCTTGTCAGGACAATTGGGGAGTTAGTTGTGACAAGCGGCCAATCAGAACATCGCCTTGCTTATTCCAAGGTATTGGTTTGCCGTTGTCCGCCTAAGGCGCGCGGCGTCTTGCTGCGAGCTTGGCGCGCTTCCTCCTTGGAGTTCCCAGCCTTGCGCCAAGTGCTCTGCGCTGCAGCGGACGTTGCACGCGCTTCACTCTTGGCCCAGGCTGGGAGCTTAATTCAATGTCCACCCGACGAAAAAGGAAACGGGTTAACAGTAGGGGTTTGTCGTGCGTGGAGGCAGCAGCGGAGTTGGCCCGGACTGCCGCAAATGCTGACGAGCGCCGGGTGCTTCAAGAACTCCAGCAGAACGGCACCAGAGTTTTCAACCTACGGGCTGGGCCCGGATGTGGCAAGACGTATTGGGCCATCAAGCTTTTACGCCAAGTGCGCCTTGCCTTAACAACTGTGTCGGGTTTATATCTCTTATTTCCGGTGGCCACAGCAACATTCCGTTTCTGTTTGACAGTGTGCAATATTGTCACCTCAGAAAATAGATTTGCGAAGGCTTACGCAGTATTGGCAGCTCTAGCCTCAGCCCTAAAATAGGAGTGCTACTGTAGATGTTGATGTGTCCGGGGACGCGCTTGGAGTTTCAAGCAGCGGCTTTCGTAAAAAATATAGTTAAGCTTAACCCTGTCTCTCAGGAGCAGCAGCGCAGATCACGCGCACCTTCTCCACGTCTGCATCACCCCCACGAGGAGCCTTCGCGACGAGCTCTTTCAGGCTGCGTCTCTCCAGATGGACTTCCACCAGCTCTGGCCAATGGGCCAGTGCGACGACAGCGACATGTTCATAGAGCATCAGTATCGCGTGATCGAGCTGGATCACCCACAGTCCCTGCAGCAGTTGCAAAGGCTCGAGCGGGAGCTCGCAAACTGTAGCTGGCGCACCCCGCCGCCCACCGTGATGCAGCTCCTAGCACAGCACCAGCGGCTCGTCTTCTCTGTGTACGTCCTCGGGGCCGCGGCGTCGCTCAGAAGACTAGAGGACCTGCGTCGCACGCATGTCTTACACCGGCCCTCTCCCCAAGCAAGGGCCGCTTGTGGTCGCGATGTCTAGGCCCGTGTTTGCTTCGTCGGTGTGTCGCTTGGCTCCGGTCTTGCGGCCCCTCAGGGATGTTATAGCGGGCAAGTTGATAACAGGCCGGCTGCAGATATGCGCAGGAGCAAGGCCGCGTGCTTTTCGCTACGCACAGCTGGTGGTGCAAACGCATGGCTGGGGTGAGAGTTGCGGGAGCTTCTTGGATTTCACAAAGAGAGCTCGGTGTTCTCTTCATGGACGAGGTCGACGAGGCGCTGAAAGTAAGTGTTTGGCCATTGAGCTAGCTCAGGGCCTTGGATGTGCGCGTTGCCATTCTCTCCTGCTTCCATGCCAGGGATCAAATGAACAAGGTTCTTTGAATGCGCCAAATGCTCAAAGCTCTCCAGGCTGCTCTGGGCAACCTTTGCGCGGCGACTGCTGCGCAGGACAGATGCCGTGTGCTTGCGTGTCTGCTCTGGCGCAGTTTTCTTTTTCATCACGCCCCCTCGCAATTGCTGTTTAGCCAGGGAGGAGCCCTTCATGACACCAAATCCAAAAACATTGCAGAACGATAAGGAGAACAAAACGATAACGTTTTGTAGAACTCTGGAGCTGGAGCTCTGCTGCTTTCGTGAGTTTTTGGCCTTGAAATGTTTGATTGCTGGGTCTCAGTCTATTTCATGTGGCCATCCTGGCTTCATGCATTTGGAGATTAGCTAGGCTCGCACGTGCAGCTCCCAGAGGGACTGTAGATAAATTCCGCCTGGGACCCTGCCCCGAAGATGAACCACCCCACAGGGGTTTATGAGTCTGTTTGTCATTGAAGTCTGCGCAGTGAAAAGCAACCATGCAAGCAGGGCCTAGCTTTGATTGCATCATTTTGGAACCCTGCAAGGCACCGCCTTGAAAGACCGCTTGTCTTTCAGAAGGATTCCATGTTAGTGAGAGGGAAAATGGAAAGCTAGGGAGCTCTGTGAGGAAGCGCCCTTGAAAGACATTTTTCTTTGATGGACTTGCTGTTCTATGTTATTGCCGTGTGCGTAGCTTTTACGTTTTTGTGGGGCTTGTTGGGATTAGTTTTTAAAGAAACCTGAGATATGGCAATGTTATGATGCCCTTCCTGTTCTATGTTACTGGTGCGAGTTTTGATCTTTCTCAATGTTTCAGGGATTGGCATTGCTAACATGGAGCGCGCATGCGCCAAATGCAATGCAAAAGTCACACACACACACACGAGCCAGCGCTGGGTGTACTTGTGTCCATGGATTCCAGGAGCTTCTCACTGCGTCGGACGCAGGCCAGTTCCTGTACCCTCTGAGTGGCTTCTCGAGGACGGGCGCCTGGCTTGAGGCGGACAGCGCGGCGGCGCCATCCAACAACATGACCATGGAACTCCTGCTGCAGTCTGGGGCCAGTGTCAGATTGGCTGCGAGTCGACGCTTCGGCGCGGAGATCAGCAACTTCTTGCGCTTCGTGCTGCCTCGAGACTACAGCGATCTCACATCTCACAACGATGCTCCACCGACCGCCTTCAGCATCGTGGTGGCCCAATGCTCAGACTTCATGGACGTGAAGCTGTCCGAGGGACACTCTGCAGGCTAGGCGGTGAGGCTTATTTCTCGGCAGCGGGCTGCGCTGCCTTCTGATGTTTTGCCCGGCCCCCCCAGCGCAGTCAATCAGCCTGTTGCGCATCCTGCGGTCATGTGTGGATTTTTCTGGGTGCTGAGTGTGCCCCTAAGGAGAAGACTTTCCTTTCATGTTTCGTACCGGGAACTATGCTTGCTGAGATAGCCTAGCACTGTTTCTGTGTGTGTGGGGAGCTTTTTCTCTCAGATTGTTCTTGCATGGTTTGCTTTTGGGGCCTCTTCTTCTGACACTGTGTTTAGTGTTGGGGGCCATGCTTCCTCATAAATGTTCTTTCGTTTCACGACGTTAGAGAGAGTACCGCAGGAGCGGCTACTAAAGAGGGACTGGAGCCTTGCCCTCAACTAGCTCTTTTCGGCACTGTTTTGTGCTGTTTTCCCAACCACAGTAGCGTGTAGCACAAGCAGGCTCTAACTGTAATAGAGGCTGGCTTGCATCGCGGGTTCCGGTATGGCAGCTGTCGCAAACAAGTCATCTTGCATGAGTTCGGGAGTTAGGTTGGACCCCTGCCCTGATGGACACGCAGGCTCTGTGGTCAGCAAGACGGTGTTTAGCTGCATCGCCGAGACCGTTGCAAGTTTGCTGAGCCGTCACGGGGGTAGCGTCCTGGTTCTCGCACCCTACGCACGGCTCCGCCAACTTTTGCGGCAGTGGCTCGCGCGCCTCGGCAGCGTTTTCCCTACCATAATTACCTTTTTTTTCCTCGCCGCAGGCTCAGCTTTGCTTCCTTTGCGCCTGCTCAGGCATGCCTTGCCGGACCTTCAGAGGCTCCACCGGTACACGGTTCGATCGATCCGACAAGCGAAAGGAAGCACATGCACTTCTGCCATTGCAGTGTTCCTCCGCCGCACGGCGAGCGAGGACCGCTTTCAGGGGGCGCTTATGGACCCAGCAAGACTTGCCATCGCGGCTTCTCGTGCGTCTCGAGAAACGGTGCTACTCGTCGACCATGCCTCACAGGGGTCGGGCAAGCACTGGGACCGCGTATGGCAATATCAAGGTGCGCGGTATGAGGTGCTCCGAACTGGACCTGAACGTTTCAACGCAGCATGGCACGCCTTCGACCCGGATGAGAGCTGCAGCCTGTCCTCCGACGAAGAGGAGCTCCCAGGGCCGCCCCTGGAAGAGTTCTTCGAGGACGCAAGTCGCCTGCGGTCCTGGCTGCGCCAGCCAGACACGCAGCACGGGGGCGAACAGGCGTCCCGGAGTTTGTTTTGGCCGCTGTTGCCGGGGAAGTCTGTATTTCTTGGTCTTCTCTTCTTCTTTTATCTCGCACAGGTTGATGGGGGGGGAAGGGTTCGGCGGGGGAGGGGGGGTGCTGAAATGTAGTCCCTTGAAACAAATCTGTGTGCAGCCATCACACGTTGTCGCCTTTTGCCAGTCACAGCGCTGCGCCTGCAGGTGCAACAACGCAGATTGATTTGCAAGGATGCCATGTTTTACATAAACTTGCCCTTTTGCACTGGTTTTCCTCTGTAAATACACCGATGCCCCTTTTTTCTGCCGAAGTGCTGCGCCTGCCAACAAAGTCACACCACGCCCCCAACCCCTCCAACGCCAAAAAGAAAATGACACTGGTTTGAGGCTGAAAAACCTTGCAAACTGGGGGGAAGGGTTCGGCTAAGGGGTGGCTGAAACATGGTCCAACGTGTGCGCGCGCAGCCATCACTTTGCACGTTATCTCCTTTGCGGCCACAGCGCAGCCACATAGCGATTGCGCGCGCTGCACACAGGTGTAACACAGGTTGTTTTGCAACGTTGCCCTTTAAGTAAAGTAACTTGCCTTGCTGCGCCACGCAGGTGCGTCGGACTGCCGCCCCAGCCTACGACAGCGGGCCCGCGATTGCTTTTGCTCTTCACTGGGCGCCGTGGGCCTTGCCGGCTACTGGCGTCAGCGGCTGCCTCGGCGAGCTGAACGTCGCCATCCACTTCGTGAGTTGGCTAGGACAGCCACCAGTGGAGTCCCTGCCGACGAGCGCCGCGCAACATCTGCTGCGCTGCCTGCCGAGCGCGCTCCAGAGCAGCCTCACGTGCCAGACCGGCCGACACAAGGCGGCTGCGTTCGGTTTTTGCTTTGGGCACGGTCAGGTCAAGTTGTCTGCAGCTTCGTAGATCCTGCTGAATGTGAGTCTCTTTTGCGTTCCGGGTTGCTTGAACGCATGAGGTTGCCGCCAGCCCGCAGAGCAATTTGGACGTGTGGAGTTTGCAGACTTCGTACCACCTTGACTTTACAGCCTCCGGCTCAGTCCGCCGACGTTGTCCTCTCCCTTTCTCCTTCTTCCTCTCTCCCTTGTCTCCCTTGTGTGTTCTGTCGTCCTCTCTCCCTCCCTCTGATCCCCATCCTCCCCATCCCCCCAAGCCTCTCTCTCCCCAAGCTCCCTCTCTCGCATGTATGTATGCATGTATATGTGTATGTCTGTATGTATGTATGTATACGTACGTATGTATGTATGTATGTATGTATGTACGTCTGTGTGCATGTATGTATGTATGCAATGTATGCGTGCATGTAATGTATGTCTGTATGTATGTATGTATGTATGTATGTATGTATGTATGTATGTATGTATGTGTGTATGTGTGTATGTGTGTATGTGTGTATGTATGTATGTATATGACTGTGTGTATGTATGTATGTATGTATGTACGTACGTACGTACGTACGTATGTATGTATGTATGTATGTATGTATGTATGTTTGCTCCCCAGTATTTCCCGCAAAAACACGCTTTTCCTTCGTTTTCGCAATGAGGACATCCAAAAACACAGAGTTTTCCAGATTTTCGGCAACAGGAGGCAAGAAGCCCAAGGCAGCAAAAAAAGCCGGCAGGGGAATCGGGCCTGGGACCCCTGTTTTGCGACACCGGCTTCCCGAAGACTGCGTGGAACGTCATCAAATTGCCGCGCGGTCGGAGGGGGGTGGCGACCGAAAAACCATGCGTAATCGACGTGTCCCGGGGGGGGACTAAGGGGGGGGTTATCCTCTATCCTCTCTTAGGTATCCGACACGCCGAACAATGTCGGCGGACTTTTGTGATAGCTCTTAATACCTGTTGAAACAGATCCTAAGTCTTGAAGCGTGTTTTGAAACAGCTGCGTCATCACGTCAGCAGGCCGGCATGTCTCCCAGATTCTGCTTGGCATGTCCGGCGTTGGGGTTTGCCCTGTGGAGAACCCTTTCAGTCCACTGACTGCTTTCGTGAACCTGAACGCGGCGTTGGCGTTTACCTTTGACATGCGGGTCGCTTATTGTGCGCCTGAGTTTTTCGGTCGCCTGTGCACCCGGCTCATGGCCTTGCTGGAATCAGACAAGAACTTGCCCCCCCCGCAGCACCCCTCGCTCTCCCCCCCCCCACGCCCGCCCCAACCCACCAGGCGTGTGTGGACACAGTGCTGCGCGGGTGCGCTTGAGTGGGCACGCTTACCATTTGGCAGGCGTGTGCGCAGTGCTGAGCGGGCGCGCTTGCGCGGGTGTGCTTACCGTTTGGCATGCACGCGCGCAGTGCTGAGCGGGTGCGCTGGCGCGGGTGTGCGTGCGCGCAGTGCTGAGCGGGTGCGCTTGCGCGGATGTGCTGGCCATTTGGCAGGCATGCGCGCAGTGCTGGGCGGGCGCGCTGACCATCTGGGTAGTCTCGGCGGGTGCGCGCAGGCGCGGGGTAAACACGTGCTGGCGCGCAAGTGATAAAGTGTGCGGAACGGGTGCGTCTGAGAGGGTGGCCTGGGTGAACCTGCGACCTGGGTGCGCAACTGACCGGTTAAGTGACCAATTTTCTGGGTGCGTCAGACGTCCCGCCTGTGCCCTTTGAAGACCCTGTCAGTCCACTGAGTGTTAACGTTGACATTTTGGCACTGGTGTTTTGACCCTGCGGGAAACACCCTACAGCATGGGCCGGCGGGATGGAAGCACTTATGGGCGGGCACCCGCCCGATACCTGTGTGTGTCGGGCCTTTGATAGAAGACTACAGCTAAGGCTAGTCTAGTGGCTTGAGCTGTCTGAGCTCTTTTGCGGACTGTTGCATCATGTCAGGCCCAAATGCACTCTGTCGGCGGCTCTCTGTATTTCACCAAGCGCTGCCACTCCTGGCGCCCAAAGGCCATGCTGCGGAACAGGAGCGGGGATGTGGAGTTCTCATGTTACGTGGCCATGGGATTGAGAAGACAACACACGTGGACATACACATTGCTGTGCTTCACGCCCTCACGAAGCCTGGCTGACCACGTGCTCCGAGTACTAAGTGTGGGAGAGCCGATGCAGCTTGGCTGGTGCTGGTGTCAAGCATGCGTTTCTGCTCTGTTGCGAACAGTGATAACCTTGGTTTGCAGCGCCTTGAAATCTAAGTGGTGGTACCACGCGCGCTGAGGTTCTCTGCCTCGGCAAGACCATTGTTTGGAGGCGAGGTGGTCGATGCCAACGAGCACGAGCAACCAGAACTCGTAGGCGACACAGGTGGTGCAGATGCAGCTGCTGTCTCAATCCCGAACAGCAGGTCTTTCAGTCAGGAACCCATGGGCGGCACCGGTGATGATATTGCTGGCGCACAGACCAGTTCAGACACGGAGTCTAGTGCTGGCTCCATTTTCAACCTTCCGTGATAGAATGTTTTGCGGAGCGTGGCGGACTCACAGCCAGTCGGTGAAAAAGAAGGGAGGTGTTAGCTGCATGGCAGTCTAACCTGAGCGGTCTCTTGCGCCATCATGAGAGCTAATGACATTGTCGAGTCCTTGCTGTTTTGTTCAGGCTTGATCCTTTTCTTGTTTTTTGTTGTGCGGAAACAGAAAAATACGCACGAATGGGGGGGGGGGGCGGGCGACATTTGGCGATGGACCCAGGTGTGTGGATTTTGCTGCCGAGGGATCGCTTGAGTTCAAAGATTGGCTGATGTTTGTCAACTCCATGTCTTTTGCTGCAGGGTGAGTTGGTTTTAGGATGGGTTGGATGGCATGCGTGTGGTCTGGGCGATTTGTGTGAGTCACTGGACTTGTCCTTGTTTCTGCGTGTGTGTGTGTGGTGTGTGTTTTGCGTTTGTGTTTGTGTCTGTGTGTTTGTGTGTTTGTTTTTGTTTTTGCTGCGTTTCTTTGTTGATTGCGTGTGTGTGTGTGTGTGGGTGTGTGTGTGTGTGTGTTTCTGTGTGTGTCCCTGCGCGTGCGCGCGTGCGCGTGCGCGTGTGGGTGCGCGGGTGCGCGGGCGCAGGCGTGCAGACACGGGCTTGTGTGTTTGTGCATCTGTGTGTCTGTTGCGTGTGTGCGTGCGTGCGTGCGTGTGTGCGTGTGTGCGTGTGTGCGTGTGTGCGTGTGTGCGTGCGTGCGTGTGTGCGTGTGTGCGTGTGTGCGTGTGTGCGTGTGCGCGCGCATGTGTGTGTGTGTGTGCCTGTGCGTGTTTGTGTTTGTCTGCCTGCCTGCCTGCCTGCCTGCCTGCCTGCCTGCCTGCCTGCTTGCCTGTCTATGTTTTTTTTCGTGCGTGCCTATGTTTGCTGTTTCCTTGGTTGCTTGTTTGCTTGCCTGTTTGCTTTGGGGCGTTGGTTTCTGATTGTGCTCATTTGGGGGGTACTTGCATTGTCGCGCTTCGGCCCTTTGGTAGTTTGTCTTCATCGTGCTGTTACTGAGGTCCTTCTTTGGGCTTCTCGCGGACTTTGTCGAGAGGCTTGGGCCGTGGATGGAAAGTCAAATCCACGGACGTGAGTGCTTGGGAATTCCCTGAAACATGGTTGGTGGACATGAACCTCCGTGTAAATGATGTCTGCCGCAGGGTCCCAGACTAAAGCTCATACTGTAATCTGCTAAGCGAGAAGATCCGAGGGGCTGCTGCAAGAGTGGCCGTTCTTTGGGGGTCAATGGGGTCATGGCCGCTCTGCAGAGTGAGCCTGCTCTTGAAAACAAACACGGCGCCCCAGTAGGGGGCCGTCCTGAAAGGAAGCACTTCCACAGGGAGGAGTTTTTGACGCTCCGTGGTTTTGGTAGTGAGTTGGTGGCTGCTTTAGTCCAGTGGGCATTGGGTAGAACCTCTTTTCTGGCCGGCCTACACTGACTTTAAAAGGGAGCTTGAAGGTTCTCTTCCCAGGGACCCCGTATGTCAGGTTTGTGTTTTGATATAATTCCCTCAGCACAATCTGTTTGGTGATATTTTGGGGGATGCACTCAAAAGAGACCAAATAACAACCAACATGACCGCCCTTTGCACTTTCCGGAAGGGTGCCCTTTTGGAGCTGATGGAGCGCAGGCAATTCGACTCGGTGGATCTCTGGGAGGTCTTCCTTGGCAGAGCAAGCCGACACTCTGGTGAGACAACTTGTCGTGGCTTCTACCAATTCATGGGGGGACAGCCTTCAATTTGTGTCGTTTTAGCTATGCGTCGGGACCAAGATCGGTGGATGTGCTCAATTCCATTGTGATTTGAGCAATTGTGGTTTTGTTTTTTCCCCAAACAGTGTGTCTACACTAAGGGGTTCTTACGGTAAGAGAAAAGGCCTTGGTGCCAGATTGAGGTGCCCGCTCTGGCCGCGAGTGTTTTGCGTGGTATTTGCCGCAGATTCGTGCTCTTGCTTGATGTCGAAGTGCGTTTCGACTGCGCAGGCTCGCACAAAGTGAGTTGGCGACTTCTGTCCGCGAGCGTTTTGCGTGGTATGTACCGCAGATTCGTGCTCTTGCTTGATGTCGAAGTGCGTTTCGACTGCGCAGGCTCGCACAAAGTGAGTTGGCGACTTCTGTCCGCGAGCGTTTTGCGTGGTATGTACCGCAGATTCGTGCTCTTGCTTGATGTCGAAGTGCGTTTCGACTGCGCAGGCTCGCACAAAGTGAGTTGGCGACTTCTGTCCGCAAGCGTTTTGCGTGGTATGTGCCGCAGATTCGTGCTCTTGCTTGATGTCGAAGTGCGTTTCGACTGCGCAGGCTCGCACCAAGTGAGTTGGTGACTTCTGTCCGCGAGCGTTTTGCGTGGTATGTGCCGCAGATTTGTGCTCTTGCTTGATGTCGAAGTGCGTTTCGACTGCGCAGGCTCTCACAAAGTGAGTTGGCGACTTCTGTCCGCGAGCGTTTTGCGTGGTATGTGCCGCAGATTCGTGCTCTTGCTTGATGTCGAAGTGCGTTTCGACTGCGCAGGCTCGAACAAAGTGAGGTGTCGACTTCTGTCCGCAAGCGTTTTGCGTGGTATGCCGCAGATTCGTGCTCTTGCGTTGATGTTGACTGCGCAGGCTCGCACAAACTCGATTTTTTGCGCAGGCTCGCCTTTTTGGCGGCTCCGGGGACCGTGGGGGTTTTGTCTCGTGGTCCGGCGGCAGGGGTTTCCGGCGAAAGGTCCCGGGCTCGATTCCCGCCCTGTCCGCGCGAGCTTGTTTCCCTTTCTTTGGGCATGCTTGGATGGTGCTTCTGTGCTGCGACGGCGTCTCGATGGTACTCTGAACAACAACACCCAAAAACAGCAACAGCAACAGCAACAGCAACAGCGCCACAATCGAGAACAAAGGAAGAAGCTACCTAGCTAGCTAACTCACTAACTCAGGCACCCTGGTGAAACAAACGCACAGATCTTGCCTTTTGTAGTGATGCTTACACACACACACACACACACGCACACACACACACACACACACACGCACAAACACACGCACACACGACCATGGCGCTGGCTTCGACACGTGTCTGCTGCATTCTCTTGCGCGTGTCTGTTCCAGGCCGTGTCCTTGTCTTTATGAATGTGCGCGAAAATACCGCAAAATGATGTTGAAGCTTCCTGACAACAACCGCCGTTTTGCGGCGCAGCCCGCACAATACTCTGCAGCGTGTGACCGCCGCCTATCACTGTTTGGGGTCTCGTGCCGGGGTAATGGAAGGAATGAAAATGGACCACATCCACCGATCTTAGTCCCAACATGTGAAAAGCAGCAAGAAGGCGAGCCTTATAATCAGAAACAACGCCGTTCCGTAAGATGTGTTTTCAGTGAACAAGAACGGTGCCACCCCCCCCCCCTCGAACCCCTGTAGCGCAAATCGGGCTCAAAGGACCAAAGGTCCCTCAGCTATTCTCTGTGAGAATGTGGGTTAAGCTACTTCGGAATGCACAAGCAAAGATATCAAGCTGTGACAGTCACATCCAGTACAAGGCATGATACAAGGGATTTCTACATTGCTGGAATCATGTGCAATTCAAGTAACCCCCCCGAACCCCCCTCCCCTCGCACCGATCTTGGTCCCGACGCATGCCTTGTTTTAGAGTTCTCCATGTTTCCCTCAAAGTTTGGTTTCAATCACCAGTGTTGTCCTTTTCAAGCGAGTCCCTTTGGGTGGGGTGATGGATAGACACCGTCATTGCATGGCGCCTTTTAAGTTTCTGGCAGAAGAATAGGCAGGCTGGTTGTCGGGTTGGGCCAAGAGGACCACCCGCCCCACCCCCACCCCGCCATTGAAAAAAAAGGGTACGGTCCTCTATCAGCCCGGCACGTTTTTGAGGTGGGTATCACCGGCGCCTTTTGTTTGCCCGGTTTGGTGTGTGTAGCTCCTTCTGCTTCAGCCGGCGGATAAAGGCCCGAGCAGTTTTGAGGGAGGATTTCTGCTGCGCTACAGGAAGCCACGCGCTCTTATACGGCACCCCGGCGCCGTTGGTGCTAGACCGCGCGCGCCGCGAGAAGGTCGCCTACCAGGTGCCCTGGACACGCAGTCTGCAGAGGGGGGTGGTGCAGTGGTGCTATTATGGCTATAGGCAACGGGGGGGTGTCGAGGCGCGAAGTTTGAGTGTCCAACGGGGAAGCAAAGGCGTGGATGTGTTGGATTCTGCTGAGCTTGATGTCACACGAATTTGCTTGCTAGGTGAATGGGTCAAAGTTGTTGGGCTCTCGCTCTATGCGTTTTGCAATCAGCTAGACTCGGGCGCGCAGCTCCCAGAGGGACTGCAGATAAGGACCACATCACATAAATTCGGAGGACTGTGACTGTGTCACGTGCCAAACATTTCCTTCAGAAGGATTGCGCGGCTGTTTCCGTGTTAGGGCGAAGGAATTGGGAAATCTAGCAAACCTTGTGAAAGGACGGGCGCTTTTTGACAGGAAGGTTGACCTTCCACCCCAACAAGCACAGCAAAAGTGCCGCATCAAACACTCAGCGAGAGCTCATGATGTCTGCGTTTGGCGGCCAGCTCAAGCGTTCCTACCCCCCGCGCTCGCACCAAAGGTTGGGCTTTCTTTTCGAGTAGATGCAATCTAGCAGCGTATTTGCGGATACTAATTGCCATGTTGCCTCATTTGCGCGCGGGCGTTCCGCTTGTGGCTCAAGCGGCTCCTTAAGGGACCGCGGCAATATTCCAAAAAAACTTCACCTCAATAAAGGCCCTAAGCAGCGACATGGCGCCGAAGCTAGTCAAGAAAAAGCCAGCAGGGGTTGCAGAAACCGTGCGGCAAGAGGTCCGGAAACGTGGGAAGCCAGCTCAGCGGCTCACCCAGCGTGTGCAAGCGGCCCTGCCTGGCGTGGCCGTGGACAGCTCCTTTGTGTCTAGACTGAGGAAGCGCGTCGCTTCCCAGCAGCAAGAAAGACGGTCGCGGAATTTCAAGCTGAAGGTCCGCGAGGTTCTGCACATGGAGGAGGCATTTTGGAAATGCATGGTGATGCGTCAAGTAGCCACTGTCGAAAGGCGCCTAGGCAAACCCTTGGCCAGTCAGGTTTCCAAGCATTCCTGGCTTGGGCTTTCCTGCGCTGACTGGATTCAAAAATATGACTGGGAAGAGCCACTGGCATTCAATTCAGAGTGGCATCAAGAAAGAGTGCGGCTCATCGTCCAAGTTAGTACGTCTGCCTTGGACGCCTTCTGCTTGACGCTGGTAGTGTTCTTCTTCGGCTCCAGGGCTTTTGTGAACTCCGTCCAGCAGCACTTCCGCGCCTTCAAGTCGGCGCAGGTGGACGGCGGCGCGAACATGAACTTGGGCTGGCTCTATGAAAGCGCTGTGCTAGGATGCCAGGGAAACCCGTTCCACAGGCGGTACAACCCCAACAGGCTGCGCGCAAACCAGTGGAGCAAAGTCGCAAGCACAGGGGTCGCCGGCTTCTTCCAGTCAGCGCCTTGTCCTGAGGACCCTGGCTCGGAAGAGGAGGAGGAGGATGCGCCCGGGAGCACGGCCGTCGCTGTAAGTTCGGACGCCACTCGCTTGCTGCAAGCCCACTTATGTTTGCAAGGCCTCCCGACAGTGGCACTTGCCGCCAAGATTTTTCGGGAACTGCAGCGCGCGAAGTCAGAGGCACAAGCGTGGGCAGCCCTTCAAAAGCTTCCTGGTATGAAAGGCACAGGGTACAATTGCAAGAATCTCGCGCTGCTCCTGCGAGACACAGTGTCATGCTGCGCTTCCTTAGGCAGTGATATCAGCCCAGGTGGACCCGGGCCCAGGCAGTGCTACAACTTGCAGCACGGCCGCTTGCGAAAGCACGCCATGTCCCATGACACTCTCCAGGGCTGCTTGAGCAGAGACCGAACACTCGCAGGACACTACTGGAGTGGCTTGTTCTTCGGCCCCGCTTGGCACTGCATGACAAAGGAGGAGAAGGCCCTGCCTGCAGCCGTGTACATCTCGGGCTTCCGCTGCGCGTTGGACAAAAACCTGTGGAAAGTCAGGTTTCAATTGCCGCCTCCCAGGGAGCAGGCGTCGTGGCGAGACTGGGAGCGACTACGGCGACAGGCTGAAGACAAAGGAGTCAGACGTTGCGCAGGAGTTAGAAAAATATGCGCTGGGCTGCCTCAAAGCGAGTAGGGGTTGCGGCCAGTAAGGTTTGGAGTATGTTGTGTTGATGTCCAGCAGAGCAGACTATGTTGAGGGACGTGAGAAACCAATGTCTCTCTGTAGGCCCAGTTATCGTCCGTGCCAAGGTTGCGAGCATGAAGGTGGAGTGGGAACTTGTCAAACAGCCAACGAAAAGACTACATCTTTCTCCTAAGGCGCTTCTGCGAGACCACAAACTTCCTCCACGCCGCAGCGGAAGAGCCGCTCGGCTACAAGGCCGCCGTAACACTGCGTGCAACACGAGACTCCTGGACTGCTGGAGAGTTATTAAGAGCATGTGTGTTGAGCAAGGGATGTCAGCTGCGCCCACCTTTCCCTAGCCAAAAGGTTTTTTCTTTGCGCTAAGGGTTTCTTCAGTTTCTTGATTAACTTGTGCCAGCGGAGGTGCTCTTGCCCAGTGGTGCTGGACAAGAGGGACTTGTTCCACCACAGGCCTTTGCTTTCAGCGTGCGCGCCTTACCTTGCGTTTGGACACAAGTAAGTGCTTACGGTCCTTGTGCTTACGGCCCTTGCGTGTTATGCCTTTGCCCAAGTCCTTCTTTACGCGCTCCAACAAACACATCAAGCAGTCAGCAAGAGTTCATGATGTCTGCGTTGGCCAGCTCTAATGTTCCTGCCTCCCACGCTCACGCCAAAGGTTGGGCTTTCTTTTCGAGAAGCTGCAACCTAGCCGTGCATTTGCGGATGCTAACTGCCATGTTGCTTCATTTGCGCGTGGGCGTTCAGCTTGTGGCTCAAGCGGCTCCCCAAGGGACCGCAGCAACATTCAGACAATCTTCACCCCAACAGGGCCGGCGACAGAGCTAGTCACGCCTCATGGCTAGTAAAAAGCGCGGCCTAGCTGCAGCGGCGCTGGCCAGAAGATGCGCGCGCCTGCGGGCCAGCGAGCGTGCTGGTCGGAAGCGGAGCGCGTGCGCGCCAGCTGCGGCCGGCCATGCTGCTCACATCAACACAGAAAGCAAGCGGTTGAGAACGAAAAACTTACGACTCAGGCGCATGATTGCTGGCCGAACCTTGCCGGTGCTGCAGTCTCTCCAAGCCACGGGCCTCTTCATGCCATGCGCTGACGTGCTGCCCCCGCGCCCAACGGCAGGGCTGCAGCCAGCTGCCGGTCTATGCGCTACTCTGGCTGGCCGCCCAGTCTTGATCGTCGAGGCTAGAGTTTCGCGTGCGACTGTTGTTCCTATTGTGGCTTCCACCAATAAGTCAGTGCGAAAACGTGCCTCCTGGGTGCTGCGCAGACGGCAGACGCAGAGGTGCAGCTTGCAAGACTTGACTGACGTTGGGGTACGTTTTCAAGTTGTGGCTTTCCAAGGCAGTTCCATTTATTTAACGGAAAGAGCTGCCAGACAGCCTGCTGGAGCGAAAATATTAACAGAGCTGGATGCCTGGGCTGGCTTGTGCAAGGCTGCCGCCGCTTGCAGCGAAGGAGGCGAGCAAGGTTTGCCTGTGCGAGGAGATTGCGAGCGCGGGCACGGCAGAGCTTGCGGATCGGCTGAGCATCCCGGACTGAAGCGAGGATCATTTTTCTTATGAGATTTTTTTTATTCTCAGGATCACCGGGTTGGCTCAGACTGGTAGCTGAACTCTACGCGGGCATCACCCGAAAATTGGGTGGTGCCAGTCTCCAGCTCCAAGTGGTAGCTGAACTCTACGCGGGCATCAACCAAAAATTGGTTGGTGCCTGTTTCCAGTTCCAAAAAACCAGGAAGATCCGTCTCTCGGCGATGATCCGTCTCGGACCAGGATAGGTTTTTATTCTCAGGAGAGGCGCTCACTGGGCTGGGGGTGGAAAGGTCCGTCTCGGAGATCTGTCTTGGACCTGGGCTTAATTCTTATTCTAAGGAGAGGCGCTCACTGGGCTGGGGGTGGAAAGATCCGTCTCGAAAATCCGTCTCGGACCAGGGTTTTTTTCTTATTCTTTGGAGAGGCGCTCACCGGGCTGGCGGTCCGTCTCTCGGCGATGATCCGTCTCGGACCATGATAGATTTTTTTATTCTCAGGAGAGGCGCTCACCGGGCTGGCGGTGGAAAGAACCGTCTCTCGGCGATGATCCGTCTCGGACCATGATAGATTTTTTTATTCTCAGGAGAGGCGCTCACCGGGCTGGCGGTGGAAAGAACCGTCTCGGACCTGGGAATACAAGTCTAGTAAGGAGAGGATCCGTCTCTCGGTGATGATCCGTCTCGGACCATGATAGATTTTTTTATTCTCAGGAGAGGCGCTCACCGGGTTGGTGGTGGAAAGATCCGTCTCTCGGCGATGATCCGTCTCGGGTGGAATCAAGCCCGCGGCCTCCTAGCTTCAGAGCTGCAACGCCTCTTCCAATTGAGCTATGGATCCTTGCTACACTTGGATTTATTCACAGGAGAGGCGCTCACCGGGCTGGAGGCGGAAAGATCCGTCTCTCGGCGATGATCCGTCTCGGGTGGAATCGAGCCCGCGGCCTCCTAGCTTCAGAGCTGCAACGCCTCTTCCAATTGAGCTATGGATCCTTGCTACGCTTGGATTTATTGACAGGAGAGGCGCTCACCGGGCTGGAGGCGGAAAGTTCTTGCTCCCAGGAAAAACAGATGGAAAGATCCGTCTCGAAAATTTCTTATTCCCAGGAGAGGCGCTCACCGGGCTGGAGGCGGAAAGATCCGTCTCGGGGAATTTCCTATTCCCAGGAGATGGAAAGATCCGTCTCGAAAATTTCTTGTTCCCAGGAGAGGCGGTCACTGGGCTGGAGGTGGAAAGATCCGTCTTGAAAATTTCTTGTTCCCAGGAGAGGCGCTCACCTGGCTGGAGGCGGAAAGATCCGTCTCGGGGAATTTCCTATTCCCAGGAGATGGAAAGATCCGTCTCGAAAATTTCTTGTTCCCAGGAGAGGCGGTCGCTGGGCTGGAGGCGGAAAGATCCGTCTCGGGATTTTTTCTATTCTCAGGAGATGGAAAGATCCGTCTCGAAAATTTCTTGTTCCCAGGAGAGGCGGTCACTGGGCTGGAGGTGGAAAGATCCGTCTCGGTTTTTTTTCTATTCCCAGGAGATGGAAAGATCCGTCTCGAAAATTTCTTGTTCCCAGGAGAGGCGGTCACTGGGCTGGAGGTGGAAAGATCCGTCTCGGGATTTTTTTCTATTCCCACAAAAAAAGGCGGTCACTGGGTTGGAGGCGGAAAGATCCGTCTCGGGGAATTTCCTATTCCCAGGAGATGGAAAGATCCGTCTCGAAAATTTCTTGTTGCCAGGAGAGGCGGTCACTGGGCTGGAGGCGGAAAGATCCGTCTCGGGATTTTTCTATTCCCAGGAGAGGCGGTCACTGGGCTGGAGGCGGAAAGATCCGTCTCGGGGAATTTCCTATTCTGAGGAGATGGAAAGATCCGTCTCGGGATTTTTCTATTCCCAGGAGAGGCGGTCACTGGGCTGGAGGCGGAAAGATCCGTCTCGGAGATCCGTCTCGGGTCGAGGGAGGAAAATGAATTCCCAAAAGGCACTCACCCGAAATAATGATCCGCCCGGGTGGAATCGAGCCCGCGGTCTGCAAGCTTCAGAGCTGCAGAGGGTCGTGTTAGCAGCCGAGGCCGTGGAGCACCTGCGGTGCTATCCCAGCCACACTCTGCAAGCCAAGGTAGCGGCTGGCAAGCCTGATTTTCTCTTGTCTTTCCCTTTTCCGCAGCAGCTGGACATGCGGCGGCGTTTCTGCCGGACGTGCAAGACAAGAAAGGCTCCTTGCCCGGTGTGGTCAGCCCGGCCAGCAGACGTGCTCCGGGTCTGCCCCAAGGCCCTAATCATAGAGCTGCCGGCTCACATGCGGAGAGGGCTGTATGTCACTAAGGAGTTTCTGCTATTTCTTCTTCAAAGCCTGCAGTGCGGGCTGAATAGCCGGCACGCGCGGCGCCAGATCATGACCCTTTTCTCCAGCACATTGCTCGCGCGCGCGCAGCATAGCTTGGTGCCTGCCCCAGACATTTGGGCGTCATCTGTCCTAGCCATTCCCACAGACTATGAGCTGCGAGCTCTGGCTGAAAGGGCCTTTGCGCGCTTTGTCAAGGACAGAGTTGCCGCAATGAAGAGTCGCCAGGCCATATACAATTTTGCTGTTATCCGAGGGGATGGGCACTTTGATTTGGCGTCCCGGGTGAAGGAGAGGGATGCTGCCACTGGGTACCACCATGCTCCTTATTCCTGTGTCCTGGGGTGGTGTGGGTTGGACGGAAGTTTGCTGAAGCCATTCGTGCTCAGTGCTGGAGAATCCTTTGAGGAGCAGAAAGCAGATCTTAGGCCGTATTTGGAGTATGCGCGGGATGTCAGGCAGGAGTTCGGCCTGAGCATCGAAGAGTCCAGGCCTGTTGCTCACTGCACTGACACTTATGGCAAACACCGCTTGCTATGGCCAAGGGTGTATGACAACGTGTGGAAAGCTCAGCGCGTGGCTCTGGACACTGCGAGTCATGTGTCTGCCGTGCCGCCCAAGCAACTGGCCGCAGGCAATGCCACGCTGGTGTGCGGCGACCCCCGCCACGACATCATAAACCTTCGACGAGCTCTGTCGTGCTTGAGCTTCGACTTTGCGGACTTCTACCATGACCACGAGGATGCTTTGCTGCGCCTCAGCTCCCCGCCCCTGCAGCGGAGCGAGGAGTCAACGTCGCAGCCGGCCGCAACCCAGCTCACAGAACCAGCTTGCTGAGGTCACTCAGTTTTTGCAGAGCCCCACAGTCTTGCAGGATCGGGCTTGGCTTCAGGTTGCCGGTTGCTTGCCGCCGCGGGGCGTTGCTGCGCGCTTAGCTAAGCGTCTAGGTGTGGAGTTGTCTGACCTGGCAGGGTTCCACAACTATCAGTCCAAGAAAGCTTTTCGATTGGAAGTTCTCCGACTCCGGCGCTGGTACTCTGTGCCCAGGAAGTTGCAGAAGCCTGGGAAGCGCTTGGGTGCGCGCATCCTGCGCAACGCACCTTCAAGCCAGCGCACGCGGCAAACTTTTCTACGAAAAGCGCGGCCCATAATGACAAAGAAGGTGAAGCTTCACTACAAGCGCTTGCTTGCCCCTGTGCGGATACGAGGCCTGTGGCAGTGGCGACAAATTGCATTACTGATGCACAAAGCCAAGCTTCCCTTGCAGACTGGGACTGTCTCAGTGGAGCGCCTCTGGGCGCAGGCACAGCAGTGCTTTCCACGGAACTCGCGCAAGGTTGGGCGCACATGGTTTGAGTTCTTGTCTGATCTTTGTTTTTTGCGGCTGACCTATAGCCATTTTCATCGATTCAACCTTCCATCCTGGACACGAGGAGATGCTTTGCTTGCGGAGCGGGCAGACATGATGTTCTCCATCGGCCAGCAACTGGCAGAGGACCCGGAGGGCGGCTCGCATTTGCTCAATGAACTTGCTGCTTCCGCGGCGCCTATCAAGCCTGCGTCTGCGACGCGTTCTGCCCAAGCCCATCCCCAGGCCAAGACAGCCGCGCGGGCCCCGCCCCCTGCAAGCAACTTGGAGCGGGCTGCAGAGTTTGGCGGTCCTGCCTCTATGCTGCGCCTCCAGCAGCCTGCTGTGAGCTGCAGAGGAAGACACTTTGAGAATGCGTGGGGTGAGAGTAATCTGCCCTCGCCAGCGCCGCCCCTGACAGGCGTACATCTACCTGCCATGGACCCGGTCATGGTGCGCCGCCGCATGCTGAGCCCGATTTGGAGCACGGCTTTGGCGGACGGTCGGAAGTTTGTAGAAATACAAAGGTACCGAAAGCATGCGGGAAATCAGATGAGGTGGTGCCAGCCAGGGGTCCTGCTGCTGTTTGGCCCGACCGGGAGCGCGCAGCATCAGGGGCTTGCACACGGTGTTGCAGAAGTTGCCGGCGCCGCCAAACTTGCTATACCAGCAAACAGCGTATCATCCTATCTACACGCCATCGATCCTGACTTGCATCCAGCCATAGGAAGCTATTTGGAAGGCTGCGCGAGCATGGACGTGGCGTTCGTATCTCGTGTTTTTGATTTGCGGCCACTGGGCCTCAGCTGGCAGGCTCTTGCAATGGAGCTCGGCATTTCCCGCTTTCCTCAAAGCCAAGGATTTCCTGCAGTGGGCGGCGCTGTCCTGCGCGACAAAATTTTGCAGCTGTGCGCAGCGAGATCTTTGCCGACTTACTCGGCCCGAAGCCTTGCTTGACACAACGGCAGCGGCAGCCACTTGGCTGCTGTGCAATGCGCGTGACTCCAGCGCTGTGCCTGCGGTCTCACTTGCATGGCCTGGATGCTACGTTTCGGTCGCGTGGCCTGTCGTAAAAAAGCCGTGCGACTGTTAAAGAAGAATTGTCAGTCGGCTATGGAGGTGAGGCCTGAGCAGCCATCACAATGCAGCAGATGATAGCTCCCAACCTACTACGTTTCGTCGCTTCCAAGGACGGCTGGTTGGCGACACCGACGGACTTTAAGAGACTCCCGGAGATCCTGCGTGCGTGTGAGACGCTGCAGGTGTTGAGCTCGGGTGTGTGTGTGTGTGTGTCTGTGTGTGTGTGTGCGTCTGTGTGCCTGCTTTTCGCGGACAGGCATGGGCGCAGTTAACGCAGCTTGCTGTCCCATTTGAACTTTTTGGCGCTGTTCGCGTTTAGAGCCCCTCTGCTACAAACCTGGCTCTGACAAATTCAGTTTCAGTACTCCGATGTCTCACCATTTTCCCGTTTAGCCACTGCTATGATCCTGTACCCTCGACTGTAACTAGATCAGCAAGCCACGAGCACACGCATGGGAGAGCCGAAGCATAAATCAAAGAGAGGGGATTACCACACGTGTGCCTTTTGGTTTCTTATTTCCTCATAGCAGAGCCAAGAGCCGAGGCGACAGCTCGCCCTGCTGTGTGTAGCTCAGGTTAAGGTTAGGGGTGGGCGCCAATTGCCTTGGGCCGAGGGACCGCGGGGACTTCGCAATGTCAGGAAGCAAGGCGCGGAGCGTTTGCAATTTCTCTGCATCATGCAAGGCTCAGCCGATCCGCTGTGTGCCGTTGCCAGTCGCTTAGTCCGGCGACCAGGCACCTTGTCTATGATGCACACCGCAGTCATTGGAAGGCAAAGCCTAGCCGGTTTTTCAGGGACAGTTCTAGACAACAGGCCGCAATGCCGTCTCCTGAGCCCTTGGGCGAAGCTGTGCTAGAAGGAAGCCAGCTGGCTGATAGTGACAACGCCAGCCCGCTGGATGATGACCGTGAAGTTGCAGCTGGCCTTTGCACGCCCAAGACACGCCCCCCAAAGGGTGAGCCCGACACACCTGAGCTGGAAAGGATGCTGGCTAACTTGGGTGCTGGGGAGGTCGAGAACCAGCAGGCCATCGCCAGCTTTCTTCCTGCGTCCTGTGACTTGGGCTACCCCTCGGTGTCGCCAGCGCAGCGGACGGACAGCCTGCGCTCAACGCCTGGCCATTGCGAGTCGCCCAGGCTGCCGCCTAGCAGTCGTGAGAAGGAGCGGTTCTCTGGCATGCCCCTGTGCGGAGTTGATCACTTGGACTCAACCCCTAACAGCGCCCCGAGGGCCTGTAGCGAATCAGACGCACAGCTCACTACGCCTGGCCATCGTGCGTCGCCCGAGCTGCCGCCTAGCAGTCGTGAGAAGGAGCGGTTCTCTAGCATGCCCCTGTGCGGCGTTGATCACGAACAAGGTATTCGGCTTCTCCGCTCCTGCCTGGCGCGTGCTTTAGGTGATGATGCCTACCTGGGGACAGAGCGCAGTTCCAGCACACCAAGCTGGGGCAGTAGCTCGGACTGGGAGGCGATGAGGGCAGAGGTCGTAAAATGCCTTTCGGAGCACTCAGCCGCCCCCCCCAACCAAATCGTCTGCGTGCCGGCGGCCTTTTTCCGGGACGCCGACTTTCAAGTGCCTGACGCAGACGCAGAGGCGGTGCTCGTGCATGGCGGCGTCGACAACACCATGGGTCCATCCTGCAGCGGCTCGCACTTCATGCCACTTCTCACTGCCGATCAGTTCTCATCTGTCCCCGTTGGTCGGGGCCATGTGCGCTGGAGAGACATGGTGTCCTCGGTGGCTTCACGAGGTACTGCGGCGGCTCTGGACCAGGTTCGTGACCAGGGAGATTGCTACTTTCATTCCATCCTGGTGCTGCTCCACTTCAAAGGCGTGAGGTTTGCGCGACTTGGGCCCGCAGCGGATGTCCCCGTAACAGAGGTGGACTCAACCCCCAACAGCGCCCCGAGGGCCTGTAGCGAATCAGACACGCAGCTCACTCCAACACAAGCGGCAGCGGCAACTTGTGCTCGCCGAGGTGTTTGCTTTGAGGATGCCTTGCAGCAGCAGCAGCAGGCGGGGTCCATGCAGGAAGACCCCTTCGACAAAATGCTAGTGACCATGTCGGAGGCT
The DNA here is from genome assembly GCA_963377175.1 of Effrenium voratum. Taxonomy (NCBI): domain Eukaryota; class Dinophyceae; order Suessiales; family Symbiodiniaceae; genus Effrenium; species Effrenium voratum. Next base: position 43,036 of record CAUJNA010002004.1, read on the forward strand.
GTGAAAGGGGAGAGTCTGCAGCAGGTTGTTTTCCCAGATCGGCTTTTCCAAGGACTGGGCAACAAGCAGCAAGTCTACGACAGTGTCAAGTCCTGGGTCGTGAGTGCTTACCAGGCTACAGGTCACCACCGAACCGTGGCAGCAGACGTGGACTTTGACCTGCGCACGATGACGGCAGAGCCCTTTGCCGTTGCCGTGGACACCGTCGCCAAAAAAAAAGGCTTGTCGTCAGAGGCGCTTCTGGCCGTCATCGAAGCCAACATTGGCTTTCTGGAAGCACCTGGCACGACCTTGCAGCATGAGGATGACTCAGGGCATTCCATCAGCCCAGCATCTCCTGTTATGGTGGGCAGCGCCAGCTCGACCAGGAAGAGCCACCTCATCCGAGCCTCAGATGATTGGATGCTGACCTCGCCTGAGGCGACCGAGATCTTTGCCTCTGCCCAAGTCATGAACACAGACTGTACAACAAAAGGTGTGCGTCTGTCCTTGCAAGAGCACGGAAGATGCGCCATCAGCTCCGACGAGGCCGCGAACACCTTCCTAACCAAATACTCGGATAAGGACTGTGGCCTTCATTTCTTGGCGCCTGCGAAGTTAAACACCTGGACTCAATGTGAACACGATGGTCCGGCCACGGGCCAAGGCAAGATGACCTTGTCTCAGTACAACTTCCTCCTCAAGGTGGCAGGCCAGGTGCAAGTTTGCGAGCAGATTCTCCTGCCCAAGGTGCCGGCTTCCAGAAGAGGATAAGACAAGTCTGGGTCTTCACTGACCACGAGATCCAAGACCTGCAGCGCTCAGCGTCCAGCGAGGCTGCGATTCAACGCTTGCACGATTTCATGCACAAGAATTTCACAACCCCAGGCCGAGCCCAGAAGATTGTGTTGGACGGCTACGCACTTTCCATGTATAGGGCTGCCAAGCAAGCCATTGACGACGCTGTGTCGTCTTTGCCTTTGCCGGCTGTCTACAAGACAAAACTGCAGTTTTTCCATTCTGACATCCTTCGTGATGCACACAAAACTATGCGCGTTCACCAATTCCTTTGTCAGTCCGTTTCCAAGGGCCAGACAGAAAGGAGGTTTATCAGCATGGATGAGTTCACTGTGGCTCTGCGAAAGTGGCGTCGGCAGATAGAAGTCCATTTCGCTTTCTATCGATTTGCGCAAGCCTTCATGGAGGACTGTGTGGCTTCCTGTCGTTGCTCTGTTCGTGTTTCAGCTGCAAACTTTGGTAGTTGCACTTTTTGTGTACTGGGCTTCTCGGCAGGATTCCAAGCTCAAGCAGGGTGACAAGTGTGTGGAGCAGCCGGGCGAGGTGGTGTTCGCGGCGCCGGAAGATGACCTGGAGCCTCTGGAGCAGGACGACGTGCTGAAGCAGCAGATCCTGTCGAAGGCACCCAGCCATGAGCCTTTCACTGCCAAAGATATCCGGGACTGGTTCAAGAACAAACGTCACCACTGGTATCGCGCCAACTTGGCATCCAAGATTTCCTCGGCATGCTCGTCCTTAGTGAATGCGGGCCTCTTGCAAACAGTTGAGGGCGGTGGTGAGCCGGCAGGGACGAAGAGCGCCATGCGAGGAGCTGGAAGCCGGGGGCGGCCAGCAGCAGTGGTGCGAAAGCGGTCTTTGGCGACCGTCCAGGCGGATGATGTTGCCGAGACTGAGCGGAAGCGCTTGCGAGTAGGTCTTTCTAGTTTCCAGTGACACACGCCAGAAAGGGTGTGGGCAGACTTTGACGTGTTCTCACGGGGTGATGGCTGTGCAACACCTTCCAGTCACATATAGAGATGCCAGCCATGCTGCTTCATTGATATATTTCAGGCGACGAGAAAAGGCGCCGTGCCTAGATAGTATCATGTGACCAAGTGCCCTGAATTCTCACGTGTAGCACAAGAGGAGTTTGACAACTGAAGCCTGCTTGCAGGTGACGCCTTGCTCCACTTCATGCTTCAATGGCATGAAGAGACTTGGCTTGGCAAGTTTTGGCCCTGACGTGCTCTTTAGAAAGCAGGCGCGAGCGTTTGCGGTGGCCAAGTTTCAGCTTGGAGCTGGGATGTCGCCACGCGGGTTGGGGGTACTTTGGTCTCCCTGCTTGCTGCGATCCTGAGCCAGGAGGCGTGCGAAAGAGGTGGAGGGCTCTAGGTCCATAAGCTTTGGCTCAGACAGTTTCTAGTGAGGACGCGAGACTGCGTGATAGATACTGCATGGCTGAGCCACGTGGACTCAACGCTCGTTGGCGCAGATGGGTATGTCTTTTTCGACGGTGCTTATTCGGGGTTGGTTTATACAAAAAATTGCAGATTCCATGCACCTGTCGCATTCTATTGCGGCAGTCGCATAATATCAGTATTCCGCACACACGGGCAAAGTCTGCTAAGTGGATGCTCAGTTTCAATCATCAATGACAAAAAGAGGCGCCGAGCCGCATCGCCCAGGTGACTGCGAGCATGGACGTGGCGTCGCAAGATGCAATTTGCATTTTAAAGCAACTTGCGCAGAGCAACTTGCGCAGAGCAAGTTGCACAGAGCAACTTGCGCAGACCAACTTGCACCGACCAGTTTGCGCAGAGCGCCTTGCCTAGAGCAACTTGCGCAGAGCAACTTACGCAGAGCAACTTGCACAGAGCAACTTGCACAGAGCAGCTTGCACAGAGCAACTTGCAGGGAGCGCAATTTGCACAGAGCAACTTGCAGGGAGCCACTTGCAGGGACCAACTTGCCGGAGCAACTTGCGCGGAGCAACTTGCGCAGAGCAACTTGCACAGTGCAACTTGCGTAGAGCAACTTGCGCAGACCAACTTGCACCGACCAGTTTGCGCAGAGCACCTTGCCTGGTGCTGTCTCGCGCTTGCTTCACGAATGCTGTGTAGGGAAAAAGAACGCATCCTGCAGCGTTGGGCCGACCTCGCTTGCGATGTTCTGCTTTCGGGCCAACCGTGGTCTAGTTGTTTTCCTGTCGAGCAACCCCAAAAGGGTACCCGCAAAAAAGAAACCCATATGAACCTTAGCCCTTTTGCTCAAACCAAACCTCAGCTCCGCTTTTGGTTGCTCAGGTTCTTTGGACCCGGGTGGGGTAGCTTCGCAAGCAACATGCGCTCACGGCCACTTGGTGGCCAATGCCAGGCTTCGGTTGCATTTGACATAGCATCCCCTAAAAGGAGGGGGGGAAGTAAGGGTACCTCTCCTGGGGCTGGTCTGAAGAGAAACCGAAGGTCAGGTAACCCTCAATTGGTGGTTTAGAATGTTGGCTTGGATTTGATTCTTGTACAGGGTAAACCAAGAGCTGCCCCTTAACCTCCAAACCGCCAAATAGGGGGAATCTGATCTATCCTTTTCGACACATACCCCTTGCGCGCAAGAACCTAAACCTAAACGCAAGCTTTCTCTGGAAATCAGAAGGGTTTCACACACCCCAACAAGAAGAGATGCAAGAGGCTTGGCTGGCGACTCCCGAGGTGGAATCTCTGAAGAGGTTGTTCACCCTGACGGCAACTTGGACCTCTGTCTCAGGTGAGATTCAGCGAGCCTGGAAACATAGCCACTTCTACAACCCAAAATGGGCATGTAGAAATGGTCTCAGGCTTTTGGCCCGGCCAGGCGCTTGATGGTGCTAGGGCCGGCAAAGTTCGGCTCCTTCTCGCGTCGCTACAGAACAACAAAATCGCTGCCTCGAGAAACGAGGGAAAATGTATCGTGGTGTTAAGCTTCAGCCCAAATATGATCATCCGCTGATCATCGCTTAAATGCACCTCTTTCCTCTGACGGTGGCACCAACGGATGCTAGTTGACGCTGGCAGTGAGATAAAATATTCTATCACTCGGTCCAGCAGAAGCTAAGAATGACCACCAGTAGGCGGACCTTAGCCCCCGCCTTTTTAAGGATCTACATTTTGTGGAGAGCCCCCCCTAGTCTTGGTCCAGAAAGGTAAAAGGTCATCCCCCGGACCCAAAACCACCCCCCCTTTCCACGATTTCCGCTTTCGGCCGCTCCATGGATAGCTGCCAACCCCCCCCCCTTCTTGGTCCAGACAGCCGTTTCCCGGCTGCCGGGGATGACGATATGTCCCGAAGCTTTAGAATTCGAGCGCCATTTAAAACGTCACTGGCATTTTAGGTGGCAGCGCAGACCTGCCTGTGTGTGATTTTGAGCGCCATTTGAAATGTCAGAGGCATTTTAGGCGTCATCCAGGACATGCCTGGGTCGGAATTGAAGCGCCATTTAAACTGTCAGAGGCATTTTAGACGTCGTCCGGGACATGTCTGGGTCGCAATTAAAGCGCCATTTTAGATGTCAGCTGCATTTTAGACGTCATCCAGGACGTGCCTGGGTCAGAATTGCAGCGCCGTTTTAAACGTCAGTCGCATTTTAGATGTCATCCAGGACGTGGCTGGATCGGAATTAGAGCGCCACTTTAAATGTCAGCGGCTTTTTAGGTGTCAGCCCGAACATGCCGTCATCAGAGTTTGAATAACGCTTTTATTACTAGTGCAATTCGCACATTTGCACATTGCCCGGTATATTGCCCTGCAGTCGGATTTTGAGCGCCATTTTAAAAGTCAGTCGGATTTTAGTCGTCACTTGCTGGTTGCTGCCAGTCGGATTTTGAGCGCCATTTTAGATTTCAGGCGTCACGACCAGTTTGCAGTATATATGGCTGTGGGACAAGGTGACCTGGAATTTAAGCGTCATTTTAGTCGTCACCGGACACTCCAATTTTGGACCCCTGATTGCCGCAACTCTGTATATATATATATAATATATATATATATATAATACATATATATAT